>CM076580.1:93449321-94019776 GCA_034641835.2 Pinus albicaulis
GCTCTCCAAAATTCCAACAAACCTCTGTATGATCTCTTTCCCGATGTCATAGATCACAGGCTGAGCCAGAACTACGCTCTGATACCACTGTAATATCCCGAAAGGGAAATAGACAGCAATACAAGCATACGACAATATAGAAAATGCCAGAAACAGAACATAAAGCAAATACTCATAAAAATGTCGGGAATGCTAAGCCATTTTATTAATCTGAGAATATAAAGAAATACAATAGATGATCGGAATGATAGCACCTATTCTTGCTCAAGGCAAGTGGAGAACTCTCTCAGAAAGACAGAAAATGGCTGCTATAAGAAACTGCATCCCAGCTGCTGGGAAACTGCTGTAAAACTGCCGCTGCTGGAATGGACTGAAACTAGGGGCTGATCCCCTTGCCGGAATGAGCTGAAAATCTGCAGACCACCTATACTCACCACCCCGGACAAAACCCAGAAACCATATCAAAATTGGTCAGCCTCCGAAAATCACCAAAGAAACCCTCCTCAAGGAATTACGCTGCCTCTGCAAGGCTCAGCGCAGATGCCAAATGATAATAGCTGAAACTGTGCCACAAACTCCTCAGGAAACCTCCTACTGGCAAGACTGATCCTCTCCTCTGGATATCAACTGAAACTCCTGCAGAAAACTCCGCACCGGGACACCTCCAAGTAGAACTGCGTCCTCTCTCCCAGGGACTACGCAGTCACAAGAGAAGCCCAGCTCCTCAGCAAAACAACCCACCAAACCTCCCGCTAAAGACTGAAGAAATGACCTTACTCGAGCAGGCACTCGAAGTCCCCCGGGGCTAAGGGTGAGATCTCCGACTGGAGACACTCAACGCACTAAACAGTGCTGCCAACAAGCTAAACAGCCAGCGTGCTCAAGAAGACAAAAGTCTGGCTCAAATATCATCAACAACAAGAATAACAAATGAGAAGGCTCTCCCACCTTTTATAACGCTGGCCTCTCTCCAAAACCCTAACGTGGTCTCCCTCTCCTCCACGTGCTCCTCCTCAATCTGTGCAGAAGCTCCTAGAGGCTACGTGGGCCCCCTCCTCTACGTGGTGTTGGACCCCCATGGCTCCCCATAAGTTATAACGTTGTGCTACTAGGGAGATACTTTATTTTACTTAAGTGAGTTAGACCCCTCTTCTCACTTTTATTTATTAATAAACTATAGTCGGCAAAACTATACAAAAATCAAATATTCCAATTAGCTGTTGCTAATTAGGAATATTACATAGCCCTTTTGGCAATCAAATTTGCTTCCACACTTACTGCAACCCTCTACATGTCTTCTAATGTATGAGGGTCTCTTTCTCTTAGTTGATAAGCCATCTCTGGGTCAAAACCATCTAGAAATTTCATTAGGGCTAGACCTTGTGGGAATTTCATGTTAGGAGGAAGGGCATTATATACACTGTTGAACCTGGTGCAATAATCTTGGACACTCTCTCCTACGTTTCTCTTGATGTTTTCATATTATGATAAGACTTGGAGAGGATTTTTCTTGACTTCCCATTTATTCAGGAACGGTTGATGAAAAGTAGGGAGGTCATGTATACTATTAGGGGTTAGGCCTTTAAACCACTTTCTTGCTTCTCCCCCTAGGCTTTGGGAAAACATTTTTATCTTAATAATTTCATCTTCTATCTCTTGTCAATCAAAATAATCATCCAATCTATCCACATGTGGTTGGGCAGTTGTGGAACTAATTTCATCAAATAGGGGAATTTTGGATTGATAGACTTGTGGTAGAGGCACTAAAGGCAATGGTAGGACTAATGCGACATACCAGGATGCCATGGCTGGTGGTTGGGGAACCCAAGGGGGGTTAAAAAGTGGGGGGTTGATAAAAGGAGGTGGAGGGTTGAATGGAGGAAGGTGAACAGTGGGTGTATGAGTGGGGGTTGAGGCTTCAACAACAAGACTCTGTTGTAAGATGGATGGGTCGAAAACTATCTGGGTTTTCCAATTCTAGGATTTAGTCCTGAACAGGCTTTGTTCCAAGTGTGAGTCAAATTGGATATCTTGCAAGTTTTTAAGGTTTTCAGGCAGGGAACTTGCCTTGTGAATAGGCTTGCTAACAGTTGAAATCTCAGATATAGGTGTTTTCCTTAGGATTTTCTCTGGATTGTCAACTATTGCAGGAGATTTGGGTCAAGATGGGATTTGGTACAGATTCTTCGAGAAGCCAAAACTTAGGCCCAAGGTTCAGATAGGTTAAAAGTTTTATAATAGCTTAAAAACAAACCAATCTGTGAAGAAAAATACTTAATTCACACAGTATTTTGACTGGGTTTATATTTGAGTTTTGATAATACTAGGTTTTATTAATAAGTCTCCCCAGTATGGTCGCCATTATGTTATCTCCCTGTAATTTGTAAGATTGGCAAGAACAAATGGCAGAGAACAACATCAAACCACTTTGGAGTCCAGGACCTAGCCTTCCTGGGCTCAGAGAGGGCTCTCTTTGTACTTATGATTTATTGATTTAGCTTTATGATTATATTTTCTGATTTTAGGCTAGTTATAAAGATGGGGTTTGTTTGTTTTTATTGTTTGCTTGGTTGGATAGATAGATTGTGGGAAGCTTAATCCATTGGGCTATGGAGTCATAAAAGGCTTCAATTGTACATCAACTTTTCAAGGTTTTTCACAGGGAAAGCTAACTATATCAAATGGATCTCTGTGGCAAGATGAATATGAGATGATAGTGAGTTCAGTAAAGCTAAAGAGCTGTTAAGAATTCTTTAACTATACTTCAAGATAACAATTCAGTGGAGGTAAAGAGCAATTAAGAATTCTTTAACTCGACTTCATAAGAAAGACCTCAAGATAACAGTTTCAGAGAAACTAAAGAGCAATTAAGAATTCTTTAGTTAAACTTCAAAAGGAAACCTTAAGATAACAGCTAGGTGAAACTAAAGAGAAGTTAAGAATTCTCTAGCTATACTTTGCAGAGGAAAACATTGAGATAATAGTAACAGATAGAATTAAGGTGCTCATGCAGCATATCTTAATCTAAAATCTTTGTTCTGCTATCAGGGAGATTGATGTACAGTATGGAAAAACAGAGGAAAAACATTAACAAAAGAGGGATAACATCACCATTAACATAGCTCAAGGATCCTATGAAAGTTCTTGTATTATTGATGTCAAGCGCAAAAACAATTACAGTGCTCCATTACAATGATCTTTGCAACTTAGAGTCTAAACAAAGTCCAACCAAAAAACCAATAACCAACCCCTCATGATAATGAAAATACATGCACTATTTAACTGCAACTGAGGAGGTTGCCCTAATCTAGGGTGACAGACTGTATTTACTACAGAGTAAATGAAGTTTAAGAATTGAGACCATGCAAGGCCCAAGCCAAAAATATCTCTGACAAACTTACTGTAATAATAACTCTCAAATTAACTCCTGAGCAACTTTTAAAATATATTTGACCAACTGCCTGTAGAATTAACTTTTAAAATAACTTCTGAATTGATGCTAAAATATCTTTGACTGAAATATTTGACTTTGGTGGCTTTCATTAAATCAAATTTAAGCTGCAGGTGGCTTATGTGTTTTGAGAAGTAGTAAATGTTATCTCGACATCTAGTTTTTCCTTCTTCGTTGATTTGTGCTCTGATTTGTCTTTAAACTTAAAAACTTCCCTTATCTGTATATCTCCTTACAACCTTTTATCTTTATCCTCGATTGCACTGTGTTCTTCTATTACCCTTCACTGTCCTTTATTCTGAATAAACCTTGTTGTCTTTGGAGTAAAGGTATGATCCTTGATAATCATGACTGTCTCCCTTTCCGCTCCATTGTTTCTTTTATTTATTCTTCTGCTCATACTCCTCTATACAATAAGGCTTCCAAATTGAAATCCAGAGAGCCTGGATTAAACAAATTCTTTGGAACTAGAACCCACAGTTTGTTTATCCCATCTGTTGGCGCACTAATCACCTGCACAAACCAAACAATTGTTAATTTAAAACATGGGTTCGCAAGTATGGCGAGCAATGGTGATTGATCGCATCGCACAGGGTGAATAGGCCTATCTCATAGGCGCGAGGGGGAAGGTGTTTTGAATTGGAAGCAGAGGGTGGATTTTATTACATGCGAGGAGGTGGTTTTATGGTTTATCGCACATCCAAAAGCAGTTAGGCAGTTTATTTTGAGGGGATGCGATGAAGCGGAGGGGCGATGCATGGTGGATGGGATGGTTGCGAAACCACCCATTTCGCAACCCTCTGAAGGTTTCAAAAAATGAGCATTTTGGTTTACGAATAGGCACGAGGGCCATCGGATTAGATGGCGAGGATCGGACGGTGATCGGGTGATGGGCCGATTACGGGTTTATTTGACAAGTGGGGTTGGGTTTTATGCGAAGATAGAGGTTTTAAATATTTAAATGGGGTTTTTTAATATAGTGGGGGCTCGAGGATATAACAAAGTGGAGGCGTTTAATATAAGGTGGGGCTAGGGTTATATTAAAGCGGGGGGTAAGTTTATTAAAGCAGAGGCTTTAATATAAAGAAAGGGGTCGGGTTTTTTCTTTTTTAAATAAAGAGGGTCTATTTAAAACGGGGTCCGATAGGGTAAAATTTATTTAAAAACAATGTAAAATTGGGTTTTACATTATTTTTTAATGAAAAATTGGGTTTTACATTATTTTTTAATGAAAGAAGGGGAATGAGTGAAGGGAAAAAAGGTTTTAGCGATGGGAATGGGGTTTTAGGGGTAAAAATGGGATTTAAGAGCATAGGAGTGTCAGAAAAGGTAACATGAAAGGTAATGGAGAGGTTAAATGGAAAATAATGAAGGCAATGAGATTTCTGAAAATAAATAATAGTCAGGGAATATTATTTTCAGCATAAAAAATATAAGGAATAGGTAGTCATCTTGTGATACTGTAAAAATACAGGAGTCTAACAAGTGGAATCTTCAAAGATCCTTCCCAATGGAATTTCTTGCGAACTTATAGTTCAATATTGCCCCATTTCCCTCCTGGAGATGCGTTGTTGCACAGAAACTCATCCTCAACGTCAATTAACTGTAATTATATATATTTTATTAAATATGAATGAATGGATGCATTATAGAGTGAGAGGCCTAGGCTTAAATACAACCCTAAGTGCCTCTTGGTGAAGGGGAATTATCATGCCCTTTGCTTAAATAAACTAATATATACAGAATAATTAATTTTTATATAACGTTGCCTTCCTCCCAAAAGATGCTTTGTCCTCAAATCATATGTAACGACAAATGTTTTTAACGAAACGCTTCATTCTCCCAAGCAGCTTCTTCTTCTGGTAAGTCCTTCCACTTGATCAGGTATTCCTTGATTACTCGAGATCGGAGCTTCTTTTCCCTCACGGAGATGATACCTTTTGGCTCTAAAATGACCTTCCCTTCTGTTGAAAAGTGTAACTAGGTCGGTCTTCATGTTGACTATGTAATTATGTATATACATAAAGAAGATGTCAAAGTTAATGAAATGTATTCTTGGTGAACTTGCTTCATGGGTTTCATGAGGAAGATTTTATTATTATGTAGATAGACTTCTTCTTGATGTCTACTAGGCTTGAGTCTTCCATGTATAGAAGTACAATTAAGTGTCATGTAAATATGCTCCAAGACCTCGTCATGATAGCATGAAGAAATGACTCCTACATGAGGATCAACGCTGCACTCTCAACGCTGGTATAAAAGCCTTCAATGTCAGCCTATGAACAGAATTTAAAGTCAGCATACATAATGGTGAATGTTCGGCCTAAAACAGAAGGATATATCACTATATATATATCCAAACCTGCGGTTCATTTTGAGACATAGATTCTTGCGGATTTCTCTGAGGTGGTTAGAGGATCTAAGATGCGGATTTGAGACAAGGATAGCGAACAACCTAAGATAGATCATAGATGACCTAAGGCTGACTGTGGATAGCCTAAAGAAGATACCGTATATCTCTGAAACAACAATGCGTACAAAGAGAGATTACAGTATGAATAAGAAGGAAGATAACGTTGCATTGCAGACACATGAAAATTTATGAGTGCAGCTGGAAGTGTGGATTAGACAGTGGAAGTGCGGATCAATCTTAAAGGAAAGATAGTATACAAGAGAAGCATATGATTGTGAACAAGTGCAGCAAAAACTTAAGAAAATTATTGCAAGAACAAGTAACTGATATATATTGTTAAAGGCTGTGACAACAATATAAAATTAGCAGAAGTTGAAGAAAAGAAGCAGTTAGTGTGAGGAAGGTAAAATTTGTATCTCATGTACTTTGATAATTGACTTGATGAAACATCAACTAAGCTAAAGAAGAGAAGACATAAGTAAGCTCACAAGTAATTATCAAGAAAAGAATTTTTATTAACCTACAGTCTTTCAAATTCTCAACATGGTATCAGAGCTAAGGTCATGATCAAAGGTAGTTTTTAAGTGAAGGACAGTATTCTCATTTTGAAATATTCTTTGTTTGCATTCAAGCATATCAGTCAAAATAAGATCAATGAGCCAGTTCAGTCTTTGCTCACCATGAGGAGGATCTTGGTATACCTCTAGATGACAAGTTCAAACCTATTTCAGTGATTGGGTTCCTAGTTCTCTCGGACATCACAGAAGCTCAAACTAATTACAGTGAACCTCGCATTAATCACAGAAGAAAATTCGGATTAGTCTCAGACAACAAATGCGAGGAGAAGTCTGGTTTCTCTGCAATAATACAGGTCAGCTGGAAGTATGAAGTAAAGATTGCGTTTGAGGGTAAATAAGGGGCTGAAGGTAAGTGCGTATATAGGATTGTGTTCAAGCGTAGAAGAGGACTATATCTAAGTGTGTATACAGGACTGTATCAAAGTATGTATATTGGACTGTGTTCAAGAAAGAAAAAGGGACGGTGTCATAAGTAATGATATAAGTCTGCGTTAAAAAAAAAAAGGATATTAACACAGTGCATAGTGCAAAGAAAGGATTGTTAGAATATGGATATGAACAGAATTGAATAAGGGCATCCTAATAATATACAGTGGACTATTCTATAGAAGGAGTCAAGACAAGTATATATAGTCAACGAAGATGAGTAAAAGACAATCTATGACACAGTGCTAATATCAAGCAAGGATATCACACAACCATAGAAGGAAGAATATAAGTAGAGACCGAGATCTCTAGTCTTGGTGTAGAAAGGTTTTAGTGCAGACACAGAGATGAAGTCTCACCACAGTACCACAGTCTTGGTGAAATCTCAGTAAAGTATTTCAATGCCATCTGAAGAAGAAGGTCTCGGTACTATCTCAGAAACAAGTGCAGTATAAACTCTATATTAATCTCAGCTAGCAGTTCAGTAATTATTTTCGGTGTATGTGAGTAAGATAAGTTTGATCAACTTCAGAGAAGGAGTTTCGGTGTAAATCATAGTCATAGTCATGACTTTCGATTTCAAAAGAAGGATTCTCAGTGATAAGTGTATACAGTGAAGCAGTACATTAAAGGATCTTGGAACAGCTGATCTACCAAAGATTTGAAGTATCTACAATGGATATAAGTATTTAGTTTGGAGAGAACTTGAAGTCTCAAGCCTTGAAGACCTGAATTAACAGTCCAAGCAGAAGGTACCAATTCAAGGAAAATCAAGTAAACTTATGAATAAAGAATTGATTTCTGTTGGTTATATGATAGGAAGCAATGTAGCATCCTGATCAAAGCATGGTAGGAGCTCCTGATGAATCAAATCTGGGAAAACCTCTTTGACAAACATTACTAATAGAAAGTAGTCATCAAGAGCAAGGGTCATCATGGAAACGTACTTCTGGGATGTGATGACATATTGATGAAACAATCCAAGGGAATGAAGCTCTTCATTCTTGAGAAATTGCTACAGGATGACTCAAGGGAAAATGGTATGAGGTATGTATATATTTATATGTTGACATTGGATGTTGTGATGTCATGTTATATGGTTGCAAGTAATGGATTTTTGTACTTAGAAGTATGATCTATGGAGAAGTATCTCTCAATGCACAGATAAATGAAATCAACATAATATTTTAGAAGAGAGGAATAACCTGTTTCTGAGTTTTTTTAATAACCCAACGTTTTGGACTTCCTAAGTGAGTCCATCATCAGGGGTAGACTCACTCAGGAAGTCCGAAACGTTGGGTTATTAAAAAAAAACTCAGAAGTAGGTTATTCCTCTCTTTTGAAATCTATTTCACCTGTATGGATTCTCTTTTCATCAACATAATATGTCCTTATGAAATATGAGGTGGTTGTATATGAACAAGAAACTAGAAAAGTTGTATGTTCCTAGGAATCAAGAATGTGCAAAGAGGAAGAGATCATTAAATGCAACCATGTCAAGAGGCAGTTATCATCCGAAGGTCAAGAAGATGTGACTAGGAGATCTCCTAGAAAGATATGTACTGACAAAAGTTTGGTAAAGAAGAAGACCCTTGGAAAAACATATCATTAGGAGATGTGTCAATCTGTATGAAAGATGCCGATGCCTATAGGAAGATGTCATGATGAATGATCACCAATGAGGTAACTTTTGTTTTAAAAGTTCATATGTATATGTTTATCTGGATGAATTTGTGCAGGGCTGCTAATCATGAGAAAGGATGTATGATCCTAAGAGATGATTCGAAGGAAAGCAACATGGCATAACAATGGACTAGATAAGGAAGTTTGATGAATCACTTTCTGACAGCTAACATGACTCAGGATGAAAGTGATGGATGATCTGTGCTCTATGAAGCTAAAAGTTGAAGATTCCTCAATATCTAAATCCGTGACATCAAGGACAGGAATTCTTCATGAGCAGTTGGGTATCTCACCATTGCTACTGGAGGTCCCTGGTTAAGAGAAAGCATGATGATAAGTTTCTTACTTGGAAGAAACTTGGTAATTCCTTGTACAGGAATGAGTACATTCCATTGTATAGGAATGAGTACATTGCCTCATGGAATAGGTCCTCCCTGGTTGAGAGGGAGAGATATACACATCATTCTGGTCTTCACTTGGGAAGACAGAATGGAGGATTGGGTAATCATCTGGCATTCGATACTCTTTGAGAATGTGTTATGGCATTCAAGATAAGAGTAGTCAGGGATCGATATTCTTTGAGGGCTAGCTACCCAAGAGAAGAATAGTCCAAGAAGGTCATACTTTGGGAACACTCGGGTGGAGTATGTACCTTGGAGAGACAATGACGAGGGCGTCTATAAGTCATGTGTCTCGCCAGCATTGTAGCCCATTGTCTCATTGAGAGATGGGGCTGTTAGTCAAGGCCTTGCACTAGGACAATGCTGGTTGATATGATGCTATACAAATGCGAATACCAATCCGATTCTTCTTATGAGATTCTTCAGTTTGAAAGTGACCATGTACCTGTATGAATACCTCCCTAGTTAAGAGGGAGTGTTGAAAAGTGTAACTAGGTCAGTCTTCATGTTGACTATGTAATTATATATATACGTAAAGAAGATGTCAAAATTAATGAAATGTATTCTTGGTGAACTTGCTTCATAGGTTTCATGAGCAAGATTTTATTATTATGTAGATAGACTTATTCTTGATGTCTAGTAGTCTTGAATCTTCCATGTATAGAAGTACAATTAAGTGTCGTGTAAATATGCTCCAAGACCTCGTCATGATAGCATGAAGAAATGACTCCTACATGAGGATCAAAGCTGCACTCTCAACGCTGGTATAAAAGCCTTCAATGTCGGCCTATGAACATAATTTAAAGTCGGCCTACATAATGGTGAATGGTCGGCCTAAAACAGAAGGATATATCACTATATATATCCAGACTTGCAGTTCATTTTGAGACATAGATTCTTGCAGATTTCTCTGAGGTGGTTACAGGATCTAAGATGTGGATTTGAGACAAGGACAGCGAACAACCTAAGACAGATCATAGATGACCTAAGGCTGATTGCGGATAGCCTAAAGAAGATACCGTATATCTCTGAAACAACAATGCGTACAAAGGGAGATTACAGTATGAATAAGAAGGAAGATAACGCTGCATTGCAGACACATGGCATTTTATGAGTGCAGCTGGAAGTGCAGATTAGACAGTGGAAGTCCGGATCAATCTTAAAGGAAAGATAGTATACAAGAGCAGCATATGATTGTGAACAAGTGCAGGGCAGACTTAAGAAAATTATTGCAAGAACAAGTAACTGATATATATATTGTTAAAGGCTGTGACAACAATATAGAATTAGCATAAGTTGAAGAAAAGAAGCAGTTATTGTATCTCGTGTACTTTGATAATTGACTTTATGAAACATCAACTAAGCTAAAGAAAAGAAGGCATAAGTAAGCTCACAAGTAATTATCAAGAAGAGAATTTGTATTAACCTACAGTCTTTCAAATTCTCAACACCTTCTTCATCTACGGACAAAAGTGTTGTTTGTGCTGATTGACGTTCATCAAGTGCCTTTTTTGAGGTAGGATACATGGAAGACGTTGTGAACACGACTTTTATTAGGAAAGCTTACAGTATATGTGACTTGAATGATCATTTTGATGATATGGTATGTTCCATAAAATTTTGGTGCCAATATATTTTTTCCTTATTGTTTTAAGGACAGATGCTTGTATGGCTAAAGTTTGACAAATACCCATTCTCCAACTTCAAATTCTCTCTTAGTTTTGTTGCGGTCAACACGCTGCTTCATACGGTTTCTTACATTATTTAGATTTTCTTTCAGAGTTTGGAGTTTGACAAATACCCATTCTCAAACTTCAAATTCTCTCTCAGTTTTGTTTCGGTCAACAGGGCTGTAATATCCCGAATGGGACATTTTTACTAAAAATGCAGATAAATAAATAAACTCCACAGAATGCCACAAAATCAATATTTACTTACAGAAGATTTCCATGTAAAATTAAACACATATATACTGCAATCGAATACCACATAGAACAGGAGAAATCTCTGCTTTTATTATAAATAATAAGAGGGGTTTACATATGGATCTGACCCAGAAAGTGCTGAGATAGAAAACTGGCCAACAATACAATCTATTGCACTGCTATACGGCGCTGGCCTCCCAAAACTGAACTGCTGCACTCTCCCTCCGGCAACAACTACCACTGAATCCACTGAAGATGATGAAGCCCAAGCTGAAGATTTGAATGATCCTCACACCAAACTCTGAAGCTCTGTGAAACTCCTAAGTGAAGTCTTCTCAAAAGTATTGGGTTTCCGCCCAACACTCACAAATCACCCGAGGGTTTCCGTCCTAGGGGTACGGCTGAAGTAGAGAACCACGTCCTCAAACCTCTCATACACAAGCAAATGATCTACTCCAAAGATATCTCCCAATGGCCTCCTCCCTTTCTTTTATAGATCCCTTGGATCCTTCTAGAGCATTATTGTATTATTATTTTATTCATGGAGCACTTTTCCCTTTTATTAAAATATTCCTTTTTAATGCAGAAAAGGGTAAATCGGCTACCACGCCTCCTCTGATCACTGAAATCTGTGTCTAACTGTCCCATCGTGTAGGTCTCCTCGTCCCGGTTCCAATGAGCTATTACACTAAGGTGTTCCAACGTGTATTCCTCCCGGAATGCCACCTTGAGCATAATCAGCTGAGTTAAGCCCATAAATAACTCAAAATTCCGAAAGTTATCGGAATGCATCGGAACGAAAGCCAAACTGCACGGATGATGGAGTATATCAAGCGAATGCCTTCGAATACCATGAAAACTCCTCAAAAATCCTCCGAAAAGCTCCTGAGCCCACTGATAGCCCCAATCTGTACATGTGCCCTGTTTGCTCCTAACTCTAGAAGTCCCTCCTAGCCCTGTCATGGGTGATACCAAAGATGGGAATATTACAAACCTCCCGCCCCAAGATTGCTTGTCCTCAAGCAATCGAAATATGTGGACCACTCTGTTGGCCCGCCGCGTCTCAGACCCAATGCCTAGATCCCATACCAACCTCTAGGTGTTGCTATGCACCTGTGTCAAACCTCTCGGAACAGACCTCTTAATGCCGAGATCCCAAACCGATCTCTCTCTGTCCTAGTCAACAAACAATCCTCTCGGATCCCAATGCCACCATCGCCAATCATCGCCCAAGTCCCACGGCTCAGGCTGCGCACTGTCTCTGGCTATAGCTGATGCTCTCAGAGGTGAAGACCACCAACAAGCATCAATGCTCCCGGGCTCCTGCTGTGCTGCACCTGTAACTGCATATGTTGCCCCACCAATTGCATACCAACTCATCACCTCTCTCCAATCCAAGTCCTGACTCAATCCCATGTTGATCCTGCTCTCCTGAAATCGGGAAGGAGTCCTGAAGTAATGACAACCGGTGCCCTCCTGCCAACTGGAGTCTGTAACATCTACTATGTCTAAGGGCCCCTGCTCCGCTGTGCTCGCCATGAAAAACACCGTACCATCAAGAGGTACCAACTCATGATCTCCCGCCAATCCATCCTGGAAGAAGAATCTAATGTAGCAACAACCACACATGGAACATGCCCAGGGTGTTGCCGCCAGCCCGTAATCAACTCCCACTGCTCTGCCCTGTCTGCCAATGGAAGCTGCCTGTAGAAGGAAGCCCCTCTCTCTATAGTGGGCCAAAGTGGGCAAGACATGCTGCAAGCCCCATTGATGTACTCCTGGAGAGTAGTACTCATCGAAAGTACTGCAGCTCGGCCGACTGTATGTACATCTATCTGTACCCCATCAATGTGTCAGCCCAAAGATGGATGCTCCACCATCTCCAACAGCTCATTCCCCTCTTGATTGGGAATGTAATACTCCTGCTGTCTACTAGCCCCCTGCAAAACTATCTCATTAACCTCCAACATCTCCAGAGGATATGGATTTGTAGTTGTTGTCTCTGTACTTGGTGTCTGTGCATCTGACTGCTCCACCTCAAAGGCTGACCCCAATGTTAGCCGCATATCCATCATAGGTTCAATGGGGGCGCCCATCTGGACCTTACCCAGGGAAATGTCATGCCTGATGTCCATAGTATCCTCCTCTGCTGACTCAGGCTCCATCATATGCTGCTCTGGCTGAATCGTCACAAGTGACTCATCACCCAGAGTATCTCTCATAGAGTCCCATGACTGCTCACCCTGCTCACTGGAACTCAACTCCGGTCTACTGTCATCCTCTCTGCATGGCTGCTCTCGTTCCCCATCTCTGCATGGCTGCTCTCGTTCCCCAAAAGCATCCTCATATGATCCCATGGACTCATCTGAAGAAGAGTCCTCATCCTGGCATACAGAAGGAACATCTACCTACTCTACCTCTGCCACCTCATCTGCATCTCTCAAACATGAGTGATCAGGCCCCCAAGGTTCTTTGCAAATGAAGCAAAGTCCCTTCCTCCTCAGCTCATTTCTGCTGCCTGACCCACCAAACTGGAGCAACTCCTCCCTGGTCAACTGTCTCCTGAATAGCCCAATATTCTGCTCAACCAGCCCTTGGGCTAGCTCATAAGCAGCAGGTGAGACCAACTGCTCTCTCCTCCAAATGCTCAATAACCGTGTCTGCAACTCTCGGCCAATGGTCCCATGGTCTCTCATACATGACGACAAGATGGACTGTATGTGTGCTATGACAATATCAGGATGATGTCTCCTAATGCTGAAGAAGCATTGGAACATCTGCAGAATCAATTCATCACACTCAAGGTCAAACATGATGACGTAAGTCTTGAATGTGGCCATACTCCATAAAATCTCAAGCTTCTTACCAAAGGTAGAGCCTGCACTATTGTCCAAATCCTGAAAAGTCTCTACAATCAGCCTCATAATTCTCCTCGTAACATCATCATTATATGGAGCTATAGGTGCGGTCAATTTCATGATGTTACTGAGGCAAGCTGCAATTGGGAGTGTGACCCCTTCACAAGGTTCCTCCAAGAATTTGGGCTGTATAAGAGCAAACATAGCTGGTTTTAGAGCCCAAATCAGTTTCTTCCCTTCTGCTTGGTCTATTGTGGACATGAGTTCATTAAACTCCTCTAGTTCGGCCAAAACTCTCCATGACATCTTCATGTGTTTCAGATCTGTCCCAAGTGCAGAAATTTTGTGACCAATCTCCAATTCTCCCTGCAAATCTTTTGGCTGTCTTTTTTGAAGGATGGCATAAATGCCTCTTGAAAAGGGTCTGCTGTTTGGCTTTGTTTTCTGGTCTTCTACTGCATGGTGGTTTAAGGAACCAGCGTCTATTTTTATTTTCATCAATCTGTTTAGGAATCCCTCCATGGTTCAACTGGTGATGTGGTCACTGTTTTTCAGAGTTTGCCATTTATTTTCCAGTGAAGTGTTTTAACAATAGATTATTTGCACAACATTTCACGTGCAATTCTGAGTTGTTTCAACTCAGTATTGCATTTCTGAGCTGTTAAATCTCTTAGTGGGATGAAAAAATGTTGTAGGTACTCTTTATAGATTCTAATTTCTGGGCAATGTTTTCAATGGATTAATGTACCAACAGACTTCAAGAATACTCCTTATGACAACTTAAAAAATCGAAATATAACTGATATATAACGATATAACCGACAATAGTGTTTAAAATATGAGTGGACAATAAACAAGCAAAGTGTAGGACCCGGTATGTGTGTAGAAGTAACGCTGCACAAGAATACATAGCATGGTCTACTTGAGGCGATATTCCAGCACTGCTATCAGTCAAGATTCATCCAGTCCAGCAAGGTATAACGGTTTGACTCCACAAGCTGATAATTTATAAGAGAATCAGTCCAGGACATGATATAGTAGAAATTTTGGGACACAACCCAACAGTACTTGTCTTGGTGATGCCTTGCAACCAATTCGATCTCCCCAACACAGTATTATACTAGCTCTCCAACAAAAGTAATTCACGCAAAGGATAATAACAGAGCTTTGAAGCTCTGTGTACCCAGGAAATGAGGAAATCATCAACGCGTTCAGTAGAAAGGGAAGTCATGGACTGTATTTGATTGTAGGTGATTGTTGGAAATCAAGTAACAAGTCCCACAATGCCACAAAGACTCCAAATTTGTGCCTTGTAATGAGTGTACCCAACCAATGTAAATACAGTAAACCCTGATCAACAATACAACTCTACAACGCTCTACTCTCTCCAGCAGCAAGCAAAACTTTGCTACAGGTATTGGCAGAGGAATATGTGTATACTTTCAACGGACAGTCACCAATTTGGAGTCAACACATATATTCTGGTACATTTATATGTAGACAATGAATCCGATAAACAATTTTATCTATGAAATGCAGTTGAGTTCAGTTAGGAATTGGTAAGTGCATGCTTGGAGAATTCTCAGATGACTGAATGTCGTGATGAAGCTACCTGCTCAATGTGGCTCCTTCACCTGGCTGCAAATCAGATAGTGTCACTTTCTAGCATCTATAGGATTTTATCTGCAACGCGCTGCCCATTCCTCATTTGCTCAGTAATATGTATCGAATCAGGCCAAATCATACCGTCACTGAAATTTAACACTGATACATGTTGTCAATGCATTGAATGACTCCGCTCTCAGTGAATAGGAGGCTTCAAAATTTAAATGCGGCGTATTGAGCTGCTACCCGAGTCTCTTTCGTCGGCTGCCTACGCTGACTCATGACTCCACAATAGCAGCTCCACGCCCAGGCTTCTACAACCACGTTCCTCAGAAATCTGACAGCCTGTGGCTATGAATCAATCATTGGGAATCACACCTATTATGATGCGTACGTCAAGATCGATCACCGACGACTCATCCTTCGACTCCTGGAAAGGGTGGCTCAACCACGTGTCTTATAGATTTTTGATTGGTGGCTCCAGAAAAAATGCGTAGTCGCCGCCTGAACAAAAATTCTATCCACGCAAGTTGTTTTGCTCACACAATCTTCAAATATCGGATCACCATGGGCTACGATATAATTTGGATTCCTTCCAAAGTTAGCACGATGCACCAACATTCATGCATTCCGACTGAAATAATGCATGCAAGTATATGGCCGCATTCTGTATCGATCTGCTATTGCTACACCTCTTCAATTCGTCTTGTGGGAAATGAAATTGGCCGCAATGATAGTGTGCCGAGCTCCTCCCTTATGTGTTGGCCTCCATGCACTGAAACTACCCACCAACCGAGCCACTCCAACTCTTCATTGACTGGTTAGAATCTGCAATAGCATGCATTCACGTGCAGGGACTCTAACGCTCAACAAGAACGTATCACCACAATCCCTAATTGCACTGCCTAACTTTAGGAGAACCAGGTGCACACGAGAAATTTTCCCATAGAATTGAAAAACTTCAATAAAACAACAAAATATTTGTCACGGAATCGATCAATCATGAAGAATTGACTCCCTGAATTGATCATTGAATTGGAAAATCTTGTAGCCTGCAACAATCAATTTATCTCAACAATGAATTATACTTAGAATATTAACCCTTGAGGTAAAGGTCTCACCCCTTGGAAATTTTAGTGCCACAACACTCCAATAATTGCAAGGGGAAACCTGGAGTGGCCTTTTCAGAATTTCCGGCTAGATGAAATTAATCTCCCCAAACCCTCAGGTTGGCAAGATCACCAGCTTTGATACCATTGTAATATCCCAGATGGGATGTTTTTACTAAAAATGCAGATAAATAAATAAACTCCACAAAATGCCGCAAAATCAATATTTACTTACAGAAGATTGCCATGTAAAATTAAACACATATATACTGCAATCGAATACCACATAGAACAGGAGAAATCTCAGCTTTTATTATAAATAATAAGAGGGGTTTACATATGGATCTGACCCAGAAAGTGCTGAGATAGAAAACTGGCCAACAATACAATCTGCGGCACTGCTATATGGCACTGGCCTCCCAAAACTGAACTGCTGCACTCTCCCTCCGGCAACAGCTACCACTGAATCCACTGAAGATGATGAAGCCCAAGTTGAAGATCTGAATGATCCTCACACCAAACTCTGAAGCTCTGTGAAACTCCTAAGTGAAGTCTCCTCAAGAGTATTGGGTTTCCGTCCAACACTCACAAATCACCCGAGGGTTTCCGTCCTGGGGCTACGGCTGAAGTAG
Source organism: Pinus albicaulis (assembly GCA_034641835.2). Taxonomy (NCBI): domain Eukaryota; kingdom Viridiplantae; phylum Streptophyta; class Pinopsida; order Pinales; family Pinaceae; genus Pinus; species Pinus albicaulis. Next base: position 93,466,403 of record CM076580.1, read on the forward strand.
AGAACCGCATCCTCAAACCTCTCATACACAAGCAAATGATCTACTCCAAAGATATCTCCCAATGGCCTCCTCCCTTTCTTTTATAGATCCCTTGGAGCCTTCTAGAGCATTATTTTATTATTATTTTATTCATGGAGCACTTTTCCCTTTTCTTAATATATTCCTTTTTAATGCAGAAAAGGGTAAATCGGCTACCACGCCTCCTCCGGTCACTGAAATCTATGTCTAACTGTCCCATCGTGTAGGTCTCCTCGTCCCGGTTCCAATGAGCTATTACGCTAAGGTGTTCCAACGTGTATTCCTCCCGGAATGCCACCTTGAGCATAATTAGCTGAGTTAAGCCCATAAATAACTCAAAATTCCGAAAGTTATCGAAATGCATCGGAACGAAAGCCAAACTTCTCGGATGATGGAGTATGTCAAGCGAATGCCTCCGAACACCATGAAAACTCCTCAAAACTCCTTCGAAAAGCTCCTGAGCCCACTGATAGCCCCAATCTGTACATGTGACCTGTCTGCTCCTAACTCTGGAAGTCCCTCCTAGCCCTGTCATGGGTGATACCAAAAATGGGAATATTACAGAAACTCCTTTCTCTACCAATCCATGCTAAGCACACCAAGGAGTCTCCTGGGAGCAGGGGACTAATGCGCCAAAAGTCTGTGCCCATAACACTAAAGAAAACGTTCAACCATTAACCATCAGGGTCAAGCCACTAAACAAAATGGACAGGGATAAGGTAGTAACGCTCCTGCCTAACCATAACTTTGCTCCAAGCAAATGAGAATCCCCACCCCCTTTGCTCTATGCCCTTCTGGAAGCGCTTTCCCCTCTGCAAGTTGTTGGCTTATGACTCTTTGTTGGCTCTAAAGTCCGCGAGTTGCAATTAGTGTGTTCGTTTAGTTTGATGTTATGCAATTGGGGGTTATGTTTGTGTGATTCTATATCTTGCTCCAGTATGGTCTATAGTCTTGAGTATTGGTGGTTTTTATAGGTTGGATGCCACAACAAAGTGACTAGTGGTGTCAACTGTAGTACTTTGGCTAGTAAGATATGTGTTATGCCTTTGTTCAGAGCTATGGTTACTTACCACCGGAGCATCGCTAGCGCATGTCAGAGATAGATAAGTGCTTTCGGGAGCTGGCCAATCCAATCGAGGAACATCGTTTACTTGGTTATTATTTTATGTACTTTTATGTTTTTGGTCCCTCTGTCTGTGGATGGACTCCTATAGCAAGTGTAATTGATTTGTGTATGTATCTCTGATGTGCTCCTATGAAAGAAACCCTATAGTCTTTTCTTTATCCCACCCACTTTCAATATATGAATTGAGAGTAGCCACCATTCAGAGGCTATTTTGGGTTCATTTTCTCCTTTAACTGTTGCATGCCAGCTAGTCAGGTCCTTATAAACCCACCCTTAAAATGCTACGTCTACCCAGTAGAGGCCTTAAATTCCCCTTACTTTACACTTGTGAAAGACTTCATTTCAAGCAAGTCATAAGGCACACATAATTACATATATAATGATATATATTGTATACGATATATAGGGTACGATAAATTATGAGAGCCTAAAGCGTAATTACATCTGTAATTACTAGCCCCTTCAATTATGTCGTTAGGTGATGTAGCAGGGTTATCACAAATATAGATATATATCCCCTAGGCAAGTCTAGGGAGGTCCTTAAATGGCCCAGGGAAGTGTTTTAATGGCCCATACTTGACGAAGTGTTTTTTAACGTATTGACTCTTCTCACTCATTCCTAACCAAGCAGAGCTTGCATTACCTCGGGTGAATGGAGATAGAAAGCAAGCTAGAATCTCCTTTGGGAAAGAAAATGCATGCTCTAAGTAATATGCATTTCGTGGTAAAGCTATGCTGCTAGTAATTATTTATATATGTAATTACACTTTAGCACTGTATGTGATCTTAGAATCTTTCTAGAATCGTAAAAGAAGAAACTTTAAGAAATAAATATCTTTCATACTTGAAAGGGATCGAGACCCAACAAACTCTATTATAGTTAGAGGTAAAGACCACTCAAAAGTAGCAATTTACCGAATTTCCCCACCAACAGTAGTAGAGATAGAGGCTAAGGTGAAAGCATAGTTAGTTTTAGTCCCAATATCTTTGTCAATTGATACCTAGTAGTAGTTTTTGCCCCATCAATAGTAGTTCGAGAATCATTACTCCACCCAGATACAGATAATGAACCATTAAATACATAGGCCATAGCAGAATAAATAGTCAAGCTAACTAGAATGGTCTAATAAGATAGGTTTACGCCTATCGTTTAGTTATGGGTTTAATCTCGCCTGATGTCATATGAGCTTGATGATCTGGATCCGATAGTTTACTTCGCGGGAATAGTACCGTTCGAATACAGTAGCCAGATTCAATTCATATTAGGTGGCAGTTCTCTCTTTCATAGATAGCAGTGAATAGGCGAAGACAACCGAGGCAAGTGAATAGATATGGCCCAAACCATTCCCAAAAGCCCATTTGATTTCATGAATAAAGAACCCTCACTCACATAGGGAATAAAGAGTGGGTGTCTCACTGGCGCTCACAACACTTCCTTCATTCCTACACCTAATCGTTCCCATCCCATCCAATCCACTAGCTGACTCATAATGTGAAAGTTACTTAGCTGACTCATTATGCAAAAGGTACGTCGTTATAGATATGCTTGTGTAGGCCCCCGTCAATGCAATGTACACCCCAAAGGAGGGGTTCATGGGAGCGTGCATGCCCCACCTGAACCATAGATAGATAGTAGAATTCTTTATATAAGTGAAAACAACACCCACCTTTGAGCATGAGGTCTATTATCTATGTGACACCCTCCCTCCTTCAATGGCTGGCTTTATTTCTCGGAACATAAAACACTCCCTAGTGAGTTCGCTTGGAGGCCACTTTCTTTTTCGATCTGAGTGCACTAGGCCTGATGGGATTGATCAAATCACAGGAGCCGTGCAGGGCCCACTTTATGCCTAGCAGACTGAAATAAATGAAGTTGGTGTTCGAGCCATTAATGTTTGCCTTCATTGGCCTTGACATTCCTTCCTTTTCAACAATTTCAATTCAACTTTCATTTTTGTTGCTTGTTGCTTTGCATGTCTAGGAATAATAATAAGAAGAGGTCCAAGGTTACGCCAACTCAAAGTGCTTCACCAAGATACAACTCTGTGGTCAAGGTGTTGGTGGGTACCAAGGATATGTGGATGGGATGGAATGGATGTCACAGGAACTAAGTAAACTGCAGAGTTAACGGGCTGTAGAGCAGGGGTGTGTCTACGTAGGGAAAGGTATCTGCGGGAGGGAAGTATTAGTGTAAAAAAGATCTACTTGGGTTTTGTGGTCTATTAAAAGAGTTGGGTCATTTCACCATTAATGTGGCTGCATTAGGTAGAGATTCATACTGTATAGGCCGCGTTTGAATAATCATACTACAAAAGGAATGCCTTTTCCTACATTGATGGCAAGATCTAGGTAGAATCTGACAAGGATTTAGGTTATATAGGTAGGATTGGGTAGAGATCAATAATCAAGATGGTGCACGCTTCAAGTGGCGCTGATCTTGGTGAAAATCAAGGCTTTATGGTTTGAGTTTTGGCAAAAATCCCTATCATTTGAACGCATAAGATTGGAGAGCTGTAAGAGTTTCAAAGCCAACCCTGTACTAGTAAAAGTTGTAGAGCATGAGAAGGATGACACCATTATATGAATCATGATTCCAGGGCTACAAGCTAGATAATACAAGAATACTGTAAAAACATTCAACAATAGGGTTTAGTCTGCGGGAGGTGGGAGTTTAGTGAGGGTGGAAGCAAGTATATCTCAGTATTGGAGTGTGAGAAAGATTCCATCATGTGAAGAATCAATGACAGATAGGGCCATGGTGGGTTGAGGGACTAAGAAATATAAGCCAAGAGGGGAGAAAACCCCAATCCAAGAGTCGAGGGACCTGGTCTGCCTAGTAGATGTACTCGATCCGCGGGTGCATCTCATTAGCAAAGATGAACATCTGAAAGGCTATTTGGAGTAGGTTTAGCTAGTGGATTATTATATCCACAACCCCACCTTATTCCCTTCATTTTCCATAGAAAATTATACGGAGATAAGGGGGTTATCCGAATATTTTGCATTCGTTCAGGCCATTGTTTAAGTCAAGAATCACCAACCTTCTGCATGTCTTGTGTTTTAGGACTTCTGCGGTAGTAAAGAAATATGTGAGGCTGTTGCTATCGTGAACTCACAACAGTGGGATATGAATTGATTGTAAAATAACTATAGATGCAAATAGTCTCCATGCAGTAACTGTTATGCCCATGGATGGAAAGGATACCAATGATGCGTTCTCGATGAGAATTGTAATGCAAACAAAAGGGGTTATCGTGGAGGAGCAGATGAACCCATGCCTAAACTATGATGTGAACCACGCAAAGCGGGGATGACGGATATCCGCAATCATTAGTTTGCGTGTCATCATGGTAGTGCATTTTCTATCTACCAGAGTGTTGCATACCTGCTAAGCAGGAGAATGCTCGAAGAAGGTGATTCATGTCGTCGATGTATGTGCAGATGATGTGAGGATGAACTGGGTTTCATACCTTGCCAATAAAATCCTTAAAAATTGCATAGATGTGCAGGTGTTGCAAGGCCACTCGACCAAAGGGAGAGGATAGAAACGAAGACTTTCATTACGAGAGTTTATTGCCACTACTTGCATTATCTTAGTGGACAGAGCCAATGGGTATTGACCTTCCACCGTGGGATCCGAAAGTCAAATTTGTTGGATCCTGGTATGAAGGCTTCTCTTGCACCTTGGACAAGGAAATGCAGGTCAACAAAGACACTATTTTTCAGAGTTACTACAAGTCCATGTGGAATGTGGTCACATAAACTACTAAAATCCCAAAAGCCATCATTGAGGAGCATTGTTGATAGTACTAGTTTCAGGTCAACCTACACTTATGTCATATGAGACCGTGGCTAGAAAATGGCAACGTCAATCCAGAGGCAGGTGTCGAGGTGTTGGATTTCATGCTGACGTCGAGAGGCATCGAGTGGGCTATCAAATGATGGTCCAAAGTGGAAAAAGCATAGAGGAAGAAACAAGGAAAGAGAGCCCTACCGTTGGCAGGCATGGAAGGAGGTCTCGCACGGGGTCCAATAAAGGGACCATTAGTCAGCGTGGAGAGGGAGAAAACATCAGGGTCCACTAAGTCAAACGAGACTCAGAGACGTGCAGATGGTTGGGCCCTATCATCATCCATGAGAAGTCATATGACCTAGTCAGTCATAAGAAAGGCTATTAAGTGTTGAATTCTTAGTTAAACTGAGAGGGGGGGGGGGGGTGAATCAGTTTAACACATACATGAGCTTTTTAAATTTTTCATCAGCTTATTTACAACTTACTTTTATAACCAACCTTAGTATATGAACAGTCTTAATATGTTGCAGAAGTATTAAATTAATGTGACATCAACCTTACTATGAGAGCAGCAAACATTAAGCAGATTTGGTAAATCATCTCAGCACACAGGCAACATAGATAGAGATAGCAAATATAAGTGGAAACCCATAAAGGGAGAAAACCACATCTTATTATTGTTGTGATGCAAAGGCAAGTTCCTACTCCTTCTCACCACTGTTTTTTTGCAGGCACCAACCTACAGGAGGCTCCAACCTCAGTCAGCTACAACTGACAGCTATCAAGCTTTGTAATATTCCCAATTAGCCTTGCTAATTGGAATATTTCATTTTTGTTTAATTTTGCTGCTTTAGTTGGAAATAATAAATAAAGTGAGAAATAAGAGGGGTCACCTCACTTTAGTCATCTCACTTTATAAAATAAAGTGCTTTCCTAGTTGATTGACGTTGTAACTTAAAGAGGGGGCCTTGGGGGTCCACACATATATGAGGGGAGGCCTCATGCGGCCAAGGGTAGCTTGCAAGGTGAAGGGGCCTTGATTTAAGTTTTGGAGGGAGTTTAGCATTATAAAAGGAGGGGTTTCCACTTCATTTGGGATGCATATTTTGATATTGATATTGAGAGCTAGACTTTTGTCTGCTTCAGCACGCCGGTTGTTTAGTCGGTCTGCAGCACTGTTTAGTGCACGAGTGTCTCCGGTCGGAGATCTCACCCTTAGCCTCGGGGATCAGCCCCTAGCTTCAGTTCACTCCAGCAGCAGCAGTTTACGGCAGTTTCTTCCAGCAGCTGGGATGCAGTTTCTGTAGTAGCCATTTCCTATTTTCTGAGAGGATTCTTCACTTGCCTTGAGCAAGGATAGGTGCCCTCATTCTGATTTTCTTGTACTCCTCTCTATGTACTTTCAGATTAATAAAATGGCTCAGTTTTCTGGCATTCTATGTGTAATTGTTCCATTATCTGGTTCAGCATTGTATTTTCTATATCTGTCTGGCATATTTCTGTTTATTACTGGTTATTTCCCTTTGGGGATATTACAGTGGTATCAGAGCATAATTCTGGCTCAGCCTGTGTCTATGACATCGGAAAAGAGATCATACAGAGCAATAGCAGTTGCAATACCAGAAACGCAGTTGGAAAAAGGGCCAAAATAAAAAAGGTCAAATTTTGAAGTTTGGAATTAGGAAAAACGTTTTCTGGGTTTTTCTGGGTTTTGGACAAGGATCACCTTCCCAAATCCTTAGAATTTTCTGAGTAGTTTCCAATGGGTAAATCGGAGGTCAAAGTTAAGCAGCGGTATGGTTTTGCAGCAGCCATGCAGTTTCTGTGGAGCCTGTGAGGGAGACAGAACAGCGGAATCCAATGGAGGACATAATAATGAAGTTGGCTGAGAAGATGGATACATTCATGCAGGATGTAACCAAGAAGATTGCAGCCGTAGAGGACAGTCAGAGAGAACTCCCTAGGGGTTTTCAGATCGTTCATCATAATGCCACTCGGCATATGGCATCGTGTACACCCACACGTCCCACTATGCCCACATTCTTGCCAGAGGACCCAGGAATAACAGTACAGCGAGAGGTAGAACCAGCTCGGATGGCTGACATTCTTGCAAAGTATCAGGCTTTAGGACAGGCATTCATGGATGCTCTCCCCTTCGAGAGATATATCCTGATCTGTTATGGCATTAGACTCCATGATCAACACCAGGGGCACCGGCATCATCATGGTGGAGACTACCACCGCACAGCTAGTAGAGATTATGTTCAGCTCCAGCGTGATAGTAGACCTCACAACTTTCACAGAGGGAACAAGCACTCACATGATAGGGGCTTACAGCGCACAGTGGACAGATTCCATCTATCGACATTTGACGGGTCATCCAGGCGCTCAGAAAAAGCTTGGGTGGACAAGTTGGATACCTCTTTCCAGGTTGACCGAGTATCGGAGAGGAAAACCATTGAAATGGTTACCTCGCACTTGGAGGATGAGGACACACAGGATTGCAGGGAGTTCGAGGATGCACCTAGTGTGACACAGGACTCACCATCATTAGAGTGCTCCTTGACCGTGCCGGTTGATATCGTAGTGGAGGAGGTAGAGCCTACCCCGATAGAGCCATCCACTGAGGTGATGAATGGAGCCATGTCTGAACCTTCGGGTGATAGCAGCACACGACAGATGGGTGAGGTATCAGGAGATATATCTACTATCGGTGAGACACTAGGAGATACAGAGGTATTTGATGATGGTCGCAGACAGCGGTATCATCGGCTTCGGACGGACCTTCGAGCTCTGAGGGAGAAGGCCGCGTCAGTACGAGAGACCATTTTGTTGGGGACCAAACAAATTTGGAGGGTATAGAAGAGACTTGTGCAAGTCGGCGGCCAAGTTGGTCCACATTGGGGAACAGCTGGATTCCCTGATGGTACAACCCGAGAGCACATTGCAGCATCAGATCATTTCCCTTCAGGTATGCATGGATGGGACTAGCAGTATTGTGGAATCATCTCTTCCCGTTGGAGAGAGGGAGGCAGAGCCACCTAGTAGGATCTCATATGTTGACTTGGATAGCGGTAGGAGACGATCAGAGTTGCACAGGGTACAGCATCCATATGTTGAGGTTGGATGGAGAGAGATTTTGAGTTGGTACTCGGTAGAGCGGGCTATGGAACACAATGATTTGGTTCCCTTCTCACGAGAGCAGATAGAAGATGGAGGACATCTTCGGATGGATAACATCCCTCATGCTTGTGTTGGACAACCCTTGAGCCATACACATCATGATGGGAGGTTTTTGCCTACCACCTATTTGATTCTTGATAGGGTCTCATTGATCCTTGAGAAGTTTATATTTCAAAATCCCATGAAGTGCAAAATCAGAAATTTGATTCGGGAGGAGGGTAGCCCTCATGGGAGGAGTACCAGGATGAGGAGGAGGAGGCATCCACAAGTGATTGAGTGGATGGGGATGATGAGCAAGGAGTTAGGAGGCTACTTGCAGATCTGTGCTACCAGGCAGCAGGAGGCTTGGCTGCGCTGGTTACTCTTGAAAGAGTTTGGCCATCTCTTGGCAAACACTCTTCCTAAGAGTCGGAGGGTGGAGGAAAGATGGCTGGATACGTGCATCATTGAGCAGCATGGAGTATGTATGCATGGTGTTGCTATGATACTCATTATGTCTTCATCACATGAGTTGTATGATGGAAGTATGGGGAGGCAGCAAATTGTTTGGTTGCTTGGTTTGTTTCGGGGAGAGCAAGGGCAGATTTGCTCTCACACCTTGCATGATGTTGCAGGAAGAGGGGATGGCACTATCTCCTTGATCTTTGATGATGACGGGGAAGCACTTCCATCTTGGGGAGTACTCCACACTTGTTGCAGCAGTATTAGAGGAGTCTCTGACAGGGAGCATGTCAGAGAACAGAGTCTTGTATTGACAGGAGCTTATTTGCATGAGCCCCCAGCGTTGTCACCTTGGAGCAGAACATTGTGGAGGGAGTGTGCGCAGCAGAGATATGGTGGATCTATAACCCATAGGTCCCAGGATCACTTCATATTTGTTGCACAAAAAGGAGGTAATGATGATAGAGACATCTATGGCATATTCTTCTTGACTTGGGTTTCCAAGCATGAGGAGGATTATCTTCTTGCAGCACATGGTTCATTCTTCTTCATAACATGCCAAAACACTATGGAGGACTCATTTGCGGATCCATGTGCCATCTTACTTCCAGCATATGGTCAGATTTGTATGGGAGGCTTGATTATGAAAGAGACACATGAGCTGAATGGTGCCTTTGAGTATTTTCTGCACTACATGTTCTAATAGGAGCATGGGAGGAGGCATGGCCACCACTACTTTATATGCGTTCTCTTTTGATGTGGGCCATGAGATCGATATTCATCCATTGTCCAGCCATGGGCAAGTGTTTGGACCTATGTTGTTGTCATATTCAGCCATTTGCTATCCATTAGTAGATGTGTTGGATCTTGTACATTGCTTGCCATGTGATTTTCTGAGGTTGCAGTGGATGAGACTGCACTATGGTTTGTTTTGGGCCAGCTTGTTCTTCATTGATGGAGGAACCTTCTATGGAGGATTGTTTTTCACTTTGCCATTGGAGGGCAATGATTTTGCCGCCCAAGATCAGACTTTCAGCCCGCCTTCATTACCGGAGCTTGAGGTGGAAGGAGATTTTCAGGAGTTGCCTTGTCGGGAGGTGGCTCATTTGGTTTGGATGATTGCTTGGGGATGGAGGATCCACATGAGAGAGATGTTCCCCACTTCATGCCTTGAGTGGAGAGAGATGATGAGCTGGTACACAGTCGATGGGACAACTTACACATTCATAGATGCAGAGCAGCAGCAGTCATGGTCTTTAGTCATAGCCGGAGGCAGTGAGAAGTCCGAGTCATGGGACTTGGGCGATTATTGGCCACAGTGGCGATGGGATCCGGGAGGACTATTGATTGGCTGGTACCATGAGAGGCCAGTTTGGGATCCTGGCATTGAGATATCCCTTCATCTCAGGGTGATGCAGGAGACAGAGAGGTTTCAGTGGGACCCAGGCACATTTTGCAGTATCGGCAGGGAGCATCAGCTAGAGAGTAGGCTTGTTCAAGCATTGCTTGAGAACAAGCCAATTTTGCCGGATGAGGATGCCACTGGGGAGAGTGAGCAGACTTTACAGCATCCATCACTTCAGTTGCTTGAGGACAAGCAACGTTTTGCCGGGGGAGACTGTAATATTCCCAATTAGCCTTGCTAATTGGAATATTTCATTTTTGTTTAATTTTGCCGCTTTAGTTGGAAATAATAAATAAAGTGAGAAATAAGAGGGGTCACCTCACTTTAGTCATCTCACTTTATAAAATAAAGTGCTTTCCTAGTTGATTGACGTTGTAACTTAAAGAGGGGGCCTTGGGGGTCCACACATATATGAGGGGAGGCCTCACGCTGACCCAAGGGTAACTGCAAGGTGAAGGACGCAGTTAAGGTTTTGGAGGGAGTTTAGCATTATAAAAGGAGGGGTTCCCACTTCATTTGGGATGCATATTTTGATATTGATATTGAGAGCTAGACTTTTGTCTGCTTCAGCACGCCGGTTGTTTAGTCGGTCTGCAGCACTGTTTAGTGCACGAGTGTCTCCGGTCGGAGATCTCACCCTTAGCCTCGGGGGACTTCGAGTGCCGGCCCTGGTAAGGTTTTCTGGTTTCACCCTTAGCTTCGGGGGACTTCGAGTGCCCGCCTTAGTAAGGTTTGTCCGAGTTCTATCTTTTCGTTTGATGGTTTTCGGGTGGAGAAACGGAAGGGAGAAGCCCCTCTAGTGGGTACAGCAGTCTAGCGAGGCTTGATTTGTGTGGAAGGACGGATCGATTTGAGTAGGGAAGGCATTCCCGATTAGGAAGAGGAAGGACGCAGATCTGAAGGCACAGTGATAGATCCAGCCTTGGAGATTGTAGATCTGAGCAGATATTTGCAGATCTGGTTCTGTAGGTTGCAGATCTGGAGGGGTAGCACTAGATCCGGCTTGGGAGATTGCAGATCTGAGGAGATATTGGCAGATCCAGCCTAGATCTGAAGAGATAACATCAGATCCAGCCTTTGAGGTTGCAGATCTGAGGAGATATTGGCAGATCTAGCATAGATCTGAAGAGCTAGCAGCAGATCTAGCCTTGTGGGATGCAGATCTGGAGAGATAGTAGCAGATCCAGCCTTGTATGACTCGGATCCAGCAGATCTGGGCAGAGAGGACGCAGATCCAGTCAGGGAGGACGCAGATCTGATGAGTAGGGTCTTTATGTGGGGTTCTGGCAGCATTTTTCAGTGTTTTCAGCCTTGAGGAGTTGGTCATCTCATCTGGAGGATTTGTGGGTAGATCCGGCCCTTTTGCCAGCATATTTCTTGAGCTTCTGAGCTGTTCCTGAAGGCACAGCGTTTTTGTAGGAGGAGGGTTTCTGGGGGCGATTTTCGGAGGTGGTCCATTTGCTTCATGGTTTCTGGGTTTTGTCCGGAGCAGCGAGTATAGGTGATCTGTAGATTTTTAGCTCGTTCCGGCAAGGGGATCAACCCCTAGCTTCAGTTCACTCCAGCAGCAGCAGTTTACGGCAGTTTCTTCCAGTAGCTGGGATGCAGTTTCTGTAGTAGCCATTTCCTATTTTCTGAGAGGATTCTTCACTTGCCTTGAGCAAGGATAGGTGCCCTCATTCCGATTTTCTTGTACTCCTCTCTATGTACTTTCAGATTAATAAAATGGCTCAGTTTTCTGGCATTCTATGTGTAATTGTTCCATGATCTGGTTCAGCATTGTATTTTCTATATCTGTCTGGCATATTTCTGTTTATTACTGGTTATTTCCCTTTGGGAATATTACAAGCTTCAACTTGATAGGGAAGCTCCAACTTCCTCAATTTATCAAAAGAAATGTTTGCTGATTTACCTCAGATATCAACTCTGTTCTGTAGCATCTCTTTCTGCTCTCTCTTCCTTATCTTCTCTGCCTCAATCTTCTGTACTCTGCATTCTCTATTCTTACTCTCTCTAACCACTATATGCATATCAAGTTGATATTATATATAGAGTTCATCACATGATTGTTTTTATTCCACAAGGAATTTGGAGTGAACAGCCATGACTCTTTGGCCTCTGCCTTCTCATTTCTTTTTCAAACTCATTTAAAAAAATATAACAATATGTACAAATTTCAATGTTACAGTGGGATTTTTCTTTCCCTTAAGATACTTGCCTTTGCATCACAAACAATATAAAACAATTAAAAAATTTACATTTTCAGTTTCAAAATATAAACTTCACTCAGCCCTTGGCTTGCTAGTTTTTTCCTTTCTGTAGTTGTCATGCAACTATCTTGCATACCTCTGTTTACTGGAACTCTGAGCACCTGTGCATGCACACCTGTTTACTGCAATTTTAAATCCCTTCGCTGCATACCTCTTCAATTCTTAAGTCTCTGTTTACCTCTGTACATATTCTCCAAGCCCACTGTAGTTGTGTATCTGTTATATATATGCATGTTTTATAAGTTTAGCTCACCAATAAATCTCAAGGTCTCATGCATCAATTAATCATTCAAAAAGGGTCCACAATCTGTCTAATCTGGGCAATATTTGTTCATTATGGAGGTTCTACTTCTCGGCTTCAAACCTCTAATAACCTTCATATAGGCACTCATATGAAGATTTGTTAATATAAACTTTGACTTTGGTTAACAAAAAAATCAAAATACTGTGCTCACTTCTTTATCATTAAAACTTTTCAATTGCTGACGAATGCATAACGCATATGTATACCTCTCCTTTTTATTCCTTTAACCCGCGCACAGCATTCATATACAATGCATATGTTTAAGTTATATGGTTGGCGCCTTATTACTAAATTTATAATTAAAATGAAAACTTTGTACCAAAACCCATTTTCTAACTTGTTAAACTCATTGTGTAATGAATATGGCGTAACCTCCAAGGTATGAACCCTGCCAACACTTCATATTACATTTATCATCAATGTATGGCATTACGTCATATATTACGGTTTTGATTCGAGCCACGGCTTATTAAAACTTCATATCATCGCATCAGTTGTTATAACATTAATATATGCCTCGACTAAGGTTTAAACCCCAAACAATAACCTATGTAATTGCCTCAGGCCCACATCTTAACACATATATGTGGTCGATCACAGCAGTTCATTTCCCATTCACATCCAAGGGTGCATGTCTTATCGCGCTCCAACCCTCCGATCCTACGGAAATCGCATGATTAAACGATATGAAATTTAACTCTCAGAAGCCATGCGATGAACTGGGGCCCAGCCTCTTAACACACCCTTCTCATCCGATGGTGGGAGGCTTATTGCGCCGTCAAGGATGATCTGAGGACCATAATCCAATATTGCGTTCATTTCACCGTCGACAGTTAACGCGCGATAGCCATGTGATAAGAGCATTTTCTCCAACCCGCTTAATACCACGTGTCAGCTCTGAGCATATATCACGTTCGAATTGTAAATATAGATTACCGTACAAAAGCGGTGTGATATGAGTGGATTTGGTTTTGCAAACTGCTTCCGGTTTTGAATTAATGCAAAAATCGTCGGGTGTTCCAAACCCACTGTCACTGTTCACAGTGCTCATAGTTCCTCTCCTTTTCCCTCAGGGTTCCATCGTGCTCTTTAACAACATTTCATTTGTATTCAAACTGCTCCGTCGCACAGTTCTAGTGTTTCATTTCAGGACCATGCCATCGCTTCAGAATTCTCGAACAGAGATTAACATCCCTCCTTATCCACCTCGACACTTCTAACTCAAACCACACTGGAAATGGCATAACCTCGCATCTTCTATCGAGTGCAGAATCTCAGAAATCCATTATGGAGCTTCTTCTCTAGCATCGTAGGTATCCTCTGCCCATTATGAAATTGGCCACACAGGCCAGATTCCCAATGCTCAATCACAGTCTCCCCTTTGTCTACCAAAGGTGTGCAGTAATTCCATAACCTCCCACACATCAAAAATCAATCACACAGTTGGCTACAGAGGTCCAACCATTCTCACATACACTATATATATATATATATCAATTCCTCAACACAGGAATCTAGCCATCCATGAATAAATCAATGTACACATAAGACCAACAGGAATGCGCACATAAGAATAAATAGTGTCTTCGTATAAATTAAATTTCTTTAAAAGGTCCTCGGCGAGATCTTCAAAGTTAATGGCCTTCTATTCTCCTAATTTCTCTCTCTGGCTTCCTAACACTATGCAGCTCGGTGCAGGTCTCTATACAGGTCATCGTCAAGGAATCAAGAAAAAAAAAATCATTCGAGGCCTCCACGGGCCGCTCAAGGGATGATACATGTGATCTGTTTCAATAAACAATACAGAGTCTCTCTAAGAAATCGCTCCACTCCTCTGTCTATCTATCTTAATGACATTCATTGATCTTACTGGTCCAACTACTATGTTTTACTACTTCATTCCTTTGTGCTTCCCTTCACTGTATAATAGTCCTTCGCCCCGGTTCACCTTCGTTCACGATATCTACACAGGTTCTACCTCCTCTGGTTCTACCTCTGTCTTTGCCTTTGCTACCTCCTTTACCATCAATGACAATATTTCCAACAGTCTCCCCCTTTGGAAATGATGGCAATACACTTCCTCTGCTTGCCTGTTAGGACCCTTCCTTCTGTTGCTTTCTCTTCCTCCCCCTTTGACATCAATTTCAAGGGGTTGTTCATTTTTTTTTTCAGTGTGCATTGAACTATTGCCCATGTTGCACTGATCTTGAGGACCTATTTCATGCTTTCCTTGCTAGCTGATCTCCCCCTGGAATGATATTTTCGTTTTTGTTCTCCCCCTGAAACTATGATTTCTCTTCATATCAGAGAGTAGCATCTATAGATACTACCCCTAGTCTATCTCTTAAATATTCAAATGGTTCTCTAGCAATAGGTTTGGTAAATATATCTGCTGTCTGTTCTTTTGTTGGTACATACTCCAGCTTTACTACCTTCTGAGCTACTTGTTCTCGGAGAAAATGATACTTGATTGGGATATGTTTAGTTTTTAAATTAAGCACATGATTTTTTGATATGCTTATAGCACTTGTATTATCACATTTGATAGAGATAGGTTCATCAATGCTTACTTCATGTCTTGGAAGGTTTGTTTCATCCACATGACTTGTGTACAACATGCTACTACTGCTATGTATTCTGCTTCTGCTGTAGATAGAGAGATAGATGTTTGTTTGTTGCTTAGCCATGCCACCAGACTTTCTCCTAGATAGAATGCACCTCCACTTGTGCTTTTCCTGTCATCCACGCAGCTGGCCCAATCTGTATTTGTGTATGCTGTCAAAGTGAGGATTTTTCCTTTTGGATACCATAGCCCAAACTGTACTGTTCCTTGTAAATATCTGAATATTAATTTGACTGCTAGAAGATGATTTTGCTTTGGTGCTGCTTGATATCTAGCCACAAGTCCTACTGCTAGCATGATGTCTGGTCTTGATGATGTCAGGTACAACAGACTTCCTATCATGGATCTATAGAGTCTTTGATCTATATCAGCACATAGCTTGCATCCCGTGATCATAGGAGTTGACACAGGTTTGCAGTCTTCCATTTTGAACTTTTTCAACATTTCTTTTAAGTATTTTTCCTGTGAGATAAATGTACCTGTGTTATTTTGCTGAATTTGAAGTCCTAAATAGAAAATGAGCTCTCCAATCATAGACATCTCAAACTCTGATTTCATCTCCTCAGCAAACCCTTTTGCTAGCTCATCTCTGTTGCTTCCAAACATAATGTCATCAACATATACTACAACAATCAGGAGTTCATTTTCATGGGCTTTTATGTATAGATTGATGTCTGCTCCTCCTCTCTTAAAGCCTTGGTTTTGAAAATATTTATCCAGCCTTGAGTACCAAGCACGAGGAGCTTGTTTTAGTCCATATAGAGCCTTCTTTAGTCTGCATACATAGTCTTCTTTGTCTGTTAATGAGAAGACTTCTGGTTGTTCCATGTAGACCTCTTCTTCTAGATCTCCATTCAGGAATGCAGATTTCACATCCATTTGAAATACCTTGAAGTCTTGATAGCATGAAAAGGCCAGAAACATTATGATAGCTTCCATTCTGGCTATAGGGGAAAATGTTTCATCGTAATCAAGTCCTTCGATTTGTGAATATCCTTTGCAGACAAGTCTGGCTTTATTCCTGATTACCTGTCCTTGCTCATTCATTTTATTTTTGAATACCCATTTTGAGCCTATGACATTTTTCTCAGTGGGTCTAGGAACTAGTTCCCAGGTATTGTTCTTCTCAATTTGGTCCAATTCTTCATTCATAGCATTCACCCAAGACTTTTCCTTGCTGGCTTCTTTAAATTCCTTTGGCTCTATTTGTGATAACATGGCTATGTATACCTCTTCTGTCTGTTAAGTTAGCTGCCTTCTTGTCTGGACACCTACTCTCTTGTCTCCAATAATCTGATCTTCTGGATGGTTCTTCTGAGTGTATCTTGATGGGGCTTTCGATCTCAGTTTAGCATCTTCTGTTGTCTTGCTTGTTTCATCATCATCTTGGTTTTCTTCTTCATGGTTGTCTGATGGACTACTGCAGTCTGTATCTCTTGTATTGTTTGGAAGTTCTTCATCAAATCTCACGTCAATGCTTTCTACTATTTTTCGAAGAGTCTTGTTGTAGCACCTATACCCTTTACTTTTGGATGCATATCCTAGAAATATCCCTTCATCTGCTCTTGCATCAAATTTCCCAAGATTTTCATCATTATTCTTTATGTAACACTTGCTTCCAAAGATTCTAAAATGTTTGATTCAAGCTGGTTTACCATGCCATAGTTCATACGGAGTCTTGTCACTGCTTGGACTTAAAGCATGTGCGAGTCTGTTTTCCCAATTTACATGATTTGCATATGGTATTAGAAGGCCTTTTTATTTCTGGCATGTCTCTAACAGCTTTCTTCTTGCTCAGTCTGATGATATGATCGAAGCTGATATGTCCCAATCTCCTATGCCATAACCATGACTCCTCAAGTTTGCTAAGATGGTATGCTTCATCTTCCTCTTTCATTATGTAAACATTACTCTCTGTTCGAACACCTTTGAGCAGAGTCTTACCTGTGGTGCTTGATCTGACTTCACAGTCTTGTGCTCTGAAAAGAACTTCACAGCCTTTATCACACATTTGACTGACACTCAACAAATTTTCTTTCAGCCCATCTACAAATAGTACATCTTGAGCCTTACCTCTGCCATTATCTAAGCTGACTGAGCCCTTTCCCTTGATTTTCACTAATTTTTCATTGCCAAAAGTAACATTACCAATTTTCTTTTTGTCAAAAGTTATAAACTTGCTTCTGTCTCCAGTCATATGTTTTGAGCAGCCACTGTCCAGATACCATTGGTTTTTCAGGTCTTTAGCAGTTAGAGCCAGGTCACACTTATTCACCTTCTTTTTCCACTGGAAGCATCCTTTTGTTTGGTATATTTTGTGAGATGATGAATCACATCCTCTCAGAGGACATTTTGAAGGCATATGTCCAATTTTATTGCGTACACAACATTTGATCATAATTTTTGCAGAATTGTGAGTATGAACAAAATTTCTTTGATTCATAAACTCCCTTGAGGTGTTGAACATCAATATTTTTCCATATTTTCTACACTCAATGATTTTATGGCCAAATTCCTTACAATAAAAATAGTAACCATAGAAACTATTTGCATACCTTATGTAATGTTGTCTTCTCCATTTGTTTGCTTGAGACAGTCTCTTCACTGTTTGCATCTTTTGCTGGTTTGAATTACTCCTCTTTGCATGAAAATATGCAGCAATGTGTCCTAGCTTGTGGCAGACATAACAGGTGGCATTTTTCATAGGAGGGAAGAATATCCTTTGATGGCTTCCAAATTTGACATACTCAAGGGTATATGAATCTTTTTCTGTTGTCTGAGTATTTCTTTCATTCTTTGTTATTAGAGGATTCTTCTGGGTTCTATCTCCCTCCTTACATGTTTCTTCTTTTGAAGGAATTATTTGAGCTGCTTCATCATCCTTCTTTGCTTTTACAAAAATAATCTCTCTGTTTTCTTTTTCTTTGCTTTTATTTGATTCTCCTTCATAGCCTATTCCAGTTTTTATCATAGGAGATCTTTGAGCATCCAGAATTTTGTTCAAATTACGAGAGCTTTTTGTTTGAGAAGAATTTATAGCCACTTTCCTTTGAGCATTTTCTAATTTCTTCCTGAGACATACTACTTCTTCTTTCAACTTCTCTTGTTCCTGAGTTTTCTCCTTGATCTGCTTAAGTAACATGTCTTCTATCTTCTTGGCTTCTTCAAGCTCTATCTTTAGCTGCATAAGGACTTCTGAATTTTGTTTTTCTCGTACCTAATTGAGGAGAATGTCCTTTTGTTTTCTGCACTTCAGTTTGAGTCTATCAATCTCCTCCAGGGCACTTCTTAGCTCCCCCTTAAGGTCTACTTCACCTTCTTCTTCTTCATCTTCTAGCAGGAGTCCTTAAAGTTCTTCTATGGCCATCAATAAAAATTCAGAGGTTCCTTCTTCACTTGAGGGTTCATCTGAGTCTTCAGATGCACTGCTGTCTTGTTGAGCATAGAAGGATTTTCTACTAAATTTCTTTCCTTTCTGCCAGTTCTTTGATGTATTTTTCCCTGATTTTTGAGCCTGATTCTTTTACTTTCTTGTGAGGACACTTAGTAGCATAGTGTCCAACTCTTCCACAGTTAAAGCATTTGAAAGGAAGTTTACCTTTGTATTTACTTGAGCCTCTATCCTGTTTCTTGACAAATTTAGCCTCTTCTTCATCAGAGGAAGAACATGTATCTTCCTTTTCTTCTTTCTTCTTTTCTGTTTTAAAATTTTCCTCCCTCGTACTTGGCTTCTTCTGTGGGAGTTGATCTCATAGGATGATAGATTTCCAAGTAACTGGTTCATAGTCAAGGTCTCCTAATCAGTTGTTTCTTCTATTGCAGACACCTTGGGATTAAACCTGGATGGAAGAGATCTTAAAATATTTTTCACAATTATACTTTCTGGTATGGTTTCTCCAAGAGCTTTCATATTGTTAACAATTTCTGCAACTCTTAAGAAGAAGCTGCCAACATCTTCATCATCATTCATTTTTAAATTTTCAAACTGGGCTCCATATACTTGAATTTTGGCAGTCTTTACCTTTTTATCACCCTCATGGATATTCTCTAGAGTGTCCCACATATCTTTAGCAGTCTTACTGTGCATTATTTTGATAAATTCAGCCTCACAAAGTCCACTTAAGATTGCATTCATGGCCTTTGCATTTGCTACAAATTCTTGTTTAGCTTCTCTTTCTGGGTCAGTTGCCTTTGGGGCATATCCAAATTCCACAGCAGCCCATACCTCTATTCCTAGAGACATGATGTATGCTCTCATTCTGATTTTCCAGAAGGCATAATTAGCACCAGTGAAGAAAGGGGCTTTATTGATTGAACTTCCTTCTTGACTAGCCATCCTAGGGGCCTAGGATCTCCTTTCAGTGGTTAAACTGGTACAAAAGGAACCAGGACTGATACCAATTGTTGAATTCTTAGTTAAAATGAGAGGGGGGGTGAATCAATTTAACACATACATGAGCTTTTTAAATTTTTCATCAACTTATTTACAACTTACTTTTATAGCCAACCTTAGTATATGAACAGTCTTAATATGTTGCAGCAAGTACTAAATTAATGTGAAATCAACCTTATTATGAGAGTAGCAAACATTAAGAAGATTTGGTAAATCATCTCAGCACACAAGCAACATAGATAGAGACAACAGATATAAGTGGAAACCCATAAAGGGAGAAAGCCACATCTTATTATTGTTGTGATGCAAAGGCAAGCTCCTACTCCCTCTCACCACTGTTTTTCTACAGGCACCAACCTACAGGAGGCTCCAACCTCAGTCAGCTACAACTGACAACTATCAAGCTTCAACTTGATAGGGAAGCTCCAACTTCCTCAATTTATCAAAATAAATGTTTGCTAATTTACCTCGAATATCAGCTCTGTTTTGTAGCATCTCTTTCTGCTCCTCTCTTCCTTATCTTCTCTGCCTGAATATTCTGTACTCTGCATTCTCTATGTTTACTCTCTCTAACCACACTATATATATCAAGTTGATATTATATATATAGTTCATCACATGACTGTTTGTATTCCACAAGGAATTTGGAGTGAACAACCATGACTCTTTGGCTTCTACCTTCTCATTCCTTTGTCCAACTCATTTAAAAAAAATATAACAATATGTACAAATTTCAATGTTACAATGGGATTTTTCTTTCCCTTCGGATACTTTCCTTTGCATCACAAAAAATATAAAGCAATTAAAACATTTACATTTTCAGTTTCAAAATATAAACTTCACTCAGCCCTTGGCTTGCTGGTTTTTTCCTTTCTGTAGCTGTCATGCAACTGTCCTGCATACCTCTGTTTACTGCAACTCTGAGCACTTGTGCATGCACACCTATTTACTGCAATTTTAAATCCCTTCGCTGCATACCTCTTCAATTCTGCAGTATTTTTTTACCTCTGTACATATTCTCCAAGCCCAATGTAGTTGTGTATTTGCTATATATATATACCTGATTTATAATTTTAGCTCATATGAAGATTAGTTAATATAAACTTTGACTTTGGTTAATAAAAAAATCAAAATACCGTGCTCACTTATTTATCATTAAAAATTTTCAATCGCCGACGAATGCATAACACATATGTATACCTCTCCTTTTTGTTCCTTTAACCTGTGCATAGAAGTCATATAAAATGCATATGTTTAAGTTATATGGTTGGCACCTTATTACTGCATTTATAATTAAAATGAAAACTTTGTACCAAAACCCATTTTGTAACTTGTTAAACTCATTGTGTAATGAATATGGCGTAACCTCCAAGGTATGAACCTTGCCAACGCTTCATATTACATTTATCATCAATGTATGGCATTACGTCATATATTACGGTTTTGATTCGAGCCATGGCTTATTAAAAATTAATATCATCGCATCAGTTGTTATAACATTAATATACGCCTTGACTAAGGTTTAAACCCCAAACAATAACCTATGTAATTGCCTCAGGCCCACATCTTAACACATATATGTGGTCGATCACAGCAGTTCATTTCCCATTCACATCCAACAGTGCATGTCTTATCGTGCTCCAACCCTCCGATCCTACGATAATCACACGATTAAACGATATGAAATTTAACTCTCAAAAGCCATGCGATGAACTGGGGCCCAGCCTCTTAACGCACCCTTCTCATCCAACGGTGGGAGGCTTATTGCGCCGTCCAAGATGATCCGACGACCATAATCCAATATCGCGTTCATTTCACTGTCAACAGTTAACGCGCGATAGCCATGCGATGAGAGCGGTTTCTCCAACCCGCTTAAGACCACATGTCAGCTCCTAGCATATATCGCGTTCGAATTGTAAATACAACTTACCATACAAAAGCGGTGCGATATGAGTGGATTTGGTTTTGCAAACTACTTCCGGTTTTGAATTAACGCGAAAACCGTCAGGTGTTCCAAACCCACTATCATTGTTCACAGCGCTTGTGGTTCGTCTCCTTTTCCCTCAGGGTTCCGTCGTGCTCTTTAACAACGTTTCATTTGTAGTCAAACCGCTCCGTCGCATAGTTCTAGTGTTTCATTTCAGGACCATGCCATCGCTTCAGAATTCTCGAACAGAGATTAACGTCCCTCCTTATCCACCTCGACACTTCTAACTCAAACCACATTGGTAATGGCATAAGCTCGCATCTTCTATCGAGTGTAGAATCTCAGAACTCCATTATGGAGCTTCTTCCCGGGTACCGTAGGTATCCTCTGCCCATTATGAAATTGGCCACGCAGGCCAGATTCCCAATGCTCAATCACAGTCTCCCCTTTGTCTACCAAAGGTGTGCAGTAATGCCATAACCTCCCATACATCAAAAATCAATTACACATTTGGCTACAGAGGTCCAACCATTCTCACATACACTATATATATATATATATATATATCAATTCCTCAACACAGGAATCTAGCCATCCATGAATAAATCAATGTACACATAAGACCAACAGGAATGTGCGCATAAGAATAAATAGGTTCTTCATAAAAATGAAATTTCCTTAATAGGTCCTCGGCCAGATCTTCAAAGTTAATGGCCTTCTATTCTCCTAATTGCCCTCTCTGGCTTCCTAACACTATGCAACTCGGTGCAGGTCTCTATGCAAGTCATTGTCAAGGCATCAAGAAAAAACAAATCATTCGAGGCCTCCACGGGCCGCTCAAGGGATGATACATGTGATCTGTTTCAATAAACAATACAGAGTCTCTCTGAGCAATCGCTCCACTCCTCTGTATATCTGTCTTAATGACATTCGTTGATCTTACTGGTCCAACTACTTTGTTTTACTGCTTCATTCCTTTTTGCTTCCCTTCACTGTATAATAGTCCTTCGCCCCGGTTCACCTTCGTTCACGATCTCTACACAGGTTCTGCCTCTATCTCTGCCTCTGCTGCCTCCTTTGCCATCAATGAAAATATTTCCAACACGGGATCATTGCCATCAAAATTCCTCATATCCATATTTGGAATATGGTGGTTCTTACATCCAACATTAGAGTTTATAAAATCATGATTAACATTTATTTTTTTTCTCATCATGAGTTTCCTCTACTATATTTTCGCCATTAGGAAACATTTCTTGTATCAACTTTTTCAAACCTTCTATATCTACTTCTAGATCATTCTTCATGTTTTCCATGTTGTCTTTCATTTTTTCTTCCATGTCATCCATCTTAGCTTCCATGCCATCCATCTTAGCTTCCACGCCTTTATTCAAAACTTCCATTTCATTTTTGGTTGCTCTTTGCGAGAGCGACATTTGGTGCACTTGATCTTGTAATTTTGACGTTTCATGTTGTAGTTCTTCATCTTCATGAGTCATAGTAGAGCCTTATAAAGGCTTAATGGGTGTTGAATTCTTTTTAGGAGGCATTTTAGAACCCAATACTAATATTTATTTTACAATATGCCCTTGGAATCAATTCAAACTGATTTTTCACATAAGACTTACGCAATCTAATTTTTACATAAGAGTATTTGGACATGATGATGAAGATGTAGTCCTACCAAACTTACAAAAAAAAATTGTTGTGTATTACCTTCACTTTGAACATATTATGTAATATTGGTCTGCTTGGAATCTCCTTGAAACATAACATATGATAAAAAAGAAACACCAATAAAGAAACAAAATTGCATAATTTTTTTACCTCTTTCTTCTAAATTAGATATACTAGTAAAGAAACAAAATTGCATAAAAAAATTACTTCTTTCTTCTATATTATTGCCTTGTCGTGTTTCCCTTGAAACATGTGGTGCAATTGCTAGTTATATGTGTGAGAGAGAATTTTGAGAGATGACTAGCATGACTAACATGTGGTTTGAGTAGCTATGATCTAAATGCATCTAAGCCATCAAAATCACCTAGGGATTGCAACTAGCCTGGGCTACACTAACCCTTAGCATCACTGAATTTTTCTAAGATAATCATCCATAACATTTTCACTATGAAATACCCTAACATAACACTATTTGGTCATCTATTCTACACCCATTAAAAAATAATAAAATTATATTTAAAAATATAATTAATGAAATAACAATAAAAAATAAAATATTATAAAGTATTATTCATAATTATGTTGTTAAAATTAATATTAATATCAATATAAAAATAAAAATAAGTAAAAATGTTATTATAGCAAAACACAAATTCATATCTCAAAATCATTTATATGAAGAAATTTTAATAACATAAATAAAATATTATTTTTAATAATAATAATAATAATATAAAATTAAATTTTGAATTATTATAATAAAATATTTTATAATATATTATAAAATAATGTATATCAAGATTAGGTTAGCTTGATCTTAATACGGTAATGAAGATTTCAACAATGATACAAATGCAAATACAAAATAATTATAATAAATTCACATGGTTACTCAATTCAATGGCCTTATTTGTTAGTTACTTTTAAAAACAAACATTATAATAATTGATTTATTATTGATTATTATAATAAATTCACATGGTTATAAAATACAATTGCTTTTTTTATTATGTCTTTTTAAAAACTAGCATTATAACAATTGACTTATTACTGATTATTAGTTTTTTAAAAAACCAGCATTATAACCATTGATTTATTATTATTATTATTTAAAAATCAACATTATAAAAATTGTTTTATTATTGATTTTTCATTATTTAAGTTTTAAATATAACTAGAAATTGCAACACATGTTGCAAAAGAAACACCGTAAGGAATAGCATAGGAAAGAGTAGTCTAGAAGAAATAAGTTGTTGCAGGGAAGGAGCCATCGTGAAGGAATGAAAGGTGAATTTTGCTTCCATGGAAGCAGGTCGTGGAGGTTTCAAAGATATTGGTGATAAGAGTTATCACCAACATGGAAAAAAAATTTGGCCAAAAAGGTGAGTGTTGGTTCAACGCAGTTTGGAAGGTAAAGACACAAATTAAAATAATCATTTTCATGTGGTGTGTGTGGAAGGAGAAAAAATTAACATGGATGAATTTGATGAAAATAGGTAAGATTGGCCTAGGTATTTGCAGTCTATGCATGAATGATGAGGAGGATAATAGGCATATCTTCTACAACTGTGTATTTGCAAAGGAGATAAGATACTTATTATGTAGTCACTTCAATTTTCAGGATTCAGATTACCAATCAGTTGAAGCGTGTACCAAATGGTGGTTGGAAAAAGGGAACGGCTTTATTATCATCCCACTTACATATCATTGGTATATATGGAAAAACAAGAATTAGAAAATATTTGAGGAGTACCATTACTCCGACATGGATTGTATCTCAAATTATTACAAATTGGGTGAGTATGAAAATTCAACTCAAACCACCTAGGGATCTATCAACTAGAATGCGACCTCATGAAATTAATTTTCCTGCGGGTTTCTTTGATGGGGCAGAATAGAATGGTAGATGTGGCTGCAGAGCTTGGTTGATGATATCCCCTACTTTCCATTATAAACTATACTGGTATGGTGGACTAGGATTGAACACCAGGGCTGAGACATTGGCACTTTGGGGCACTTTGGGGCCTTCTATGAAATTAATTTTACCGAGCATGTGCAGGATTGTGGTCTTTTGTCTTTTGTCTGATGTGTTACACTGCCTTCAATGCAAGGAGGAATTAAGTGAAAATCACATAGATGCAAAGGAGACCTTTGAGTGTAGGCATAGTTTTAAGCTACCGAGTATGGTGAGCACATATGTATTTCTGGTTTTATAAAGTTTAGACTTTGTTGGATTTCCAGATTAATCTTTCATGAAGAAGGGGAAGACTAGAAGGATAGACGAGTTTTAATTGTTGCACAATCTGTGGACATGCCAGTAGCTTTATCAGTATATGAAGTGGACAAAGATGATAGATATATGGAATAATAAACTGTAATGGGTTTAATTAATGAGTTTATGGTTTTATCATTGATGTTGTATATTTGTCAGAAATATTTTGTAACACTTTTGGAACTTTGTGCTGGTACATTAATATATACCAGGTGTTTTTCATGCTGAAAAAGAGTTATCGACCAGAAAATGTTATTACAGATATTGAAATAGGCAAATGTGGGTGAAAACATATATGTAAACCAACATAATATGTTCACATATAAAAAAAAATTATTATCGATATTGAAATAGGAAATTGGGGGTGAAAATCCTTTGTTGATTAATAATCCTCCTAGAAAAACATGAAATGAGCATGTAACTCAAATAAGATATTTGAAATATGTTCAAGTACAATCTATCTAGCATAGATGTAAACAAAGAGAATTTTTATTAACAGAAATAGATTTTACTCCAAGTTCATGTACATATCCAAGCACCAGAAAGATAATTTTTATTAACAAAAATAGGGTTTACTCCAAGTTCATCTACATATCTCAGCACCAATTGCATGCTTGTTAGAAATTGTATGTGAAGAACAATAGCCTTGGAATACAAGAAAGTAAATGTGATTTTAATATGGAGACATTTTTGGAAGGAGATATTGTTCTTTATGTTATGGTTTATTTTCTTCACTCCAAACTTGGTTTAGTCTTTCTCTATATACATAAGAAAAAAATACAAAGTAATTTCACAAATTGAAGTTATAGTTTTATATTTTATAATTATAAATCTAGTTTCTTATTAAAATATTTTACACAACTATTTATTCAAATAAATTATATTTTGAATATTTTTTCTCCTATTATTTGATTACAAAATTATTGTACTCCCTACTAAGTAAAACAAATTTATTAATAAATAATTGAATGCCAAATTGAAAAATTAATCAAGCGAGAACTACTATAATATATAGAACTAATTTTTTGGTGTATAAATTATTTGTTTTATATGTCGTTCAATTTCCATTACCTATTATCTTGAAACCCCATGGGAGGTATTGAACATGGGAGCCAACTTTAGGTAAATAAACATTCACATTGTCAACTTGGAAAAATATATATATATAATCCTAAAATTTTCTTACCTAATCATTTTTTAAAACATATGATTGAGTTACATATGTTAAAAACAAAGGCAATATTAAGAACCTCCTAGAGGTATACAAGGTAATTGACATGAAAAATAAAAAAGCTCCTCATGACAACATACAAATGTTAATCTTAATTGAATCATTAAAACAATAAAAAGGGATAATAGATTTACCAGTTATATTAATAAAAAAGACTACTTTCACAATCGAATTTCTAAATTTAATTTTTAAAAATATTATTTTATAATTATATATAAATATAATTGCATATTTTTAAGATATATATTTGATGATAATAATATTTTTGAGAGAAAATAAGACTAAGTTGGAACTAAAACGGCACTAGTGTTCCTTACCACCAAATGTAGTATAGTGTGATGTATCAGTATAAAAAAGCCTGCACCTACTTAGAATTTTTAGTTCAAATTTTAGTTGTTAATATATATATATATATATATATATATATATATATATATAATTTTCATATACTAGTTAAAAAATAAATTATAAAATGTATTTATTTTCAATAAAAAAAATGAGAAGAGAATTAAAGGAAAATAGAGAGCCTAAAGGAATATGGACATACAAAATAGAGAGCCTGAAGGAGATGTATAGGTACAAAATAGAGAGCTTGAAAGAGATGTGGATGTACATGGAAATGATGAAGAAATGAGAGATGTAGAGGAACTTGTCAATGAGAATATTGACCACACAAATAAAGTCACCATTTTAATATTTTAATTTTTTTCAATGTACATGTCAAGTTCAAATTAAAAATTAAAATATATATATATATATATATATATATATATATATATATATATATATATATATTTTATGTAGGGAAAAACATCTTACCTACAACAAGATTGTACCACACCTAGAAAAACATGGACATTAATAAGAAGTTGCAAGAAATTTTCTTTGATGATAATTTTCTAGATAATATAGAATCAACTAAAATTGAATAAATGAGACCACTAATTCATGAATGAATAGTTCAAGATAAAGAAAATTAGGTGATAAAAAATATTTTTCAAGGTATATCTATCATAGCATAAGCTTAATTCTTAAATATATTTTTAAAGCACAAATATCTAAGAAATATAGTTCAATTATTAGGCATTAGAAATTCCAAAGAGGTGAAGGGAAATTAGTTGGTATCAAGAAATATGACATCAACCCCTGGAAAAATTGAAAAATATCAATCTCAATATGGCATAAGTGCTAGTAGGGCATTATTGACAGGTTTTGTTGGAAAAGGAACTACATCAAATCGGTTGATTTCAATGAAAACAAGAATGCACAAAACATTACGCAAAAGTTTATGGAGGCATTAAAAAATTAGGATTAAATAACATGAGAATGATGAACTTGCATGTTGGGCTAATATATGTAGGAAAACTTATCAAGTTAGAATTTCGTATAATGTGAGCGACAATGTGAAAGAGTTTTGGTATTGGAATTTCCATGTGTCACCAAATGAGAAAAATATCATGAGACATTGTATATCTAGAGGGGAGTATTGAGATGATCATTTCCCCTTTCAATGAATATTATTATTAAAGTAAATTTATTACTACATAATATGTATAAATTGTACATAGAATTATCAGTGATGGAATCTTATGACAGTGAGGACAATATAAGCAGTCCATTCATACAACTACCACATACTGTCAATAGGCAAAAGGTTTTTCCTTTGAAGTGATCTATGCATCTTCGTCATACAGATCGAATCTCAACACTAAGGAGTCATCCTAAGATAAAAGGTCATCATAGTAACTTTGATGTTCAAAAACCATCAATCACTTAATTATATTTCTCTAAATATCAGCAATTGGACAACAATGACCATATGGTAACGCGTGGGGGGAATGTGTATCCATATCATAGTATAATTGTATATACAATAGCTTATCCAAATGATATAAAAATTATTTCATAATCAATGCAACTGCTACATGAATTACTCACAATCCTTAATGATATACTCAAATTTCTTCCAAAATACTAATCAAGTTCCTAAAGAAGCCATTGTCACTCAGTCACCATATAGGTAACACTTAGGAAAATGTGTTAGAATTGTATATACAATAGATTATACAAACTATATAAAAATTTGTTATAATTAATGCAATTGCTACATGAACTACTCACCATATAGGTAACATCTAGAGGAAATGTGTTAGAACTATATATATACAATAGCTTATACAAAGGATATGAAAATATGTTATAAGCAATGCAACTACCATACACTACAAGGAAAAGACCCTCTAGCGGAGGTTATAAAGGAGGTTTTTAGCGTTATAAAATTGACCAAAATTGTCAAAAAAACATTTGCTACAACATCCGTTTACGGTTACGGAGGTTTTGGTGAGCTTTTAATAGAATTTCAACAC
This sequence comes from Pinus albicaulis, assembly GCA_034641835.2. Taxonomy (NCBI): domain Eukaryota; kingdom Viridiplantae; phylum Streptophyta; class Pinopsida; order Pinales; family Pinaceae; genus Pinus; species Pinus albicaulis. Next base: position 93,495,432 of record CM076580.1, read on the forward strand.
AACTAAAAAAACTGGGCAGCCAGAGGTTATTACGGATGTTTTTTTTGTTAGTGCGCTACTAAGGTGTCAACGCACCGTTCCATGTCATCTAATAGGTGGCTCGGGGCGGTCGAAGGTGCATGCACTAGGCCGTCAAGGTCTAAAACTGCACCGGGCGCAATGTTGGTGATACAACGCACGAGACCATTCTAGTTGGTCTTTGGATTTGTGTGATGCCCATAGGTCATATCAACGCACCAACATGTATACATATAGAAATGAACCGGTGCGTAGTATCATACAAACACACCGATTGTTCTAATTCGTATTGGTATTTGTGCGGTGCCCATAGTTCGTACAAACGCACTGGTGCATAGTCTCACATAAATGTACTGGTGCACAGTATCACACAAATGCACCGAGATTTATAATGGTATTGGTATTTGTGCAATGCCCATAGGTCATACAAATGCACCAGTGCGTAGTCTCACATAAATGCACCGGTGCGCAGTATCGCACAAACGCACTGAGATTTATAATTGGAATTTGGTATTTATGCGGTGCCTATAGGCCGTAGAAATGCATTGGTGCACTGTATCATACAAACCCACCAGTGTACAGTAACTGACACGTACTAGTGTTCATTTTGTATTTTTTAGAAACATCGACCTGTGACAATGCAATTATTGTGATTTTTAAAAATTTATTATTCATCAAAAGTCAACACATCTTATAACAATATTCATATTAATTAAATTTTTATTAATGCATTTGAATGTGATGCTTGGATTAATTTTCTATATCATATCATAATTATTGTGTTTTTTTTTTCATTATTCATCAAAAGGCGACACATATCTTATAACAATATTCATATCAATTAAATTTTTATTAGTGAATTTGAATGTGATGTTTGGATTAATTTTTTATATCATTTCATCAAATTTCACATCTGTTCATTATAATATTTAATCATCCATAAATTTAATCAGTGGTGTTACATTTCACGGCGACAATGGAGAACGTAATAGAATAAATTAAAACACATATATATATATATAAGACAGTCTTTGTCATACAAAATGGGACAATTATTGGTATCCCTTTGTCTTTCAATTGGGACACTAGCTCCATTACATTAAACAAAATGTCTGATTTCACAGACAAATATTTCAAAAAATACAATACCTTGCTTTGATATCCAAACATAGTGATCATCATTCTTCGCTTGAACTGTTGTCACTGCTAGAGCTACTTCCACGACTTGGGTTATTTTCAGGAATGTTTTGTTCACGGTGTTGATTGTTTTTTTCTTCTTCACCTTCCATCTACAAACATAAAAATAAACTATAATGAGTGTATATACATTGGTGAGAATAATGAAAATTGCAATATTAAATACTATACATCAATGTAAATCGAAAAGAAATGGAGTAACATTGCAACAATTGACTCATGAACTATACACATTCTTTCAAAACCATGTAGTATGCCACCTTTCAAGATTTCATCTGTTGGCACAGTTCCATACCTTGTTTCCTGTAAGTTTTATACCCCATAACAAATTATATATTTAATATAAAATATTTTTTTGTTCTATTAATTATAGACGGAGCTAAGTAAAACAAGATCGATAGATGCTTACAAATTCCACAATTAATTTCTGATATGCCAACATATATTCACAACCCATATTTAACCCGATGTCAATCAATTTGTCTGATGGTTCTTATTTGTATGATAACACCTTTTTGAAGACATTCAATGATGATTTTTGTAAAACAACTTAAAAAATACAAAAATGAAATCTAGTTAAGTTTTTATAAGGAAGTAACAACTACTCACAAACTTAGATATCAACCCTTTTCTTCATTGTCGTCTTGTTTTATGTGCTGAATGGGTTCCATTTTATTTTCTTTTATGCAAAAAAATACTTGAAAATTAATATTTAATGCTAAATTGTTTATTTATTGTAACTAATGATCGAAAAATTCAATGATTACATTTTACATTTGAAGCACGTTATTGTTGAGATGGCTCCTTTTGCGATGCAATTTTGTCTATTTCTTTGACCATCTCCTTGTACAACTTTTTGGACATTCCTACTGGCATATTTCTGATATCATCTTGTTCATCTTTTGAGATTTTCTTAATCTTCTTGAAAATGTAACATGACAATAAACTATTTAATTTTTATATTGATATATGAAAAGTAAATATAACAAAAGTGATATTTATAAATAATTCTAGACAAACATTTAAATGAATATTACTTTTTTATTCCTTTTTTTGTTGTACGATTTTGCTATTAAAAGTCTCACATGTCTAATTGACCAATTCTCTGGAAACTCTTCCTGTAGTTTAGATGAAATTTGGTTCTTTGAATCATTGGATTTATTTTTGTATTGTAAGTGGAAAGAACGTCTATACATTCATTCCACTAGATCCCTCAAACTTTTGTAAAAGTTTTTACCCCTTTCGTTAACCTCCAACACCACTCCAGATGAGCTAACGAGCAATTCATTACCATTTGCATGTTCTATTTTTTTCTTTTCTTAGAACAAAATTCATTTTATGAGTTGTTGGTCCCTGTAGAACATTAAACAGATGTGAAATAGTAGATTATTAGACACATGTTATCTAATAATTTTAAGTATATTATTAATGAAAATTAAAAAAAGAAACTCATATTGGATCGATAGTATTTTTTTCATTCCCCTGATTCATCCTTTTGTAATTTTTCCATTAAGATTTTATGCTCTTCTGATCCTAGATCAGAAATAATCTTATCGAACTTTGTTATTTTATGGCTCTGCATGATACATAGTAAACAACACATATTAGTTAAACTTACATATAGTTCAAAAACAATATTTTTTGTAAATAATTTACAAAGAACTTGCCTATTTTGCTTTTCTTGATGTGTTATTAGTATTTTTGTTACTTGATCTCTTGTCAGCCATTTCTTTATCAATATGAAACCTGTACCATATCATTCATTAATATATTTTATAAATAAATTATCAACTTTTTAGGTAAAAAAAAAAATCTCAAGAAACCGGTGCACCATTCATGGTGTACGCACTGAAGTTAGCGCGTGGTGGTCTTGTGAACGCACCGCCAAAACAATATAATACATTGGATGGTGCTCTATGTCAACAAGGAGCACTGGTGCGTTACATGTTAACTACCACCACATCGATTAACACAGAAAAAATAATAAAAACAGTCCAGTGTTATTTTTTGTAGCATAAACGCCCCACGCAAACAAGGGACCACCATACATAGCTCTCTATCAACTAGGAGGCCTGGTGCGGTGCGTTATATGTTACATGGTGCACTGATTAACACAAATTTTTTTTGTGAAACAGCACGTGCACAGTGTGCCATAATGAAATAGCACATTGGTGCCCTATTTTACATATGGTGCATTGATTAAAAATAAATTGTTTTTAAATTTTTTATCACACAGTACTTGTGCGGTGCACTAGGTTATTGATATTTTTTTTTTTTTTTTTAAATCACACAAGGGCCGAAATGGATTGGGATCCGACTATACAAGTCGTCCCGTGGGTTGGATGTCATAGGCCTATATATAGCAATACAAACCCTATAAATATAAAATGAAAAGCTCTAATTCTGAAATCACAGAAACAGGGAAAAGAAAGGGCAGAAACTAAAAGAATGAAGGATTTAGGGTAAAAACAGATTTTTGTTTTTATTTTTTATTTTTTATTTTTTTTATGAAAATGAAAAAAAAAATTGAAATTTTTTTCTTACTGCGTAAAAAAACTGCAGAAAAAGTAAAAAAAACAATAAAATTTAATCACGAGATCGTTTGAAATTCTATGCTACAGGGTTTGAATCACCAGAGGTTTGGAATTCTGATTTTATGAATACTTTTGTTCGAACGTATTTCGCTACTTCATAGTCCTCTCATGCTCTCTTGCTCTAGGTATGTCTCCTGCAAATCTCTGGTTGAATTTTTTTGCAAAAATAGTGAAATAATGAAAAGTGTTTAGTATTTAAAGAATTGTTTTATGAAATTAGATTTTCGAAAATATTTTGCCGCCCATTTTTCAATTTACTGCTTTTTTTCACTTAAAGAAAATAGAGTTGCGCTTTTTTTTATTTGTGGTTATTCGTCACTAGTGCGTCACTTAATGGCACCGCACCGGTGCGTCCATTGATAACACGACACCAGTGCGCAGTAACTAAAACACACCGGTGTGGTTATCTGTACATTAGCACCGATAAAAAGAAGTCCATTTTTAAGGCATCGAAATTACTTTTAGGTGTGTACACCAAAATTTATTGTTCATTTTGCTCAAATGCAGGGAGAAAATATCATAATTATATCAAATGGACAATTCTTCAAAATTTAGCTCGTTCCATAATATTTCTCATTGTGGAGTTCTCCCTATCCATCTCGAGACGTAATATTTACTTCAGATTTTATTTATATTTTCATTATCTAATTGAATTTATGTTTTATATCCATGTCAATCATGCACAACTTAATTAAATTTATAATTTATACAAATTTGCAGGTTCATGTAGATTTAGAATCGAGTTTAGATGCACAAAATATTCAAATAGCTCCAAAACGTCGGAAGCTCTTATCAGGAGCAGCATACCGCAAAGCGCATTTGGTAGATGAAAATGGACAACCTCTTCACCCTATCAATTGTAACAATATTGCATCTTCTAGCCATAATCTTGGGACAATGATGGTAATAATTATAATTGTTTGGTATAATTATTTTAACATCAAACCAATTAATCATGCAATATTGTCAACGTGCTTATTTTTAAAACAATAGTGTTATTATGCCATTCGAGCTGGAAGATAATGAGGGTGATCATGAGAACCAAGAGTGATATGGTACATGTGTTATTTCATCAATATTTATACTTTTTAAGATGAGTTTTTTGAAACATTATAATATGTATTTTGAATTAATTGGTAATTTGCATTGTGTTAATGTTAAAATCAATATTTCACTTGGTAATTTGCATTGTGTTAATGTTAAATGATACTTCTAAAGTACATGAATTTATTTGCATTATGTTCTAAACTTTATTATGTTACAAAAATTTATATTATTCTAGATTTATTATTTTACAATTATTTAAAATTTTGGAAATTTATAAATGCAAAAATTTTAATAAAATAATTTCACATTAATACAATTAAAATTACAATTGCAATTAGAATTTAACAATTTCACATACAATTACAATTACAATTTTAGAATTTTACATACAATTACAATTACATTTACAATCGTTTCACAGTAATACAATTAAAATTTTACAAATATTTTCGAATTAGAATTACAATTTTACAATTTCACATACAATTACAATTACAATTATAATTTTAGAATATTACATATATACAATTACAATTTTACAAATTTAAAATTTACAATTACAATTACAATTTTACAAATTTACATATATACCATTACGATTACAATTTTAGAATTTTACATACGATTACAATTTTAGAATTTTACATATAACTAGAATTAGAATTAGAATTTTACAATTTTACATATATACACTTAAAATTACAATCACAGTTACAATCATTTCACAATAAATTAAATATTACAAATACAATCAAAATTTTACAAATATTTTACATACAATTACAAATACAATTACAATTTTACAATATCATGATCATTTAATATTAAATTAATTAATAAACATCACAGTCATGATCACCATCGTACAAACATCATATTCGATTAAAAAAAACATTCAAATTCGCTAACATCATCGTGATCATGATCATGTAACAAAACACAATTAGCATTGTATAACATCATCACAACACAAACATCAAATATACATCTCATGTGAAATAACTACTATCACATACACATCTATCTGCAAGCTGCACATTACATGAACATATCTAACATGACCTAACAATATACACATCATGATGATCACCAACATGTAAATTAAGTTCAACTACAACATAAACATAAAATACATGGATTATATATATATATATATATAACTGAATAATGTCAAAAATATACAATTATAATATAAATTTCATATATCAGCGGGTGGTACATCATCAATAGCAGTACTAGTCGAGGCCTGCTCAGTCAATGGTGCAACCTCAACAAGCTCAGATACATGTTGATCATCACGTGCCTGCTGACCTGGTATTGGTGCCTCATGCTGATCAGGATCAACTATCGGCTGCTCACTGTGATGACTCGACATGGTCGATGGTCCATATTTCTCATGATCATGAGTACTTCTAGATGTTGCAGGCTGCTGACTCGACGTGGTCGATGGTCCATCCTGCTCTCCATGATGACTGCTGGTCGAGGCTAGTGGAGGCTGCTCATCTGGCACGGTGCGAGGTGAACGATGATCACTCCCCTGATCATTATCATCAGATAATGTGTCACTGCTCACGGACTGTCGATCATGTGTTGCATCTCGACCATGCCTATAACATGCAAGGGTCCTTCTCAGCCACGTAACTAAGGTCGTAGCTCCTACGACATGCCACATCAAATTGTACATGTCACGCAACATGCCTCTCCACATATGTACCAGCCTACCATCGGCCTGTATGTCTCTCATAGTAGCGAGTCTGATTCCTGCCTCAACAATCAATGCATAGATTTGGTCGCCCAACTCCATCCTCAATCTGCTACCAAGCCTACTGCGCCTAGCAAAAGGTGATACCGGCGCACCAGCAGGAGCAAGTATCTCTGCACCGGCCTCATGATCCTTAGCATTTGGCATATCCTGATCGTCATCAAGATCGAAACCTGAATCATTTGGTGGCGCTGGCATGTCCTTGCCATCAAAAGACCCATTGTCTGCAAAATATATACAAGTACACAACAATAAATGGATAATTTCATTACACAATTTAATAAAAACAAGTTAAAGAACATGTTAGAATAAATTTAAATAAAACAGTAATATCACCTCTATCATACGATGGCTCATCATCTGTGAAGAGGATGTTGGCACACCCTCGCCAATCCAAACCAGCATAAGGACAGGGGACTATAACAAAGTGATTCTCGTCAACACTGGCTAGCAACTCCAGTGCATCATGTGATATCCTCACGGAAAACTCAGTATCGTCCCTCTTGGGCATCATCTATCCCAACATGTGCATCCGTGCATCCAACATCGGCCTACGAGGCTGATGAAAAAAATTAGGCCTCGTCTCTGGAAACCTCTAAAAAAATAAACAAAAAATCTCTGAAGCAAAAGGGAAGTTGACCCTCCCTTGTGCATGAGCATGACAACTATCTAAGGCTATACATGAATACCATAAAAAAAATGGCAGACCACCTGACAAGTCGTGGCTCTTGTACTAAAGAATCAACATAATATAGAAGCAGACAACTAATGCGTTACCCGTCGCTAGTGTTGTGTGAAATGGTCAAAATCAGAAGTGAGAGGCACCTCACCTCCTCACTACCAAATGTAGCAATACGTAACTGGCCTCTGGAGACCTGAAAATCTAAAGGAGACAATATATCCGTGCTAATGTATCTTTGGGAGTACACCAACTGATTCCCTGATGCATAGCCAACTAGAACCTCTATGAATGAGGGAAAATCCACCCCCCTCCTTGATAGCCCTGTAATGAAATAGATGTCCTCCTTAGTGGGCGTGTACCACTCGCTAGGACCAACCCGGAAAGCCTGTAAGTGGGCATTCCACCTGTGGATAAGATGTCGCAAAAACAAACCATGGCCCTTTAGTGAAGTAGCCTCCTCATAGAACTTAAGGAGGCCTACCTACCTTAGGAGCCCCTGGGTAGCTTCTATAATAAGGTGAGGGTACGCATCTCTCTCCCTCTCTTGTGCCTTCCACAAGCAAACCATGTTATACTAGTCCACCTGTTGTTGTTGATGTTCCCTCTCTTCTCTTCTTTCACGTCTATGAATGATTGACATATTAAATACAATTTTTTTATTAAATGAGACATGTATTTAGGAATATACATATATATTTTTTTTTGAAAAAAAAAAAACAGTCGGTGCAATACAAAAAACAGGCATGCACTGGTCACGATGCGTCTTTTTTTGTCGTGCACCGGCGGTGGTGCACTGGAAAATTTGAAGTGCACCGGAGGCGGTGCACCTGAAAATTTTCAGCGCACTGCCCTCCTAGCATTGTTCCAAATTCAATGGTGTGGTGGTATAACAAACAACACCGTTGACTATGGACCAGTGTCGGGAGGGCGGTGCGCTGACCAAACTATACACCTTGGGGCGTATAGTTTGGTCAACGCATCGACCTCTTGACATCATTACATAGTCAACGGTGCGGTCTTTTACCAGGATGCACCGTTGACCATATCAAAATGTAGGAATGCTGTGCACTGACAAAATTACCCATCGTAGGGCGCATATTTTTGTCAACGCACCGCATTTCCGCTATTCCACAGGGTTAACGGTGTGGCGGGTAACCGACTGCACTGAAACTTTTTTAAATTTTAAAATATCATAGTATGCCTTTCGATACCACCCCGAAACAAATGCAGATACCGTTAGCGTCAGTTGCGGTGCAGCCTGTAAATTTACAGGCAACACCGTGAACCGGTGCGAGCTAAATGGCTCGAGCACACCGCACAAGATTTTTTTTTTTTTAATGGTTAATTTTAGGCTAATTTACAATTCTAATCCGCTAAAAGGATTAATTATGGAAAAAATAGAAAAATACATGTACATTTGGCCGTCAAGGAGGTGTATTGGCTGTAGAATTTGCAAAAGTAAAATTTCCCACCGTTTTGGAAAATTCAAAATGGAGATTGGTGGGCAATGCATAGTAGCAGTGCGTGCAATGGGTGCGATGGGAGCATCGATGTCAGGGCACTTCCGACAAGGATAAATTTCAATGGTGCTTGAGAGCTTTGGAGCACTGAAAAGTGAAAAATGTGGTTTTTTGGCCGTAATTTTTTTTTATTTAACCCTATTCTGGTGTGCATGGTTTTATAGGTGCACCGGTGCGGTTTATTAAGACCGCACTAGGAGGTTTTAGTTTTCGCGTGGGGTTTTAGGTTGCGCCGGTGTGAAATATTTGTAAAGCACCGGTGTGCTACAGTAATAAGACGCACCGAGCGGGTTTGTACGGAGCGCACGGTTTCTGGTGTGCCAATGTTTTATGCACACCGACGCTTTCTCTTGTTAACGCACTGGTATGGTTTAGGATGATAAGCGCATCGGACGAAAAACATTCATAAAAACCTCCACCCTCCAACCTCCTCTAGTAACCTTTGCTACAAATGGATGTCTGGGGTATTTTTATAAGGGGTTCCTCAAAAACATCCGCTAGAGGGTATTTTCCTTGTAGTGATAGGAACTAATGACAGTCCTTAATGATATACTCAAATTTCTTCCACAATACTAATCAAGTGTCTAAAGAAGCCATCATCACTTCCAAAATCACATATGTAAACATACAAGTTGTAAAAAATGAATTTGTTTCATAATTTTAATAGAATCATGTGATCAAATCTGAGATATAGTTCTTAAACTTTGAAGCCTCTTCTTGATTGAAACCATACTAAACTGATAAGCTATAGCTGAAGAGCAATAATTTAAAAACTTCTTGGCACAATTGTTACATAATAACTTGATGCACAACTTGTAAAGAAGTGCCTGTCAGCTTGCAACACGTCCAAATAAAACAACTGAAGTAAATACTATCAGTTGGTTTTCAATGCATTTATGTAATTAAAATAGAGCTATGAACTTTTGAATACTACTTCATTGAAAATTAGAAGCATATTCATACCTGGTTGTCTAAGCTGGCCGTGAATACCTCTTTGGGTCACTTGGATCAGCACTATATTTCTTTCACCATTATCTAGCAATCTCAAGACAAAATGAGTAAGCAATTTATGAATGGAAACACCTACAGGCGTTTCACAAACATCAGTTTCTTTGCAATATCAATTTATTATATTGATATCAATGCTTCTAAACTATTATAAACATAAAAACTAAAAGACTTACTTAACAAATGATAAAATAACTTTTCATCAACATAAAACTAAAATGCTTAACATATATCAATGCATACATGGTTACTGTTTTTCATGGATAACCAAATTTTCATGGATTAGGTATATGTATCAGCAAGAAAGGATATTAAAAGAAGTAATGCAACTGCTACAAGAACTATTCATAGTCCTTAATGATATACTGAAATTTCTTCCACAATACTAATCAAGTGTCTAAAGAAGCCATCATCACTTCCAAAATCACATATTTAAACATACAAGTTGTAAAAATTTAATTCGTTTCATAAATTTTAATAGAATCACGTGCTCAGATCTAATATATAGTTCTTAAACTCTGAAGCCTCTTCTTGATTGAAAACATACTAAACTCATAAGACATAGCTGAAGAGCAAGAATTTAAAAACTTCTTGGCACAACTTTTATAACTTTATATATATATTAAATACAAAAAAAAAATTATTTGAATAAATTAAATAAATAATTATTAATTTAACAAATAATTATATCAAGAAAAGGCAAGGACCATGTTACAGTGAAATCTTATTGCAATACTACTTCCTTGAGCCTTACAAATCAGGAGGCCTATGTTGAAGTTAAGTTAGATACCTTGTTTGATCATGCCAACATGAATGCCTCATGAATAAAGAAATAGATCTTGATTTTCTACCTTCAAAATCAAAGGTTGTTTTGGTGCAATTCCTCCATATTTAATCTTGATCACTTCCTATTGAGTCACCTATGTGTTATTTTCTTCATGATCTTTGAAACTATTCAAAATATCACATTTTTCTTTACCACTGACCTCCCTCGTGTCTGCCATGTTCTTGTTTTTTCAGTATTACTGATATGAAGTTCGTTTCTTTTGTTCTTGTGCATATAGTAAAAAATGTATGGAGAGGTGGCTTTCATAAATTTAAGAGCAGTAAAAATAATGCTATTGAGAAAATAACTCCAACACCGAGAGAGATTAAGTAGCATTTATGGAGTTGGCGAACATGTCTTGTTCCGTGGTGTTCGCTACTCGGCATAGTTTTCTTGATCTTGTGTAGAAGAAATGAATTTTTGTTTAGCTTATATTAAATTAACCATGAAATTTCCAACATTCATGGCATGCCAGCGTTACCGGATCATTTCCACACATTCATGGCATGCTTTCAATCACATTTGTAGATAAAATTATAACAGAGTATCACACATTTTTTATCAGAGCTAAATGCTCCTATATGAAACAACGATGGATTTCATCACTTAAGAGCAACAAAAACAAGTTTATTGAGAAAACAACTCCAACACATTTGTAGAGAAAAATTATAACACACTATCACACTTTTCTTATTAGAGCTAAATTCTCCTATATGCGACAACGATGGATTTCATCACTTAAGAGTAGTAAAAACAAGTTTATTGAGAAAACAACTCCAACACATTTGTAAAGAAAAATATAACACAGTATCACAACTTTCTTATCATAACTAAATGCTCCCATATGCAACAACGATGGCTTTCATCAGTTAAAGAGCAGTAAAAACAAGTTTATTGAGAAAACAACTCTAGCATTGAGAGAGATTTGAAAGCAAGTGTTGAATTACTGAACCTATCTTGCTCTATGGTGTTGGATATTGGGCATAGCTTTCTTGATCTAGTATACAAGATTGTAAATTTGGATGTAGCTTATACTACATTAACCATGAAATTGACAAAATTTAGGGCACACTTTCCATCACATTTGTAGAAAAAATTACAAGAGTATCACATTTTTCTTATCATATCTAAATTTTCCTATATGCAAAAACTACCTTGTGCCTCATAGTTTAAATTTGTGCAAGGATGAGGAGAGGAGGAGTCTCAAGGTGCAATCTAGAATGAGAAGATAAAGAAGAATCTATTTTGGGACATGAGAATCTTGTTTGGGACTTGAGATAGTTGCATTCTTTTCACATCTAGAGTAAAGCTTAATAAAACAAAACTCACCATACTTTGAATTTTTAAAATAAATATCTTAAAAATTAGAATATCAATTTAATACATTTCACTCAATTACACATTTAACAATATCCGTTTAAAAAAATACAAATCTAAATTACTATTTTAAATAAAAATAGTACAACACATTTAAAAATATTCATTTAAAAAAATACAAATACAAATTACTATTTTAAAATAGTACAAAGAATCACATTAATTACCATGGCCCTCGTGTACCTTCCTCTTATTACTTTTTAAATACATGATGTTTGTAACTTATTCTTAATCACATAGTGTCAATTTTGTAAAACTATAAATTGCAAGTCTCACTTTTTATAGCTTTGGTGGAAGGGTAGAGTATCTAAATTCCCTTACCCTTTAAGAAACATCCTCAATTATTGTACCACCCACCTCGGCATCCAATCTAGACATCTTAGGTTACTCTAAATTGATCAAGGGTATAGAATTTTTAGGGTGGTGTTCTATGTGCACTAGAATTTCCATGATGTCCATCACTATGTATGGGGTTCATTGCAACCTTTGATATATTATGTGAGTTGTGTTTTTTTTTCTTGTGGCTAAAACTTAGTTTTGGTTGTCACCTCGTTATTATGATTCAAAACTTTGTTATCATCTCAGATCCTTATAGTATTAGATATATTATGTGAGCTAATGTGATGCTTTGTTTGTCACAATCATTCAAAAATCAGTTATTGTACCACAATATTGACTTTCTCATTGTATGTTTTGTTTATGAACCCTTTAAAAAAACCACAAGAATTGATTTTACACTGTGATGGTGGGGGTTTCAAAAATTGGAGAGTAAATTGAGAGGTTATTTTTAGAAATTGTTGTATAAGATGAGAAATTTGGATGGTTTGTAGATAATATGGATGTCATAACAGATATATATTTTGAATTTTTTAGTCTCTTTGGCCACCATGCATCTAATAGGATCCATTTCAACTGAGAATGTCAATAAATCACTGTGTTAATGATAACTTGTGACATCCCTAGCTGTTTTCTTTGATTGTGGATCAGGTTACAAACTAATAACTTGTGAAATCCCTAGTCAGTTTCTTTGATTGTGGATCTGGTTATAAACTAGAATACACTCTCTCTTCATAACACTCTATAGTATATATTGGATGGAGGGAAAGGTTATGATAAAAATTGTACAAAAAACCCCTTAGGGTTGTCTCAACTTACTCTATTGTTAATCACATAGTGTCAATTTTGTAAAACTATAAGGACTGAGTGGGTTTTTTCTTTTCTAAGTTTTGTTTGTAATTGAAAAATAAAAAAATTATAAAAGCTAAAATTATGTAGTGAAAAACTTTGTTTAAAATTTTAGAATAAAAATTTGATAAAGTTTGACATCATATAATATGAAATTTTTTTATGATTATAAAGTAAAAAACATGTAATATTTTTTAGCTAGGTAATTAAAGATATGTATATAGTTTTTTTTTTAACAGAAGAAAATTGATATTCATTAACAAAAAAAAATCCTAATGAGTATGTATGTAGTTACAGACTATTGCAATTAAGTAATTAAAGGTAAATTTATTGTTATTTAAGAAATTAAAATTATGAACATTCATCATTATTTATGAAGATAAATCATGTCCTGTGAAATAATTTGCAAATTTAAAAAAAAAATCACATATTTTAAAATTTTTCATTATTAATTTAATTTTTTATATATTAAGAAATACTAGTCATGAATAATAAAACAATTGTAACATAAATAATATATAACAAAAAAGACCATGTGTTTTTGGAATAATAAAATCGTTGTAAAAAAAATAATATAGAACAAGAAAAACTGAGTTTATTTGGATGTATGAAAATTTAAATACATTTTATTAAGTCAAATTTAAAAAGAATAATGGTTATAAACAATTAAAAAAAATATTAAATAGTTAGTTTAGATCTATATTCTTTATCAGAGGGATAAATTCTCTTTTCACTCTAAACCATCTTAATTTCCCCCTTTAGATAAACTATATTCCACATGAATACCATGGGTCAATACCATGGGTTGTTTTTATAGTTTATTCTTATTTTATTTACCATAGGTAAATAAATTGATTGAGAAAGAAAGGTTCAGAGATGTCACCATAATAGCATAAGTAATGAACATTGTCATTTGCACAAACCCAAAAAATTAATGTTTATGTATTTTGCATATTTTTTTTTCATTAAAATAATATATGTAAAATTTAGTTTTATTAAGTTATTAAATTTATTAAAAATTTTGAGGTTTAAATATAACAAGTAAAACTATTTACTTGTGGATCTGATCGCCTAAAACATTTAAATCGTTAACATTTGATCCAATGGGAGTTGTTTTCAAAGAAGAACGCCTTACGACGTATATATTTACTTATTTGTTAATTTAATATAGGTAAATAATTTATTTATTTATTTATCTATTTTTGTAATATAATAAAAAAAAATAATGATGAAAATATTGTGTTGCAGAACTGAAAATAAATAAAAAATATAAAAAGTCAAAATTAAAAGACAATAAACTTAATAAAATAAAATAAAATTATGGTTATTTTGATTTTTCTCCCTTAAAATTCCTTTTTGAAGATTTTTTTAACAATTAATTAATTATTATGTGTGTATTATCAATATCTAATTTACAATTGATAAATTAATAACTATTTATATGAACTTGCTGAAGATTTAAATATGATTTTGTTTTAAGACAGATAGTTTTAGCCTCCTCATTAATTTTTTTTTAAAGTTATCTTCTAACAAAGAACATTATTTAATTATATATATAAACTATTCATTATACTTATTTATTTTATTAGTATAGATCTATTTTAAGCACAAATTTAGGATGCTTAAAGAGGGATCAAATCTCTTCAAATGCAAACTTTTTCTTAGAGGAAAAAAATTGGAAAAAAAAATGCATGTCTTTCTTTCTCACACACACATAACTTTTCATTGTTTAAATTGTATTTTTGAATGCTATAACATAACTTAACTTTTAAGTATGAGGGGTTTCTCCAGTGCATTATATTAGATATAAATGTGGGGAAAACTCCACACTTAAGCGCCCTTGAGCCAAAGGAGTTCTCGGATGGGTGACCTCCCAGGAAGTCCTAGTTACCTAGTGCAAGCCCCAGAAGTGATGATTGATGCTATGTGATTCATTTCACTAGTTTCAATCCCACTTCTTCACCCCTGTGAGCATCACCGGATGCAATAAGTGCTAAGTGGACTATTCAAAAATCATGAGAAATTAGTACTACCTCTCATGGAAATGGTCATAGATGAATGATTTACTTAACCCCGTTGAATCCCAAAAATGATATCTAGTAACTTAACTTGTTAGTAATATCTAATAACTTAACTTGTTAGTACAAAAAGTCTTTGTTACATTTAAGGGAAAATTAATCCAGAAAAAACCAAAACAAGGACCAAAATGTAAAATAGTAAAACTTCAAATGTTTTCGCCATAAAAACATATTTGTTTCAATTGCTATATATATGAGACACACACATATATATGACATAAAAATATTTTGTATAACATGTACATTGAGATATTTTATCTATGGATTACATTATCCACATCAAAACGATTTTTTTATTATTAATATATTTTAAGTATACATCAATATTACTTAATTCTAAATATTAAAATTATATTGATGACCCACATTAGAATTTTTATTAATATGAATATTTTAAAATGTCACATATTAATTTTATAATAATGATGGCATGCTTATTAGGAAGTATTTATATTTCTTTATTTTATTTTAAACTTTCATTTAGTTTTTTTTTGGATTTTTAATATTTTATTATATATAACATTAAAATATTTTCTTTTAACATTTGTTGATATATATGAAGTTTGATATTGACATTAATATAGATATTCAGATAATTTATTTAAATTATATATTGAAATATTTTTTTAAAGTATTTTTTTCTTTGGACATCTAATATTTTATTATATATAACATTAAAATATTGTATTTTAATAAAAAATTTTATATACAAAGTTTGATATTGAAATAAATTAGTTGATATAGACATTCAAATAGTTTATTTAAATCATAATTTAAAATATTTTTGAGAAACATAAGGTTTAAACATTTACTCACACTTTTTTTACCTCTAATTATTTTATTTATTTTTAAAGTTGACATAAAATTATATACAACATATAGACATCAAAATATTTTATTTATAATTTAGTGTGAGTGAAATATTTTTACAACACTATCAGTTTTATTTTTTTATTATAGTCTCACATTGTTTTTTTGAAAATATTTTGTTTTTATTTTAAGAAAGATACATTTCAACTCTATGTTAAACATGAATGAAATCACACACTATCTTCATACTTGGTTGTTCATAAACTTCTTATGGCATTCATACATCAACCTTATATTGAGTTGTAAAATATGTCTTTAAACACACTTACAAAATTTACTTTATTCCTTAATAACAATTTAATTTATTTGATTTAATACTTATTTTTATAATTTTAATATATGTTTAAAATTACTATTGCTATTGGCCCCACACACATTAATGAAGCGAAACCAATTTGTTCAAAAATATTCAAAATTTTATAAATGTGAAATAAATTATTAATAAATAGAAAATATTTATATTGAATATTATATGTTTAAAATAATATTTATTTATTATATAAATATATATAATTGTTAATTAAATAATTATAATATTCTTTTTATATTAAAATATTATAATAACTCCACATTCCCAAACCGAATTTCCTTTAAATTAACGCAATAATGTTTTTATGGAAGAGACCAAAACCTTTGTACAAGTATTTACTTGTTTATGGATTACGAATCACCTAAAGACCTTTACTTGTTTATGGATTAAGAATCGCATAAAGACCTTCCCTTGATAGACTATATCCTATGTACCATTATTTTATTTGTTTATGGATTAAGAATCACACATATGCATAATTGTTTATCACATTTATTCAGAGAATTAATTGTATTTAATAAAATATTATTTTCAACATTTATTTATGAGATTATTGAATCAATGCATATTTATTATTTTTGTTGTTTCTTTACAGCATTGTGAATGTCCATATATATATATATTTTTAAGTATTGTATACATGTATATAATATTTTCTTCTAATTGGAAACTATATTTGTATTATATAATTTTGTATTTAGTTTACAATATATATATTAGGTATTATAAAATTAATTTATCAAAAAAATTATATATATATATATATATATATGATTTTCTTAAGAAAATATATATGAGTAATAAAAGAAGTTTTTTACTTACAAAACTTCTTCAACAAATACAAAATTTACAACATATAATGTTACTAATTGATTTTGAAATATTTCATGACTATGAATTTGTTGTTGTTCTAGAGAGATTCATTTAAGTTAGGGAAATTCACAGTTGTCGTAGTGCTTGAGTTGGTTGAGTCACTTAAGCTAAGATTCAAGTTCTTGATCTTGTCTTTAAACTCCTAAATCTCCCTTCTTAGAGCATTTGTTTTTTCTTCATGCCGGCGTATTCTTGAATTCAATCCTTGAACATCATCCAAATAACTAGAAATTATGGCCCATTGATCACTTTGTTTCAATTTTATTTTCAACAGATCTAACTGGATACCATCCCCTCACTGAGCAAGTTGAGTTAAAAGGAATTTTCATTTGCAACCCTTTTCCATTTTATATAGTTGTCCAACAGATATAATATAGTCCATTATGAGGCCTAAGAAATTATGATTTTGTAGTCTAAGGGTCATAGAGGAAATACAACCTCACATCTCCTCAACGACATTGAGATCATTCATAGAAAAATTGCAATCCTTATCGAGGCTCCACCATCCACCATAATAGAAAATTGACTAGGACAAATGCCCCTTCCATCCACACAAACTACAATGTAGATGTCAATCCCAAAACCATAGGTCATAAGAGCAAAGAGATTCTTTCACAATATTGTAGGAATGATAAAAAGCATTCCACCATATGAATAATTTCCCCTTCCAACCACACAAACTATATTGTAGATGGAAATCCCAAAACTAGATTTCATAGTAGCAGAGAATTTCTTTTACAATCTCGTAGGTAGGAATAAAAACATTGCACCATATAAAAAATTCACATACCACACTAGTAGTGTGAAATTTATGAACTTCACCTACATTCCTCCTCAAAACAATGTTCCTATAGGGTGATTATCCTTTTGAATTCTCACTAAAACTATCCCTTTAAACAATATTTCTTGCAAGGAGAAGGTCATAGAGGATTCCCGTTCCAAGGCCAAACACACTACTGTCATTAGAAACTTTCCAATCTGTCGAAGATGCCCATCTTCCACAACTCAATTGCTAAATAAGGAAGACCAAAATGCAAGGATTGAGGGTGTTGAAAAGTCAACAAGAAATGTGTATCTAATTTAATTTTCCCTTAATTAAATTGGACAATAAATTGTAATCTTATCCCATAATCACTTGTAATAGTTAACTGAGTGATAAACTCAATTAGCTCATGAATTTCGAGTTGAGGGTGGTTGGTGAGGCATTCAGAGTGATTCTATTAGCTATTGAATCCAAGTTGCAATTAATGCATTAGTTTAATGCATGAGAAATTAGTTAACTCAATTAATTGAGTTAAAATCAGTTTAACTAGTTGTAACTGTTTGTTGCTCTAGTGAGAGGTCAAGTGAATTAAATTAGATTTAATTCACATGCAGTGCTCTATCATGTAACTTATGATTTACTACTGCATGCATGTCAGTTCCAACGAAGACCTAGTTGAGACAAAGGTTAAAGGGATGTTGACTATCAGTTGTATTATTAGTAGGTTGCCCGCATGCAGTAAAACACCCATAGGATTGACCATGAGCATTGCGCAGTTTTGGAAGGATGTATTTCCTAAAGATATGGATTGCATTCCACATGAATTTCGCAAGTAAGGCAGGATGAGCAAAGGCTGAAAATTGGCTAAGTGTTGGTCGATTTTGTCTAGATAAGTGTGAGATAGTTGTGAGAGTGCAGGAGACTCTTGTGACAAGAGTGCATTGTAATTGTTTCATGGTTACTTGGTGAATTTACAATAGAAGATAGAGGGGTTTTGAGCAGTAAGCTTTCCCTGGGAAAATATCTGTGTTGTGGTTTGATTTTCTTCTTTCTTTACTTGTTTTTGATTGGTGACGTGTTTATTTTTTGTAATTGATTTGTAGAAGGATTCAATATCTTGCTTTAGCATATCACATGATCAGACTGAATCCATTGATATAAATATTGTTTTTATAATTTCTACATGGTATCAGAGCACAGAAATCACTATAGTGGAGAATAAATTGAGCTTGTGTTGAATAGCATTCAAATTTGCAAAAGTATTCTTTGGTGCGACATGTAGATCAAGATCAAGATGGCTTTCAATGGCTTGAGATTGGAATATGCACTCGAGGGAATTTCAAATTATATTGTGTGGAAAGAAAGGATGGAGGCAGTTATGGAGGACAACGGGTTGAAAGAATTCATTGACATTTCCAAACCTGCAGCATCAGGTGCTGCTCTTCTTGGTGCTTGGAAAAAGAAGATTGCAAAGGTGAGGAGGATCTTATTGGAGGGAGTACAAGACCACATTGTCTCAAGTATACATGGAAAAGAGACTCTAGATGCAATGTGGAAGGCTTTGACAGATCTGTTTTAGAGTAGCAGTGACCACAAAAAATTGGCACTTAAGGACAAGCTCAGGAAAATCAAAATGGAGAAAGGCGACGCTATTCCGAAATATTTAACCAAGTTTTTCCAATGTCGAGATGAGCTTGGGAGTGTTGGAATTATTGTATTGGATGATGAATTGGTGAGCCTAGATCTTCTAGGCCTTCCCAAGAGTTGGCATAGTTATCAAGACTCTGTCAATGGGAGGGAGAAGCTGCTAGATTGGGAGAAACTTTGGTCGGATTTGGTGCAAGGAGAATTTAGGTGAAATACCAGGGATGGATCCTCATCCAAGACGGATGATGAGGAAAATTGTGCCTTGGTTGATAAGGAAAATAAGGGGAAGGAAAAGAAATCCTATTCCAAATCTGAGACTGGAAAAGAAGGCAAGAAGTGCAACATGTCTAGAGTGAAGTGTTTTCACTGTCACGAGCATGGAAATTATGCCACTAATTTTCCATAGAGGAAGAAGAACAAGAAGGCTTCAGGATTAGCAGCCGGTGAGGCTTTGGCCATGCAATTTGAGTTGTACTTCTCTCTCATCACATGCATAGTGTCTAGTGCGATGGGATCAGTGTGGTGCTTAGATAGTGGTGCATCTTTCCACATGACGGGAAACAAAGAACTTTTCAGTAGCTTGTAGGCGAAGGATCTCCAAATGCCTATCGAAATGGGTGATGAAAGAAGGTATATTGCTACTGGGATTGGTACAGTTACTTTCCAGAGACAGTCAGGTAAACCCTTCTTATTAAAAGAGGTAATGCATGTACTAGGCTTGAAAAAGAATTTAGTTTCAGTTGCAATGTTGGAGGATAGAGGTTATGATGTGGTTTTCAGTGAAGGGAAAGAATTCCTTTGTCACAAAGCCACAGGACAAGCCAAGAAGATTGGGATTCATGTGAAGAATCTCTACAAACTTGATGTAGATGGTTGCGCAACATTGATGGGTAAAGCAGACAAAGTGGTGAGCCCAGATGAGGGCGAGTTATGGCATAGGAGATTGGGTAATCTACACCACAGATATTTGAAGGTCATGCAACAGATTTCTATGGGGCTTCCAAATGGTACTCTTGCGCAAATAGACACATGCAAGGGATGTAGCATGGGGAAGTATGCAAAGGCCACTTTTCACGAGAAGGAGAACCGAGTAACGAGAATCCTTGAGAGAGTTCACTCAGACGTGTGTGGACCATTCTGTACAACTTCGACAACAAAGAAAATGTATTGTGTGATCTTTGCTGATGATTTTTCTAGAAAGTGTTGGATCTAATTCATGCAGAAGAAAGATTAGACGTCCACAAAATTTTGTGAGTTCAAAGCACTGGTTGAGAAAGACATGGGGAAACATGTGAAGGCTCTGAGGAGAGACAATAGTGGTGAGTACATCTCCAATGAATTCAAGAACTTCTGTAGAAAAGAAGGAATTCAGAGAGAGTTGATTGTGCCTCATAACCCACAACAAAATGGGGTTGCCGAAAGAAAGAACGGAACAATTGTTGGTGCAGCACGAGTGATGTTGCATGATCAGGGCCTACCATTGCATATGTGGGAAAAGGCATGCAACATAGCCGTATTTGTGCAAAACCATAGTCCTCATTGAATACTTGGCATGGGTACACCAGAGGAGGATTTTTCTGGTAAGAAACCTGATGTTTCATATTTTAAAATTTTTATCTCATATGTCTATTTCCATGTGACCAAAGATTCCAGGAAGATGCTAGAACCAACAGTTTATATTGGGATATTTGTGGGGTGCACTGATACTCCCCACAACTATTAGGTGTATTTTCCAAACATCAAGATGACTGTTGTGAGACGGGATATAAAATTTTATGAGGACAAGCCATGCGATTGTCCCTTGAGAGGGAGCTTCATTTGCATGCAGAGGAGGAACTCTTTGTCCCAAAGAATGAACCTCAAGATGTGTAGCAACCACATGCGGAGGATCATGGAGTGGTATAAAACACTCATGCAGAGCCATCCACCAGACATGGTAGAAGGCGCACCATGGAAGCTGATACATTGAGACTTGATGCGACATAACATGTAGGAGCACCTACTTCACTGTGAAGATAGAGACAATCTTCAGGCAAGTTTACTGGATACATGGCTCTTATGAGCAAGTGTATTGTGACAGAACCATTCCCTTTTGAGGAAGCAGTGCAACAACCAATTTGGTTTGACGCCATGGTTGAGGAGTATGACTCCATCGTCAAGAATAGTGCATAGGAAGTTGTCCCAAGACTAGTCAGAAAATCAATGGTTGGATCTAGATGGATCCATAAGGTGAAGCAGGTGGTAGATGGTAGTGTGGAGAAGTAAAAGGATATATTTGTAGCCTGGGAATTCTCACAAGTTGAGGGAGTTGACTATGAGGAGAATATCACACCGTTTGTGAGATACTCATCGATTAGATCTATCCTTGCACTCTCAGTGCAGATAGGGTGGCAGATACATCAAATGGATATGAAAACTACATTTCTCAATGGAGTTATTGAGGAAGAAGTGTACATAGAGCAGCCAAAATGTTTTGAGATCTTTAACAGTGAGTCGCATGTGTGCAGACTCAAGGGAGCACTGTATGGGCTGAAGCAAGCACCTCGTGCTTGGTACACTAGAATTGACAGCTATTTCACCGGGTTGGGCTTCACGAAAAGTGAAGCAGATGTGAACCTGTACCAGCTTGTGGTTCATCGTAAGCTCTTGATTATCATACTTTATGTTGATGATCTAGTTTTGATAGGTGATGAGCAACTCATAATTTCTTGCAAAGAGGATCTTGCAAGAGATTTTGAGATGAAGGACATGGGACTCCTTCACTATTTCCTTGGTTTGGAAATATGACAGTGGGATGGTGAGATGTTTGTTTCTCAAGGAAAGTATGCCAAAGATATTCTGAGAAAGTTTCACATGGAGAGCTGTAAACCCATGGAGACTCCTCTTCCAGGAAACTAGAGGAAGGAGGATGCTACTTCAGGTGAGGTAGTGGACACTACTATTTACAGGCAACTATACGCAGTTAACCAGCTGAGTCAAGCTATGGTTAATCTGACCAAGCTCTTTTGGAAGGCGGGGAAGCATGTCTTGATATATCTCAGGGGCACTACAGATTATGGATTATGGCACAGACAAACAGAGTGAGTGAAGCTTCAAGGCTTCACCAATGCAGATTAGGCAGGCAGCCCATCAGACAGAAAGAGAAAATCAGGAGGGATATTCAACATAGGATTGACATCAGTTTCTTGGTACATCAGGAAGCAAAGATCTGTGGTACTCAGTTCAACTGAGGCAAAGTACATGGCAGCTAATCAGGCTGCATGTGAGGCCATCTGGATGAGGAATATTATGGTTGTTTTGTTTGGTTATTAGATGGATCCGACGATGATACATTGTGATAACCAGAATCACATTAAAGTCTCGGTTAATCCGGTATTCCATGATAGGTCCAAGCATATAGACATATGGTACCACTGTCATAGATATTGTGTTTAGAGGTGCGTTATGTTACTTCGGTACATTCCCATGGAAGATCAGGATGCAGATATTCTGATGAAGGCGCTTGCCAGAAGAAAATTTGAATACCATAGAGGCATGATCGGGGTAGCTGATAATGCCTTTCTTGTTGAGAGGGAGTGTTGAAAAGTCAACAATAAATGTGTGTGTAATTTAATTTTCCCTTAATTAAATTAGACAATAAATTGTAATCTTATCCCATAATCACTTGTAATAGTTAACCGAGTGTGATAAATTCAGATAGCTCATGAATTTCGAGTTGAGTGTGGTTGGTGAGGCATACATAGTGATTCTATTAGTTATTGAGTCCAAGTTACAGTTAGTGCATTATTTTAATTCATGAGAAATCAGTTAACTCAATTAATTGAGTTAAAATTAGTTTAACTAGATGTAACTGTTTGTTGCACTGGTGAAAGGTCAAGTGAATTAAATCAGATTTAATTCACATGCAGTGATATGTCATGTAATTGATTATTTACTATTAATAGTTTCATGCATGTCAGTTCCAGTGGAGACCCAGTTGAGACAAAGGTTAAAGGGATGTTAACTATCAGTTGTATTATTAGTAGGTTGCACCCCTAGGATTTCCCATGAGCATTGTGCATTTTTGGAAGGCTGGATTTCCTAAAGAATAGGGATTGCATTTCACATGAATTGCGCAAGGCAGATAGGCTGAGCAAAGGCTGAAAATTGGCTAAGTGTTGGTCAATTTTGTCCGGATCAGTGTGACACGCTTGTGAAAGTGCAGGAGACTCTTATGAGAAGAGTACATTGTAATTGTTTCATGATTCCTTGGTGAATATACAATAAAAGATAAAGGGGTTTGCAGTAAGCTTTCCTCGAGAAAATATCTATGTTGTTGTTTGATTTGTTTCTTTCTTTACTTGTTGTGATTGGCGATCATGTTTATTTTCCACAATTGATTTGTAGAAGGATTTAATATCTTGCTTTAGCATATCGCATGATCGAATTGAATCCATTGATATAGATATTGTTTGTATAATTTCTACAGAAGGATGGTGGTGGTATGATAGCCAGAAGCAAACTCCAAAATGAAATCTCAGACTCAATGGGGTCATGTACACCATAAGGCCTCATAATTTCTCCCTCCTAAATCATAATAACAAAGAAATGCAACCGTATCTATAAGGGTAGGGCACTGTACTTTGAATGTCCATCACCTTGATTGCCATGGTTTGTTAGATATTGTGGGATTTAAGGGTTGTCTTATCTGAATGCAAGTGTTTACTAGGGTTTTCCACAAAGTCACTTTGCACTCCCCCACCCCTCCCCCCCCCCACAATTTTCCATTTTTATATTTTCTTCTATTTACTAATTCAACTAATTTTTTTTAATATATTTCATCTATCATAACTAAATTATGACAAACCTTTTTTGGCCATTAATATTTAATTCGCCTATCTTCAATTTATACACCTCGTTATCATACTTCCTGCTTATCTGTTCAAGTCTCTGAACACATGGAAATATGATTTGGATGAGATATCTTCCGTAATTGATCATTTTCATGATTTTCTTCCATATATTTCTCCTTTGGGAGGGGTATTTTGACCAGATGATGTAGGATTAGGAGAGAATCCCCTATAACCATATGTGTGGCAACTTGATGTTCTTTGGCTAACAAAAGTCCGTGGTAGAGACCATATATCTCTACTTGATTATTGTTCATATGATTAAGACCCTATGAATACCTAGACACTTTGTCCTCCTTAGGGCCATATAGTACCCCTCCCTCTCCTGTCAACCCTATGTATATAATATTTTTTATTATATATTTGATGGAAAATTTTAATTATTTAATGTGTTTTAATCCAAATTTAATGATGCAATTTTTGGTAATATATTATTATTTTTTATATTTTTGAAAAAAATTTTGAATACATAAAAAAAACACTCACTTTTTATAAATTTAGCATTTAAAATATATTATTCCAACCATTTTTAATCAATTTTAACTAAAACTCACAAAAAATGAAAATAATAAAAAAAAATTCTATAATACAATATTGGGGTCCTAAACACTCTTACCATTAGAGCTCTTAGAATATCTGATAAGGAACACCTGGAAAAAGAAATCTCTCATTTGACATCTGTTTTCCTGGGTTTAGGATACAAGGAAAGGGAAATTAGGAAGGCCATAAACAGAGCAAGATGCACCATCATATCCAAGAGACGCCAGGATCCACAAGAAAGCCGTGGAAGAGTTTTTCTACCATACATGAAGGGGGTAACAGATAAGATCTCCAAGGTGCTAGGAAGAAGTAACATTTTTGCGCAATTCTCAGCAACTGGAACCATTAGACAAAATATATGCTCTGTTAAAGACAACATTAGTGAGGGGCAGCTTAAAGGTGTCTACAAAATCGACTGCTCATGTGGAAAGAGTTACATTGGTGAAACGTGACGCTCTCTTCAAAAGCGTCTGAAAGAGCATGTTGCTGATATTAAGCATGAGCGATCAGGAACCTCCGCCCTTGCTGATCACTCGAAAACAAAGCATCACTTGCGTCTTGAGGATGCTAAAATCATTGCAAGGGAGGAACACTATCTAAGACGTAAGGTCAGAGAAGCGCTAGAAATTATAAAGCACCCGGATAACATCAACAGGGACGGAGGATACGAGATCAGTGATAGCTGGAGACCCCTTATTAGACAAATTTGCGACATAAGATCTTCGACTTCTCAGGTATGAGTTGGTAGGTTTACTTCTCTTCATTTTTAGTAAGCTAGTTGAGGGTCAGGATAGAACTCTTTTTTGTCCTCACTCGTAATATATATTTATTTTATTAATTTTTATTTTAAATAAAAATTAATCAATTAATATTTATTATCAGTGAGTGAATGCTAATTGTAATTTAATTAGTTTTCAAATCAAACTTTTTATTTAAATCTAGTCTAAAAATTGAGAATCTTAAGGGAGGTTTAGTCAATAAGTATTTACTATTTTTATTTTTAAAATCTATGAAGGTTTAGTTTAGTATCAAAATTAATTCTTTATAATGGTTTTAATTTAGGGTTAATAAAATTTTATTAGGGTTTAGTCAAGTTTTAAGTTATCTCCTCATAGTTTGTAGTTTGTTAGGGTTAGACCCTTTAGTTTTATTTATAAGATTTAGTTTCTTTAGTTTTTGTCTATTAGTATAAAAATTAATAGTCCTAAGCTACTTTAATAATTCTAGGTTTTTTTTTTTTTTTTTTTTTTAAATATAGAAAATTAAAAAAATAAGAAGTTAAATAGGATTATCATTTTAATTTATGTTGTAGGATTATAAGTTTTAGCATAAGTTACTAGTAATTTGGTTAATATATAGTTTTGTTAGGGTTTATTTATTATTATCTTTTTAATTATTAAGCCATACTTAGTTAGTATGTACATTTTAGAGATAAACATTATAGGGTTATTATAAAATTTTAGCTCTATTTTTTAGTCTCTCTAGGTTCTTCTTTTTAAAATTTTAGATAGATTTATATGTATGGAAATTTTAGATAAATAAATTTATATGTATTAAAATTTAATTTAGGTTATTTTCTTAACTCAGTTTCTAATTAAAATTTTAATAAGAATTTTAATAGGTTTCTCAAATGATTTATTAGAATTTAATATAGAAATGGTTTTAATTATTTAATATTTTAGAACTTAGGCGAAAGGTTGTAATTAAAAATTGTAAAATAATTACTTAAAAATTTTAGAAAGTAGGATTTTAGAAATAAAAAAATTTAGAAAGTAGGATTTTTAGAAATAAAAATTTTAAAATAAAAATTAGTTTTTAGCTTAAGTTGCTGTCGGTTCCTCTCTCATTTTTCCCTCAGTATTTATACCTTGTTCCTCCTGCTTCCTTCTCTCAATTTTTCATTCATTCTTTCTCGTCCCGAAGATGGATCCCCGTTGGGATTCGAAACGTCGACAAGTCTTCTATGATACCGTGGATAATCCGATTTCTGATTACAGTAACTATAACCACGGAAGTTTAAAAACCAGAATATAATATTTTATAAATGATTTCTTTTTATCCGTCATATTCTCATTTCTCATCCAAAATGATGTCATATATATCAATATTAAATAGCCCTAAACATTCATCTAAGCATACATATCATATTTCGAAGATTAAAAAAATCATAAAAATTAACTAAATTATAACTTTATTATTAACATTATAAAAAGAATTAATATATGAATTAAGCATATATATATTACAAAAAAAAATGTAACAAGATTTTTAACCATGGAGATTCATCCCACTTTCCCATGGATATTCTTACCAATAAATAGACTTTGTTACACTATCATGACTTACTAATACCACACCCTTAAAAAAACATAACTCATGTATATATCACACATGTTCCTATTACATTTTTTTAATTAATCAATTTAATTAAAATGGTAAAAAGAACATTGTTACTTTTGAAATAAATCTTAGTTTTTTATTTATGATTATTATTAATGATATTTTGAAATATTTTGTGGAGGTTAAATCCCTATTATTCACCCCAAGAGGGATCAAATCTCTTTAGGTGCAAACATGTAAACTTTGCAAAATATATATATATATATATATATATGGAGAAACTATTGACATAAATGGTAAGCTCTCAGGTGAGGCTGAATCAACCTAAGAGTGCCTGCTCACATACCACTTCACATTCATTAGCAAGAAAAGCACATACATTTAAAGTATTACAAAATTCTTGAGGAGTCGAAACAAATTCCTCATAAATAGGATCTGCATCCTAAATAAATCTGACAACCTTAGTGAGACACTATAATCTCAACTAACATCTAATAATACATTATAGAATAGTCTACGTGTATCCATTAATTCGAGGTTCCTCCCTTAATGGAGAAATGGATCAAAGAATAACATAGAAAACATGCATGTTGATTTGAGTCTCAGTTAGGCTTACAATTTGACCTTAAAGATTTCATTTTTACTTTTCTTGCTATTAAATAATGATGTTTATTCCTTAATTTTTTCAGTTGCATGATGTAAATAGGCAATAATTCATCACGCTAGAATTTTCCTTCAATAGTTGTAGATTCTTCAATACCTTCATAAGTGGGTTTTTGTGCTTTATCATCGTTTATACCTTGTTCGGAGGATTGTTTCCACATTAAATGGTAAGCTATCAGGTGAGGTTGAATAAACCTGAGAGTGCCTTCTCACAAACCACTTCACATTCATTAGCAAGAAAAGCACATACATTTAAGGTATTACAAATTTTTTGAGGAGTTGGAACAACTTCCTCTCTACATGAGAGTGTCTGCTCACAAAACATTTCACATTCATTAGCAAGAAAAGCACATACAAGTAAGGTATTACAAATTTGTTGAGGAGTTGGAACAACTTCCTCGTAAATAGGGTTTGCATCCTAAATAAAAAATGGGACAACCTGAGTGAGACACTATAATTTCAACAAACATATAATAATACATTATAGAATAGTCTACATTTATCCATTAATTCCAAGTTCCTCCCTTAATGGAGAAATGGATCAAAGCATAACATAGAAAACATGCATGTTAGTTTGAGTCTAAGTCCGGCTTCATTTTTACTTTTCTTGCTATTAAATAATGATGTTTCTTCCTTAATTTTTTCAGTTGCATGATGTAAATAGGCCATAGTTCATCACACCATAATTTGTCTTCAATAGTTGCAGATTATTCAGTGCCTTCATAAGTGGGTTTTTATGCTTTATCATAGTTTATACCTTGTTTGGTGGATTGTTTCCACATTAACTTATAGTAATTTCTAATTTATTCAAGATTGCACTGCAGAATAATCCCATGAACTTCTTCAAATGTATCAATTGTTGTTTCAATCTCCATGTCACCTTCATCTTTCATAGATTCTTCATATGTAGATGTGATTTTTGTGTAGGTTTTACCAAGGCACTTTGTTTCAATCCGTCCTTTAATGAATTGTAGCTCTTCTTCAAACTTTGTTATTTCTTCCTTGTCACTGCTAATATCTGCACACTAAACTTTCTGACTTAACAAATCATCTATTAGTTTCTTTTCATGCAACATTTGTAACCAACCTTCACTAGAGAATTTTTCCTCATCATATAGTGGTTAGGTTGTAGCACATTCAGCAACAGGAATACCTTCAACAAAACCTTCATCTTCAACTACCTCTCATTTCATTTCGGGTTGATTCCAATCTATATTTTGAATTTTATGTGTAGCCTCTCCCCTATGATACGTCCTCTGAAATTGTTTAAATTAACTTCGGAATTGTTTAATTTTACTTTTCCTACCCATTTTTTTGGAGTAGCAATTTTATGGACATACATGAAATTATCTGCAAAACCAAAATGGATGAAAACAAAATTGAGCGAAAACTCTCAAAAAATTCGGCCAAACCTAATGGCTGACTAATCGAGGAAAAACAAGAGGCCCCAATTAAATCTTCTAACGCAGAATTAATCCACCAATCGAATTACAAAGAGGTGTTGATGCAACATGTGTCTTTTCCTTTCAAACCAGATCAAACTCGACCATACCAAAGACACACATATGCCCCTTCACATGAACTCACCACCGCTACTCACGTCCTCGGCCACAAAGTGCACTTCTACGGTCAAGTAACTCTCTCCTCAACAATGGTGGGTAGGCACTTCACGATTAAGCCTACTCTCCACCCATTGTCGCGCAATTTACCAAGTGGTCTCCTCAGTAGTTAACAATTGAACTAGTTCAAATTCCTCAGACTCTACGTTGAAATATTCTTAAGACTGTTCCTCCATGCCTCTTCCTTTTTTTTTCAGAAAGAAAAAACTATGGCTTATATGATGTGCCATTTCAAATATCTTGATTTTAAACTGTCATACAAAGATCATCATTGATCAGCGAAATAGTCTAAGTGGATCAAAAATCCATCCAAACAAAAACTATTCAGTCCATATACAAAGAGTTCAAGCTTTAAACATTCGTAAAGATCAGTACATGAAATCTACAGCAAAGAAACACTGCAATCGCCCAGCAGTAAGGGAAATCGACAACAGAGAGACCCTAGATCATTCTCTGATCCTTGCTTATAGTCGCCCTGTAGAGAAAACAAGAAATTGCACTTTATCATCAAACAGGAAGTCGAGAACCTCCATACCCATAAATTAAAACACCAATTTCTTCCAAAGACCATGGATTAGAACCTTAATAAAACATCACATAAAATATTGGGGATCAAAAACCTATCATAGACCACAAAAACAACAAAGTGAGCATATATAAATCATGAAAAATTCACCGTGCCAACTGCTCCTTGCCCCTCCGCATCCACCAGTTCATACTGCATGATACCAAACACCTCCATCAATTCTTTCTTAGTTAGCCTGTCTGCCTGGGAATTCTTCTCTGGAAATATATGCTGAAAGTTGATATTAGAAAAAGAGACCCTTAAGATATTGATGTGCTCCAACAAAGTCACAAGATAGCCAGGGGAGGGATTGATTCCCTTGTTTAGGTGCTCAATGAGAACCTTCGAATCACCGAACACTGAGAGATTGTCTAAGTACAACTGAGAAGCGAACCATAATAAGCCCCATAACGCCAGCACTTCCACCCTCATATTAGTTCCTTCACCACCAAACCAATGTATCTTATAGTGATAATATGGCGAAATCAACAACCACACTCCACATCCACAAACAGAATGTTGTGAAGTGCCATCAAAGAAACCAGCTGGGTAGTGAATCTCAAATGGCCGCAGTCGCTTTAAAAGATCCACTGGAGGCCTCTCTTCAATTTTCAATTTTTTCCAGAGTTTGATTATGTTATTTGAAGTCCCCTCAAGGCTGCTCTCAATCTCTTCAAAAATCAATTTATTCCTACTGCACCAGATGTACCAGTGGAATAGAGCCGACAATAATCTGAGATTCTGGATTTTTTTTTGTCCCCAAGATATAAAGTCCATTGTATTCTTGAAATCTGGAATTTTGACCTTAAAATTTTTACATAAATCTTGAATTACTTTCTTAGCAAAAGAGAATTTGTAAAATAGATGTTGATTATCTTCTCCCTCCTCATACACAAGCAGCAAATTCCAGGCCCAATATTCCCCTTTCTCATCAATTTATCCCATGTGAGATTTCTATTATTCAACACAAGCCATAGGAACAATTTCATTTTTAGTTGAGCGGTAGTCTCCCAAATACTCATACAGGTTCTGCTCTCAGCCTCTGGGAGAGAATGAATTTGGATTTTATTATATAAATCTTTCACAACTAGCATGCTATTAATAAGCGGCCCCTCCCATGACACACTATCCCCACCATTATTCCATAAGAAACCCCTGCTTCTCAGATCAGTGGTGTAAGCTTCCCACTCCTCTAAAAGAAAATCTGGTAACTGGAGAAATTCTTTCGAATACCATATGGGGATACCATTGACCCGTTTCTGCACAATTTGGCTTAAGAAAAAAAAACCCTTTCCATTTAAATGGCTTATGAGTTGTCTGCTGCAGGGAAACTGATTCGACGCATCCCACATTCCCGCTTGTCCAATTAAGATCTTATCCCCTTTCCCAAACTTACATCGAAGGAATGTTGCAAAATATGCCAGATAAGCTTGAAGCCATTCCAAATAGTAGAAGCCCCCTTGTTTTTTTCCCACCCCAGCGTAATGAGTTCCTCTAAACCATTTGCTTTTATATACTTGAAACTGATGATTTCGTTCCAAATACCTTTTGACATCAGTGCCCTCCACATGGATTTCATAAGAAGGGCCCTCCCAAAGGTCACCAAATCCTTCAAGCCCTACCCACCTCGGTCCTTGGGTTTCATGATCATATCCCAACTTGCTAAATGATACTTACCCTTCTTATCTCTTATGTTCCATAAAAATTGCATCATGGAGCTTCTAATGCAGATTAGAGTCTTTTTTGGAATGACAAAAATGTGAGCCCAATAAACCATCAATTGTTGTAATACAACTTGAATCAAGATAACTCTGCCACCCAACGACAGCCATTTGGTGGTCCAATTTCTAGTCCTTTTCTCTGCTTTAATGATCAGCCATAACAAGTCTTTAGAAGCATAATTATTGGGTTTCAAATAAATAAAACCCAAAGATAATGGCACAGCCTTGAAATTGAATAAATCACCCATAACAGATACAGTCTCATTTTCTCCCTCATCATAGTAAATGCAAGATTTACTGTTGTTTTCTATCATTCCAGTGGCCGCACAAAAACGGGTGAAAATATCATGAAAATCACTCCATAAAGATCTAATCATCATACCAAAAAGTAAAACATCATCAACAAAAAAATTATGACTAATATGCCGCAAATAAGACAACTTGATACCCTTGATGTGCCCAGAAGATACAACTTTGCTAATTTTGGTATTAGAATATCCATAACAAGGATGAAAAGGAGTGGTGAAAGGGCACAGCCCTATCTCAACCCACGTCTCGGCCTGAAGAATTTCGATGCTGCTCCATTGATGATAACTGCCATGGATGTATTGGTCACACATCCCATAATCCAGTTAATCGAAACCCTGTCAAGTCTAATCTTGAATAACATCATTCTAAGAAGCCTCCAGTCAACCTGATCATACGCCTTATAGAGGTCAATATTCATGACCATTGCCTTCAAATTATTTGTATGGATGTGTTGAAGCCCCGAAAATCGGGTCTACAACAAGGGGGATACCCACCCGGTCCGGACCTTGGTTAGCAACTCCTTTTCCATTTGGTGTAGTGGGTCCAACTGGGGATAATGGGAACAGTTTCCCAATTTGTGTGTGTGTGTTGAGAATATATATTTCCTTTCTAAAAAGGTTCCTAAGTGAAATTATTTTATTCTATTTCTAATCTAATCATATGCAAATTGTATTCTAATTAAAACAGAAATATCTAATTCTAAACTAAACCCGAGATAAAATCTTGTTTATGCGATCTAAAATAATTTCAAATAACATATGATAATAAAGATTATTCAACTGCTATAAGAAAATAATTCAATAAAGATAAACCACTTCATATAAAAAGTTAGAGGAAATAGTTGTGGAAAACATATCGCATAATAAGCTATTCATACATTAAGCATAAACAAATAGTCATC
Source organism: Pinus albicaulis (assembly GCA_034641835.2). Lineage (NCBI taxonomy): Eukaryota > Viridiplantae > Streptophyta > Pinopsida > Pinales > Pinaceae > Pinus > Pinus albicaulis. The sequence continues at coordinate 93,528,736 of CM076580.1, forward strand.
ACTGTACAAAAGTGCCAAATGATAACTGAAGCATTCAAGCATCAATATATAAATAACTGAACATAAATATCACTTTTAACACAGAAGCAGAAAAATTTAAGAGATAAAAGTACCATTTATAGCTGGTTCTACTCATGAGCTAGAAGCAATAATGATTTATATCTTGTAAATCCAACATCTACTAAGAGTACAGAAATGCAACATCAGTAGCAGATACTAGTCACAGATATCAATAAATCTCGTTCCATTCATTCATCAAAACCTCCTCTGAGGTTGCAGAAGTGCATGTTCTGAGGATAAGTTTTTGAAAAATTTCAGGACCCTCCTCTAAATGCATGAGAAGGGTTTAAATACTACTAACTAAATCTAATTATAGTTTATTACAAAAATTTTAGGATTCGATTTAAATGACCGTCTTTTTTCTAGGAAAAAATAAAGTAAAACTAACAGTAAATCTAAAACTAAAATTAACAACTAACTACTTATGAATTTGGTCTTTGAATTTGCAAGCATCCAGCATCGATTTGAGAAGAGGGGGCCGACCGACTTCAGATTTCAATTGTCCCAAAAAGACGGAATCAACAAGTGTGGGTGCAATCTTCTCAGCATAATTAATGACGCAATTAAGAGTACTGCATTGACTGTGTGGTTTTACTAGACACGTCCAGTAAGAATCCCAGTTTAATTTTGTCAATCCTTGAATTTATTTTTCCTTCTCTTCTGCTTTCTGTTTCCACTCTGTTTGCAATTGTTTTGTTTGTGGTAGGTATCCCGGAATGGTTTCTGAAATTAAATTAACTTTGTGAAAATTTTCATTTACACAATCAGTAATGTGGTTTGCTACTGTAGCTGCTTCCTCTGCTGCTTTTTCTGCCTCTCTGATCTGTGCATCCCATTTATTGAAGAGTATTTCTTTATGGCTATCATTGATAATTGGTGCTCCTACTCTTTTTCCTTCTTCTGTATTTTTCCATGCCAAATAATTAGTAACTCTTTCATTTGTTAAATCATAATCATGTCATAATTCTACGACATGATTAGTGATTTTATCACTTTCTTGACAAAAAGAGTTCCACTGTGAAATCTTTTGGCATAATATATCTTGTTGTTGCAGTAGTTGATTATTCAAAGAAATAGACTCTGAGATAAAATCTGTAAGCTTGGGGTCATCTTTATGCGTTTCTTGCATAGTCTGTATTTGTTTTTCTTTTTCGACCAAGCTTTTCTGATACCCGATCTTCATTTGCTGAAACTCTTGCTGTAACTTTTCAAATTTCACTTGTGCTTCACTGTTGGCATGTACTTGTTGCAATTGTTGTTGCAGAACTTGTATCTGATCCTCTTTTTCATTTAATAACAGCCTTACCTCAGATGCTTTGTCAATAGTCGCGGAGGCATAAGCTCCTGTTATCTGAGATAATTTAGAAAGATTTTCAGTGCGATCTGTAGTAGGATCTTTCCATAAAACATCCAATTGTTCTGCATCAGTAGAGAGTGCACTTTCTATTTTTCTCTTCTTTCTTTGCTTCCTTACTACTGTTTTATGTTGCGGGTTGTAGAATATATCCAGAGGAGGGATTTCCTCTATTTTCAGTACAAGCTCGGCAGAGGGAGTAATGGGTATATGTTCTTTTTCTGTGACATTGCCACTTATTTCTGTAACCAAACCTTTTGCTATCTGTACAGGAGTTTGTATGTTCTGTCCTTCAACATTAATCAAATCATTAAATGAATCCCATTCTTTATCTAACTGAGTGCTGATGGATGGTTGTTGTACATTAAGAGGTGGAAGATTCAACTGTGGGGTAGTTGAAGTCTGTTGTTGTGAAAGCTCTTTTGATTGAGCTGTATCCTTGACTGAGCCTTCACTTTTGTCCTGATCAAATTTTTTAGAATGTTCAGAAATTTCTTTGTTAGACTTTGACTTATACCTTTCTGAATCTGAGCTACCACTGAGACTGACGCTAGGAGTTGGTTCCCTTGCGGGTTCCAAGCGCAAATTATCTAAAGGAATAGTGGTCAATCTTCTTTCTCTGTATACTTTAAACTCTTGAAATTATTCTGGGGAGAACCGTGTTCGAGCTAAATTCAAAATGTCTTTAAATGAAAATTTTTCTTGAAACATATAATCAAAAAGATCTTCTTCTCCAGAAAATACTCTTACTTTGACAACAGTGGTGAAATATTTGACAATACCATTATGGACCAAATAGCCTTCTCGGAAACTTAAACAATTTTAAACATGTAACATTTCTTACTTCCTTAAATGCGTGACCAACATCAAATAATGAAAATGCTCCGCAGGATACAGGAAATTGGGGCCAAATGGCTTTCTTTTTATCCTTTAATTCTTTTGTCAAACCTCCGTCTCCACAGGTTTGATATGCAATTTCCCGGGCTATGAGTTTATTTAGAACATATAAGGGCAAACCATGAGGAGAAACAAAGCTTCCAAAAACTCTCACATAAGTAAACAATTCTTCTCCAAGCCATCTTGCGACAGGGAGAATGTCTACTTCTGCTTCAGGGGACAACCTTGGGGCATCCTTATTATATAACACTTTGTACAAAGGCAATTTTATGCCATGGCAAATTTTATAAAAATGAGGAATGAATTTTGATTCCCACAACTCTTTGTGATAGACATGAATGGGCAAGGGATCCTGAATTGTCTATTGCCAACCCATTAAAGGGAACTTAGAAACAAAGCAGATTGAATCCATAACATAAGCAGATAGATAAAAAAGAGGATAAATCCTCTAGGACACATTCCATTTAGACCGGTAATTGAAAATAGCTGTGGCTAAGTTATCAGACAATATTTTGGCCCAGTCTAAAATGGTGGCATTTACAGCAGCATTCAATAAGGGAAGCCATTCAGGCAAAATCTTATTACTATCAGGCTTTCCAAAAAGCCTGCATAACATAGCAACAACAAAACGATATGGAGAGGTGAGTGAACCGGTACTGTACATACTGTGTTTATCTTTCTTCAGTGGTTCATCTCTTTTGGTCCATTCTTTAGTGCATTCTGCCAAATTTGCATTTTCCTTTGCAAATTTCTCCATAAATTGTTTGTTGTAAGTTGCCTGAGGCTCCAGCAAATGATACATAAGCCTCAAATCTTTTGGAGTAAACGATCCGATGAGCTCTTGACCTGGAGTTTTGAACTGTCTATCTGTGATATCGGTGCTATCCAGCACCCATTTGACCATATCTGTATACGGAAGAATTCTAGGTCTTGCTAATCTCCGATGCAAAAACGAACAAGCCAGCTCTGTAAGAGATGCTTCAGAGGAATTACTTGAGCCCGCGGTAGCTGAAACATCCATTACCCTTGGGTTCTCTTCTTCAAGCAAACTAAACATACCCTCCCAAGTGGTGATGCCAGCGTCTTTGTTGCAAGCAGTGTCTGCGTACAAGGATTCCATCCCTTTGTTTTCAGAATTCGCAGCTTTCTCTGTCTTTCCAGAACTAGGAGCTTTCTCTTTCTTTTCCATAATTCTCTAAATGTTGCTTTGTATACTCTCCTGTTCTTCGTGCCTGCAGTTTTATGAATTAAGTGAGAATAATGATATGAGAAAGGTGACGGGATAGTTTTAAATGCTGAAGGCATATGAAATATATTATTTAATTGTGAAATAACCTTTCGATCAAAACAAAATCATTTTCCATTAATAATTGAAAATCCATTCATTAACTTGAAATTAAGGCGCATAACGGGTCTCGATTTACGAAAAAATTTTCTTCGTACAACGAGCTTTTTTAAGAATCTGCGATAGTGCGATCTGCGATTTGCTTTGCAATATCGCAAATCGCAGCTTTCGTAAATTGAAATCATCACAAATCACAACTTTCAAATTATCGCAAATCACAATTTTCGTAACTCACAATCAGTAACATCGCAAAATTGTAATATCGCGACATCGCAATATTGCGACATCGCAATATCGCAAAATCGCAATATCGCAAAATATAACATATGAAAAAATATCCGTTAATATATTTTCTGCAATATGCGATTTCACGATAAATATTTTTCTGCATAGTTTTTTGGATCATGTGCGATGGATGTGATATTCAAAGAAAGGTTTTATTCTAATTTATCATAAACTTAAGTTTAAAGATTTTCCAAAGAAATTTCTTTAAGTCAATGACAATAAGTTTTATGGAAAATGAAAACAAACACCAATAAATTTTTTGGATTTTTAACTAAGGGTCCCCATTTATTTAGTATTATTACTAATACTAAATAAAAAGGGGGGGTTGTTGCTGGCCACAACAATTGGCGATTCACTTGGAAGAACCAGTTATCTCTGCTTTTCTTCTAAACTTTTCAAAACATAAAATTTTCTAGAAAATCAAACTTTATTATAAAAAGACAAAGTACATTATGCTTCAATCTATGAATGATATTTCATTTCTTCTATGATCAACTTTGAATATTCACCTCCTCAAGATAGTCCTTGTATCTACATCAGTCATTACTTGGTTTTAAAGATAAAAACAAAAGGCTTCTATGTAAATCAGTTTTTAAATATGCTCATTTGTCGTAGGTAGAGTCACTGCTGCCAGCAAGCGTCGAAGCCTCGACAGGGTTACCTGTTACCCAGCAATGATCCTGTGTTCTACTTAGAAAAATATACAATTTTCAAAGAGAAATCCATATTCACACTTATTTCTTTTATTTTCTTTTTATCCTTAAAGAACAATGTCTTGGTTTGGTAGCCAATTTATGACAGTGCCATTCACTTGATTTATAACTTTGCTGAACAAGCTGGTTCGTGATGAGACCCCTTACCTTTTGATTGCAATATTCTTAAGTCATTGCCCTGTTCTGGTATGCAGTATTGGAAAAGTCAACAAGCTATAATATCTATGATCATGATAAGTCGGCTCGAGATGAGACCTCTTACTCTTTAAGTTAGAAGTGTATCATTGGATTATTCCCTGAACTTTGTAATTTTCTAGGTGGGGAGGAAGTCATTGTTTCCTTAAGATAGCTCTGGACGACAATAATAGAGTTTTTTTTGGAAAAGAAATTTTCTACAGAGAATCTTCATTTTGTTATTGATACCTTTCATTGAACTGATATAAAACAATCTTTCGCCAAAAGTTGCTTTTCATCAAAATTTTCAAAGTTGAAATTAATATCATTTCTAGATTAAAAACTTTTAACTGTATCTTTGGATAATAATGGTCAATATTCTGAAAAGAATTCTATTTATATAAGTGAAGAAAAAGAAAAGAAAAAGAGAACTAGTATCTTTTTGATGTATTCCAAATGTAACCATTAACAACTGGTTTTATTATGACAAACAAAGAAAACTAATCTACAAAATAGAAGAATGATCTCCTATGGAAAATATTTTTTAAGGATCTGTCCATTAACAGGTAAAGACTCTCTTTTCCCTGTTAAATCCTGTAATATAAAAGTTAATGGACCTATGATCTTTGCAATTTGGAAAGGACCAAGCCACATTTGTTGAAATTTCGTATGTTTTCCTTTTTCCTCATGAGCCTTGTCCCATTTTAGAACTAAATCTCCTATCTGAAAATCCTTCCTAGTTATCATGTTTGAATCAAAAGAAGCTTTAACTAATGCTTGATGATGAGCATGAGTTACTTTGGCCTTTTTTCGCTGTTCTTCTAACTTAATTATTTCCATCTGCCTTAGTTGTAAAAAGGAAGTTGGCTCTTCATCAATATATTGGACTAAGGCTAGAGAAGGAATTGCTAGATGAGTTGGAAGAACCACTTCTCTCCCATAAACTAAATTAAAGGGAGAAGTGCCAATAGAAGCCTTCTACGTTATTCGATCTGCCCATAAAGCATATATTAAAGATTTATGCCAATTTTTATGATTTTGATCAATGGTTCGCTTAATGATTCTGATTAAATTTTTATTTGTGGATTCAGCTAACCCATTTCCCTGTGGATAATAATTGGCAGAATATTTAAGTTTGAAACCTCTCTTGAGTGCAAATTCAATCATAGCATTACCAGAAAAATATGATACATTATCAAACATTAAAGCAGAAGGTAAACCAAACTTGGTGATTATGAACTGATCTATAAACTCGATGATATGTTCAGCATTAGCAGTCTTGAGAGGGACTGCTTCTACCCATTTCATAAAATAATCAGTTGTTGTAATGATATACCTATGTTGTTTAGAAGAGTGAGGAACGATCTTACCTATTATTTCCAATCCCCATTGATCAAAAGGCTGCTCAATGTTGACTGGTTGTAATGGTAATGAAGGTTTCTTTTGTCTTCTGGCTGCAATTTGACAAATTTGACATTTCCTTGCATAGTTATGTGAATCTTTGAATAATGTGGGCCAATAATAGCCTACACGGAGGATCTTATGTGTAGTAGCATCTCCAGCATAATGTCCACCTGCTGGCCCATCATGAAGTTCGTGCAAGACTTTTTTAGCTTCAGATTTCTCCAGACATCTAAGAAGAACATAATCATAATTAATTCTAAAAAGAACATCATTTACAAGCTAGTATTGTCTAGCCTTCAACCTTAGAGCTCTTTTCTAGGTGTGATCGAGATTTGGAGGAGCATATCCATTCTTCAGATAAAATATGATATCAGCATATAATGATTCAACATCGTTTAGGCTTACCTCATATGTTTGTATTTCTTCAGATGGTTTTTCAGAAATAAGTGATGCTCCAGCTAGTATTTTGAAAAAACCTTGACCTCTTACAATATTTGCTGGTTTGATTTCCACATCATATTCTTATAAGGCAGTAACCCAATTGGCTCTTTTCTCACCCACATATTTTTGAACTAAAAGATTTCTTACCGCTGGAAACGGTACTATGATTTTTGTATGGGTTTTGAGTAGAAAGGGTCTGAAATATTTAATTGCTTTGAAAACAGCATAAGCTTGTTTCTCCACATCTGAATAATTCAATTCAGCTCCCTGTAAATTTGAACTGAAAAAGGCAATTGGAGCTTATGCTTTGTTTTGATTTGCTTGAGTGAGTATTGTAGCATAAGAATTGTCAGAGGCAAATGTGTACAAAATAAAAGGATCGAAAAAATTTGGAGTTGCTAAAGATGGAGCATTGATAATTGCTTGTTTGATCAGATTGAATGCCTCATATTCATATTTACCCCATTTGAAGTTTAAATTCTTTTTAATCATTGTTTGAAAGGGTGATACAATTCTCGAAAAATCTGGCACAAATCTTTTTACAAAATTAATCTAGCCAGGAAAAGATTGCATAGCTTTTTTGTTGTGAGGTAAAGATATTTCAGAAATTTCCTTGATGCTATCTGGATCAATATGAATTCTAGATTTTGATACTATGAATCCAAGAATTTTTCCTTCACTTAATGCAAAAAAGGACTTTTTCGGATTAAGTGAAATTCCATACCTTTGACAGCGTTGGAATATCTGCTTCAGATCTCTAAGATGATTGCTTTTTTTTTTAGAATATACAGTTATATCATCCAAGTAAATTACCACTGATTTGTTAACTAATCCCTTGAAATCAATGTCCATAGCTCTCTGAAATGTGGCACCAACGTTGATCAGACCAAAAGGCATCTTTTGATATGCGTAAGTGCCCCATTTGGTTCTGAATGTAGTTTTCAATTGATCATCAGGATGGACCAACACTTGATTGTATCCAGAGAAACCATCTAAGAAAGACATTAATTCTGATCCTGCAAATGCCTGTAATATTTTCTCCATAGGAGGCAAAGGAAAATTATCTTTTTGGCAGGCTTTATTAAGATTTCGAAAGTCAATGAAAATTCTAATATCTCCATTCTTCTTTCTAACAGGAACCATATTGGAAACCCATTTAGAATGTCGAACGGGAAAAATAATCTTGGCTTTCAATAACTTGTTAAGTTCAGATTTGATTTGGTTTTCTAGATTAGGGTGGATCTTTCTCAACTTCTGTTGGACAGGTTTTTCATCATTAATCATTGGGATAGTATGTTGGATGATAGAAATGTCATAAGTTTTGAGTTCATCGTAGTTCCAAGCAAAGATACTTTTATATTGTTTCAAAAGACGAACGTATGCTAACTTTTCTTCAGGAGCTAGGCCAAGGCCTAGGTTGATATTCTGTGGTTTGGCATCAGTTCCTAGATTTACTAATTCATAATTCAAAGTTGAACTTTGCAGTTTTGAATTGGTAGATCTTTTAAATCGATTTTTCAAATCATAAAGGTCTTCTAACTTGACTACTGATTTCGGCATAACACTATTGGTGCTATCTTGGAGCAATTGTTTGTCATGCTGGTCTTCATCAATTATCTGATTGGTGTAAGATCCCTTAGATGTGAGAAAGCTTAAAATATCAGGATCATCATTGAAAATCCTCCAATTGGTAATGTTATTAGGAATTGAGGGTCTAAAGATTAATTCGATTGAAAATCGATCAAGACTAAAGTCTTCTGCAGGAATGAGCTTGGAAGCTACATTTGCTAGGAGGTCTGAACTAGCATTCTGAATTCTGGGAATTGATGAAATATTAAATGCTATAAAATGTTCAGTCAGATCTTGGACTAAAGATTGATAATGCTTTAAATGACCTGATAAACAATGTATAGTATTGCGTACCTGTTTGATTACAATTTCCGAATCTCTGAAAACTTGTAGATATTTGATGTCTAATCCGATTGCTTTGTATAATCCTTGGACTAAAGCCTCGTATTCTGCGGTGTTATTAGTGCAATCGAATTTGAGTCTGCAAGTCAGCATAATTTTTTTTCCCTCTAGACTAACTAAAATGCATCCTGCTCCTACTCCTTCATTAGACTTAGAACCATCAAAAAATAATTTCCAAAATAAAGATTTATTTACAGGAGTATCTACAAAATTAATACATTTAGAACTAACTGTTTGAGAAAAATTTTCTATTTGAGACAAAATAGAATGTTCTAAATAAGGTGAAGTATGAGCATTGAAATTTCCTAAGAAAGAATCAACTGAATAATTGCCAATGATATTACTGCTGTATGCAACTGGTTCATTCTCTCCTTCCAATTCTGTTACTATGTATTTCTGATGTTTTTCTCGTTCAACCTTTACCTGATTTGGTTTACCATTGTAAGGAAGCCACATATGCGACCAATCAGTTGCGAAATATCCATGAAGTTTTTCTGACCAATCTTTGCTAAGAATTAAGCCATAAAATTCTGGAATATCTGCAACTAAAATATCAATGACTTGACATACCTTTGGATTTGATGATAATCTTATGGTAACCTGATTTAATTCGCCAATTACTTCAACTTGTGATCGATATAACTGAACTATGCGCACAATAGATTTTTGTGGTTGAATGTTCAGCTTTGCACATATTGATTTTGGTAGAATATTAGATGAAGCTCCAGAATCCACTAAACAATTATGCAAATTTTTATTGAAAACTTCATAAGTAAGAAGAAATGGAGGAGTATGAGATCTCGACCTTCCTCCAATTAAAGCGATATTTTCTAGATCAACTTTACTGATCGCATTAGATGGAGGTCTTCCCATCTCGTTGGAATCTTGAGGATTCACAGGATCAGGCAAAGGTTTTTCTGGTACAACATGTAATTCTTTCAAAAGTACCTTTTTTTGGTGTTTTAACTTGCTCAATTCATAAAAAGTGATGTTAGCCCTAGTCTTCTTCATGTCTTCTATGATATTATACTCCATTTCATCTGGGACAATCAGTGTTCTTGATGGAGTTGATGAATTTGTCTGGACTGGGCTAGTTTGAATTGCTTTAGATGTCCTTTTCTTGGGTGCAACTTTATCCTTATTCAATGAGCTTGCGCTCTTTGACTTAGGAGTAGGTTGAGGAGGATCAAGTTGATTTCTACTTCGAGTGCTAACTGGGGATGCTTCTTGATCTTCCTCATCTGGAAGGATGAAATCCCACATACCTTGTACTTCTACAACTTCTTCTTCATCAGTAGTTTCCTCAGTAGCAATTTCCTCTTCTTCTTCTTCCGATTCAGCATTAGTAATGGAATTTGGTGGTTTTGAATCAGTTGAAGGGTTTCTTCTAAAAGGCTTGAAGATTTTTTAGAAGATGTTTCTGCCACTTGTTTCTTAATGTCAACCATTTCGTTAGACATGGTTTTCAAAACTTTTTGCAGTCCTTCTAAATCAAATGGATCTTTTGATTGCTTTTTCTTGGGGTCTTCCTTAAAAGTAATTTTCTTGGATTTTTGTTCTTCTATTGCATTTTTCTTGTCTAAAGCAATGATACATTTTTCTACCGCTATTGCCTCCTTCATGTTATCTGCTAAAGTTGTTTTGTTAGCCCTATCAATGAAGATTGCTATGTTTGATGGTAGAGCAGAAATGTACCATTCACTTCGCACTTCTTCACTAGGCTTGGAGGCAGTAGGAATTTTGTTTAACAATTTATTGAAACGTGAATTAAAATCCTTGACAAGTTCTCTTGAGTCAGATCTAAGATTAGATAGATCATTGATCAGTGTTGCTGTAGACCTGTCATCACCAAATTTAGTCAAAAATTGATCTTGAAAGATATCCCAACTATTGATGGATCCAGATGGTAACGAAAAATACCATGATCCAGCTGCTCCTTGTAGAGTATAAGGGAAAAGTCAGACAATAACATCTTCGTTAATAACTCCATTGAGATTTATAGACAACATAAAATTGTTTATATGTTCTTCTACTAGCATGCTTGCTTCAGGATTAAACTTAGGCAGCCATTTTTCAGGATGGGTTGGTAATTGACTCAAGGGAGCAGGCATTAAGACTGCCCCTAGATTATTCCATGGAATTTGGGCCATCGCTGAACTACTAATAGAGGAAAGTGTATAAGATGATGTATGTGATTGGGAAGATGAAGATATTATAATTATAGATGATTGAGAAGGTGATGTGGAAGTTCTAGTGGAATGAGGGACAATAGTCTGAGGTGGAGGGGTGGATGGTTGACTTCGTGGTGAAGAGGTTGAGATGGATGATGATGAGGAAAGAGTCTCGCTGTCAGACCATTTAGGTGATTTCCTTGCTCTTTTCCTTGTAGGTAAAGGTAACTCGGTTGGTTGAATGCAAAGCTTTTCACTCTATAATCTGGTAAGAGGATGAGCAGGATTATATTGTGAAGTTACACTGCCTTGAGATTTATCAGATCTTTGAGGTGATATTGAGAATCGCTGAAGTTTATGAATCAAAGATTCAACTTTAGGAGGTTCAATAGTAGATTCTTCTGAAAATTCAGGGTTTGTAGCAGTGTCTGTTGCTCTTGTGACTTCTGGCTCTAGATTTACAATTTCTGAGTGCGATGGAGAAGTCGGGGGAGATGGTGAGGGTGTTTTACTCTCAGAATGGTATTTAGATTTAGATTTACTTGGCATTCATATTTCATGGACCTCCTTCTAGCGCCAAATATGTTGAAGTCCCGAAAATCGGGTCTAAAACAAGGGGGATACCCACCTGGTCCGGACCTTGGTTAGCAGCTCCTTTTCCGTTTGGTGTAGTGGGTCTGACTGGAGATAATGGGACCAGTTTTCCAATTTGTGCGTGTGTGTGTTGAGAATAGATATTTCCTTTCTAAAAAGGTTCCTAAATGAAATGCTTTTATTCTATTTCCAATCTAATCATATGCAAATTGTATTCTAATTAAAACATAAATATCTAATTCTAAACTAAACCCAGGATAAAATCTTGTTTATGCGATCTAAAATAATTTCAAATAACATCTGATAATAAAGATTATTCAATTGCTATAAGAAAAAAATTCAATAAAGATAAACCACTTCATATAAAAAGTTAGATGAAACAGTTGTGGAAAACATATCGCATAATAAGCTATTCATACATTAAGCATAAACAAATAGTCATCACCGTACAAAAGTGACAAATGATAACTAAAGCATTCAAGCATCAATATATAAATAACTGAACATAAATATCACTTTTAACACAGAAGCAGAAAAATTTAAGAGATAAAAGTACCATTTATAGCTAGATTACTACTCATGAGCTAGAAGCAATAATAATTTATATCTTCTAAATCCAACATCTACTAAGAGTACAAAAATGCAACATCAGTAGCAGATACTAGACACAGATATCAATAAATCTCGTTCCATTCATTCATCAAAACCTCCTCTGAGGGTGCAGAAGTGCATGTTTTGAGGATAAGTTTTTGACAAATTTCAGGACCCTCCTCTAAATGCATGAGAAGGGTTTAAATACTACTAACTAAATCTAATTATAGTTTATCACAAAAATTTTAGGATTCGGTTTAAATGACCGTCTTTTTTCTAGGAAAAAATAAAGTAAAACTAACACTAATTCTAAAACTAAAATTAACAACTAACTACTTATGAATTTGGTCTTTGAATTTGCAAGAATCCAACATCGATTTGAGAAGAGGGGGCTGGCCAACTTCAGATTTCAATTGTCCCGAAAAGACGGAATCAACAAGTGTGGGCGCGATCTTCTTAGTAGAATTAATGATGCAATTAAGAGTACTGCATTGACTGTGTGGTTTTACTAGACACGTCCGGTAAGAATCCCAGTTTAATTTTGTCAATCCTTGAATTGATTTTGCCTTCTCTTCTGCTTTATGTTTCCACTCTGTTTGCAATTGCTGTGCTTGTGGTAGGTATCCCAGAATGGTTTCTGAAATTAAATTAACTTTGTGCAAATTTTCATTTACATAATCAGTAATGTGGTTTGCTGCTGTAGCTGCTTCCTCTGCTGCTTTTTCTGCCTCTTTGATCTGTACATCCCATTTATTGAAGAGTATTTCTTTATGACTATCATTGATAATTGGTGCTCCTACTCTTTTTCCTTCTTCTGTCTTTTTCCATGCCAAATAATTAGTAACTCTTTCATTTTTTAAATCGTAATCATGTCGTAATTCTATGACATGATTAGTGATTTTATCACTTTCTTGACAAAAAGAGTTCCACTGTGAAATATTTTGGCATAATATATCTTTGTTGCAACAGTTGATTATTCAAAGAAATAGACTCTGAGATAAACTTTGTAAGCTTGGGGTCGTCTTTATGCGTTTCTTGCATAGTCTATATTTGTTTTTCTTTTTCAGCCAAGCTTTTCTAATACCCGATCTTCATTTGCTGAAACTCTTGCTATAACTTTTCAAATTTCACCTGTGCTTCACTGTTGGCATGTACTTGTTGCAATTGTTGTTGCAGAACTTGTATCTGATCCTCTTTTTCATTTAATAACAGCCTTACCTCAAATGCTTTGTCAATAGTCACGGAGGCATAAGCTCCTGTTATCTGAGATAATTTAGTAAGATTTTCAATGGGATCTGTAGTAGGATCTTTCCATAAAACATCCAATTGTTCTGCATCAGTGGAGAGTGCACTTTCTAATTTTCTCTTCTTTCTTAGCTTCCTTACTACTGCTTTATGTTGCGGGCTGTAGAATATATCCAGAGGAGGAATTTCCTCTATTTTAAGTACAAGCTCGGCAGAGGGAGTAATGGGTATATGTTCTTTTTCTGTGACATTGCCACTTATTTCTGTAACCAAACCTTTTGTTGTCTGTATAGGAGTTTGTATGTTCTGTCCTTCAAAATTAATCAAATCATTAAATGATTCCCATTCTTTATCTAACTGAGTGCTGATGGATGGTTGCTGTACATTAAGAGGTGGAAGATTCAACTGTGGGGTAGTTGAAGTCTGTTGTTGTGAAAGCTCTTTTGATTGAGCTGTATCCTTGACTGAGCCTTCACTTTTGTCCTGATCAGATTTTTTAGAATGTTCAGAAATTTCTTTGTCAGACTTTGACTTAGACCTTTCTGAATCTGAGCTGCCACTGAGACTAACGCTAGGAGTTGGTTCCCTTGCGGGTTCCAAGTGCAAATTATCTAAAGGAATAGTGGTCAATCTTCTTTCTCTGTATACTTTAAACTCTTGAAATTCTTCTGGGGAGAACCGTGTTCGAGCTAAATTCAAAATGTCTTTAAATGAACATTTTTATTGAAACATATCATCAAAAAGATCTTCTTCTCCAGAAAATAATCTTACTTTGACAACAGTGGTGAAATATTTGACAATACCATATGGATCAAATAGCCTTCTCGGAAACTTAAACAATTTTAAACATGTAACATTGCTTACTTCCTTAAACGCGTGACCAACATCAAATAATGAAAATGCTCCGCAGGATACAGGAAATTGGGGCCAAATGGCTTTCTTTTTATGCTTTAATTCTTTTGTCAAAACTCCGTCTCCACAGGTTTGATATGAAATTTCCCGAGCTATGAGTTTATCCGAAACATATAAGGGCAAAACATGAGGAGAAGCAAAGCTTCCAAAAACCCTCACATAAGTAAACAATTCTTCTCCAAACCATCTTGCGACAGGGAGAATGTCTACTTCTGCTTCAGGGGACAACCTTCGGGCATCCTTATTATACAACACTCTGTACAGAGGCAACATTATGCCATGGCAAATTTTATAAAAATGAGGAATGAATTTTGATTCCCACAACTCTTTGTGATAGACATGAATGGGCAAGGGATCCTGAATTGTCCATTGCCAACCCATTAAAGGGAACTTAGAAACAAAGTAGATTGAATCCATAACATAAGCAGATAGATAAAAAGGAGGATAAATCCTCTGGGACACAGTCCGTTTAGACCGGTAATTGAAAATATCCGTGGCTAAGTTATCAGACAATATTTTGGCCCAGTCTAGAATGGTGGCGTTTACAACAGCATTCAATAAGGGAAGCCATTCAGGCAAAATCTTATTAATGTTAGGCTTTCCAAAAAGCCTGCATAACATAGCAGCAACAAAACGATATGGAGAGGTGAGTGAACCGGTACTGTACATACCGTGTTTATCTTTCTTCAATGGTTCATCTCTTTTGGCCCATTCTTTAGTGCATTCTGCCAAATTTTCATTTTCCTTTGCAAATTTCTCCATAAATTGTTTGTTGTAAGTTGCCTGAGGCTCCGAAAAAATGATACATAAGCCTCAAATCTTCTGGAGTAAACGACCTGATGAGCTCTTGACCTGGAGTTTTGAACTGTCTGTCTGTGATATCGGTGCTATCCAGCACCCATTTGACCATATCTGTATACGGAAGAATTCTAGGTCTTGCTGCTATCCGGTGCAAAAACGAACGAGCCAGCTCTGTAAGAGATACTTCAGAGGAATTACTTGAGCCCGCAGTAGCTAAATCATCCATTACCCTTGGGTTCTCTTCTTCAAGAAAACTAAACATACCCTCCCAAGTGGTGATGCCAGTGTCTTTGTTGCAAGTAGTGTCTGCATACAAGGATGCCATCTCTTTGTTTTCAGAATTTGAAGCTTTCTCTTTCTTTCCAGAACTAGGAGCTTTCTCTTTCTTTCCCATAATGCTCTGAATGTTGCTTTGTATACTCTCCTGTTCTTCACGCCTGCAGTTTTACGAATTAAGTGAGAATAATGATATGAGAAAGGTGACAGGATAGTTTTAAATGCTGAAGGCATATGAAATATATTATTTAATCGTGAAATAACCTTTCGATCAAAACAAAATCCTTTTCCATTAATAATTGACAATCCATTCATTAACTTGACATTAAGGCACATAACGGGTCTCGATTTACGAAAATATTTTCTTCGTACAACGAGCTTTTTTAAGAATCTGTGATAATGCGATCTGCAATTTGCTTTGCAATATCGCAAAATCGCAATATCGCAAATCGCAGCTTTCGTAAATTGAAATAATCGCAAATCGCAACTTTCAAATTATCGCAAATCGCAACTTTCGTAACTCGCAATCAGTAACATCGTGAAATTGTAATATCGCGACATCGCAATATCGCGAAATCGCAATATCGCAAAATATAACATATGAAACAATATCCATTAATATATTTTCTGCGATATGCGATTTCGCGATAAATATTTTTCTGCATAGTTTTTTGGATCGCGTGCGATGGATGTGATATTCAAAGAAAGGTTTTATTCTAATTTATCATAAACTTAAGTTTAAAGATTTTCCAAAGAAATTTCTTTAAGTCAATGACAGTAAGTTTTATGGAAAATGAAAACAAACACCAATAAATTTTTTGGATTTTAAACTAAGGGTCCCCATTTATTTAGTATTATTACTAATACTAAATAAAAAGGGGGGGTTGTTGCTAGCCACAACAGGATGGAGTGTAATACTTCTTGTGTGGATGCAATCGCATCATGAATACACCTATCTTCAGAAAACCCTGACTGTTCCGGTGAAATAAATCTGGACAACACCCTTTCGAATCTCTTGGCAATAGCTTTCGAAATCACTTTATATAGCGTGTTGCATAAAGAAATTGGTCTAAAATCACTAAAAGATTTTGCACCAAATTTCTTAGGGATCAGAACAAGAAATGTGGAGTTAACATCCCCACCGATCTTTCCCGACCTTCTAACATCCTCAACCATTTCAGTAATGTGGGAGACGAGAATTTTAGAAAAGTGGATAAAAAAAATCTGGGGTCCAGCCATCTCGTCCTGGGCTTTTATCCACTGCGAAAGACTTTAAAACCGATAAAATATCCAGATCACTGAACGACTTGTAAAAAACTGCTATCATCCTTTCATCATACATAGTAGGAAGCTCCTCAATAGCCCAACATAGATCATCATAGTCAGTTGATTCCCGAGCTTTAAAGAGTTCCCCGAAGTGCCTGACAACCGCTTCTTGAATGTCATCAGAGGAGAAATATGATGTACCATTTTCCTCGATCTTCCATATGGCAATGGAAATTTTCCTCCCCTTTGCAATTGCATGAAAATATTTGGTGTTCTTGTCACCCTCTCTAAGCCATATCGCCCTGCTCTTTAGCCTCCATGACTGCTCCTCAATCAGAAGAATGTGCCTCTTCTCCTTCTCCACCTCCTTTAGTTTTTTCCAGGTGCCCTCTTTATGATTTTCTTCCTCCATTTCCTTCAAAAGGCAGCTAGTCTCCAGCTCGAAAGTGGCAAACCGGAGCTTCAATTGCAATTTTTTATCACGTTCCTAGCCATTTACCACCTTCTTTAAACTCCTCATTATTTCCATTAGATATTCCATCGCAGAGGAATCCACATCCCTTGGATTTAATCTGAAATGTTCCTTAACAAGTTTGATAAAACACGGGTCCCCTAACCAGACTCGATTGGACTTAAAAGGGGGACCCCTGCTACCCTTAGCAAAATCCCATTCAAGAATAATAGGTCTATGATCAGACAATAGGACATTCCCAATTTTAGCATTCCATTTTCCCATCTCCATCAACAATAAAGTGGATACCAAAAACCGATCAAGCTTCTTGGAGATCGACGCTTCCCCCTACCTACCATTAAACCAAGTAGGGTCGTTTTCCAACATCCGTAGGTCACAAATATTGTTAGAGTTGAAGAGATCCACAAGTATATCTGCCAAAGGATCAACACGACCATTTGAGCCCCAAATCTCCTCATCATGTAAAGTAGAATTAAAATCACCAGCAATTATCAAATTTGATAAAGAAAGAATGCCACTACTAGCCATCCTCCCCCAAAAAGACAGTCGGTCCAGATATGGGGCATATAAATTGATAATATGGATCATGTGCTTAAATCCATGAAAATGACCCGAGAGGAGTATACCACCGAAGAAACCATAGGCTTTGAAGGAGGCCACTGCAGGATCCCATAAAACAATCTCCCCACCCGAGAGGCCCGATGCATCCCGAGTTGCAATGTGCCAAGCTGGAAACATCGATCGGAAAACGACAATCAACTTATCAGCCCCATGCATAGGCTCTTGAATACAAATAAAAGAGGTTTAATCTTTAAAAAAAATTCACGCATGGACATGAACTTCCCCTTTCCCCCCAGACCCCTGATATTGATAGAAACCAAGTGGATCATGGAGCAGCTTTTAAGGGATCAAGCACAGAGACTATGGTTTACTTCAACCTTTGGTTGGAAGCTAAGGCTCAATGGACCTTACTAAACCTTCTAATTTGGCCTTTTAAAGGCGCTTACAGCCTCTTTGACCTCAAAAAGGTAGGGTAAGGCTTTGGCCTCTTTAAAGCAACTTTCCGGAATGGGCATGGGGTCTTACCCCATATGAAAGATGGCCTGATAAAATCAGGGCTACTAACGGCTACTAATGCTTACTAACGGCCCTATTTAAGTCCACATTAAGGGGGCATAGAGGGTAATCTAAGTAAGCTATAATGTGGCAATAAGGCATGGAGGCATTGAATAAGGGTATGGGTATACCCCTGTTTAAAGGTGTGTCGTACTATTGTTCAAACTACATGCCTTATGGCTCAGTGTTGCTTTTGGCTCAATATTGCCTGCATGAGTTGGCCGCATACAAGTATAGACAATTTAAATCCATGGATGGCGTCTAACCATGAATCACCATTCAAAGCCTCGGAGTTTGACTCCATTCAGAGAGGACTTTATCAGTCAAGATCAATCAACGTGTTCATCCATTAAAGGATCCTGGCTGATTTCATTCCCCGTCAATGGATCCGAACAATATTCCTGTCTGTTCCATTTCTACAAGGTAAGCAAAGAGTTAACAGTGAGATAAGAAGAGACAGTGACCGCCTCAGATGGCATGGTAAACCTTATTTAAGTCCACATTAAGTTGGCATAGAGGGTCTCATCTAATAGTACAACTATTAGCACTAAGTAAGCTATAATGTGGACATAAGGCCCACCCTGAGGGCTCCTCAGAAGGCCTTAGAAAGGTCCCTATCGATAGGCTCTCACTAGACTAGTAGGGATGCTGTCTACTAGTTTTACTACTTAAAACTGACCTCCTGAGGGGCATCTCCTACTGGAGAGCTGACCTAACTTGTATGGGGTTTAAAGTTGTGTTTTCCTGCATCTGGCTCCGGTCTCACAGTCTACTAGTTTTACTACTTCAAACTGACCTCCTGAGGGCTGGGTGGTGCGAAAATCCAAAACCAGTGACCTAACTTGTATGGGGTTTTCAAGTCATGACTAGTAGGGCATGCCTGTCTACTAGTTTTACTACTTAAAAACTTACCTCCTGAGGGGCATCTCCTACTGGAGAGCTGACCTAACGTGTATGGGGTTTAAAGTCATTTTTCCTGCATCTGGCTCCTGTCTCACAGTCTACTAGTTTTACTACTTCAAACTGACCTCCTGAGGGCTGGGTGGTGCTAAAATCCAAAACCAGTGACCTAACTTGTATGGGGTTTTAAAGTCGTGTTTGCCTATCAAGTGGGCATCTTGCTCTGGTCTCACTGATGGGTCTCTCTCTCTTCTATCTCTTCTATCTTCTTTTGTATATACCCTAAAGGCTGCCATTTTTTTAATATGTACTTTTTTAAGAACCCTATCAATAGCAGAAGTTATAGGGATATCCAGAAAATTTCTATCATCAAATTCCTCAGCCAGCCCTAATGAGGAAATGTATTTCTTCTTATGCTACGGGTGGCCCTTCCCCCTTCTGATGGTGACATTAGCCGTGTCAATATGGCTAGGAATCTGCGAGGAAGGTGTCTTCGATCCCACATTGATGGGAAGAGAGACCAAGTCTGCCTCGAGTCCCAGTAGCAACAAGTCGAGGTCACTGCCAATTGAATTCTGCTGGGAAAGGGAAGGACAATCAGATAAGGGGAATCAAGACCTGGATCCGTAGAATAAGGTACATTATAAACGACCTCAGAAAGGGAAGACGGATGAATCAAAGTCGGCATGTCCGAGGGAACCGAAAGAGAAGTAAGAGAGAGATTAGCCACATGAAACAAGGAGGAAGGATGAGGAATGTGTAAACAAGGTTTGGGGGACACCCCCCCATCCACGGGTAGAGGGTCTCCATTAGGAAAAAGAAAACCCTCCTTGAAAGACCCATGAGTCCCTCCCCCCAAACCCATCTCGCCTGAAACCAACCCCCCATGACAATTTTCATACGGAAAAGTACCAAGAGGGTTTTTGGACTTACCCTGCGGAACAACTGTCGGCTGATCAGGCGCCGCCTTCGTGGATCCCCAGTGGGAAGACCTCGAAAATCGGTGGGCAACCAACTTGGTATTGGCAACGTCCTCCTTCCAGCGCGAGCATGATCTCATTAGGTGACCTGTGTCATAACGTAGATGACACCGGAAGGGAGTGTTCCAGTAGTCTAATTTCTTTCGAAAGATTTCCCATTCCAAACAAGATCAATGTCTGCCATCAATCCCCCCATGAGAGACATCTCCACCAAGACCCAAGCCACCCTTTTGTCAAAAAATCCAGTGTAGCTGGGATCCACATACCTGTAGCGACCAATGCAATCTTCAATTGGCATAAGCACAACCTGTGACCAGAATTGAATAGGCAGGTCGGGTATCATAACCCAGACTAAATGAGACAATGGAGCATTATCCATAGCGTGGAAATCAGCCTCCCACCTAAACAGTGGCAAGAAAGAGCGGCCATGAACCCAAGTCCGCAATAAAATCTCAAAATCATTCGCGTCCTTAAGAAAATGAAAAACAAACCACCCAATGGTCAATTTACTAGTGCGAGGTTCATAACCTAATATTTTGCTCTAGGCAGCCATGAGCCACACTTGCAGATCACCTGAGCTGTAACGAGAAAAATTCCACCTACCCACAAGAGCCCTAGACATCAGACTCGTAGCGCGCTCCTTTAAATCTTCAAAACTGAAACTCAACACCTTCCTCGAAGTGGCAACCTTGTAAGTCTTTGTCTATTGCTGATTCCTTGAATTTCGAAGAGGGTTTTTCAGAGCATCCCCTCTTGACCCGAGCGAGTTCACCACCCTTCTCACCTCACCAGATGCACCAGAGCCATCCTGTTGAACGTCGACAGGCGATAACCCCGAAAACAACTTGAACTGATGTGAAACCCGACTGCGAGAGTAGGTTGCCGTTAATGCTTCTTCTTCCGCCAGCTCGATCGCATCCATGAAGGCATTTTCGAGAAGTATGATCTCGAGTTCAGGAACTCCACCCATGTACCCAAACTGATGACAAGGCCCCCAAAAAAATTAATAACACCACCCAGCGATAGCTACAACCAATTGAAGAAAATCTAGGAAAGAACCCTCGCCATCAATGCAGACAAACCAAAGATAGGAACTCCCAGGGATCACGGTCACCAGTCAAGGCAGGAAGTCGCGATCATCAACTGATTCGAAAAATAAAAATGTCAGAGAGTGGCTTTCACAGGGGCGTAAGTACACCACATTAACTTTACAACGTCCGACATGCATTAACACCCACCACCCCGTCAGAAAGGCCCCCTCACTTAGAAAATTTGAAATTAAATCAAAGATCTCGGAAAAAGAGAAAACCCACCCGGAAAAACCAGAACCAAACCTTTACAATCCGAAAGAAACAAGGAGACCAGTAAAGCATCAGCACAGCAGTAGCATAAAAATTGTCCAATGCTCCACCACCAGTCCCACAATTGAATCTTCAGGCTCCTGAATGGTCTGTAAATTTGTAAATTATCCAGAAACATGACCACCCCTCGGACACCTGACTGGTAGACACCGGCAACTCAGGCCGTCCGATAGAATAGGAATTCGCAGTCGCTCTAATCCACCCAAACATCAAGTCCCGCATCCAATACTTTCCTTCACAATTTCACTGGAAAGATCACACCCAGAAGTCATAGAGAAACTAGAGCATGGAGGGATTGATTCTGTTATTACCACACAAAGACTGCTCCCGCATTCGCAACATCCCCCACGCAGGCAGACATCACGCTCTAAAGTGTCCAGACCACCCAAAACTCCAAACCCACATCTGTCAAACTAATATATACTGAAACTTACTGAACCAGTCGCCAACTTACATAAAGAAGCTTAAAAAATCGCAATCATTGTGTATATGCAGTGAGAGGACGTCGTCGGCTCCACAACCTTGACGGTCGGTCTCGCAGGCCATGGCGAAGGACTGCAAAAGGATGTTTGCATGAGAGGAAGTGAGACAAACAGTCGCTGTTGCCGCCAGTAGTTCCCCATGTTCTGAGTTGAGATTGTGATTGTGGGGAGGTTGACCAGCTCCACGCCTCTTCCTACCTTTCACGCAATGCCCTAACGATGAGCAACAACGATTCCCAACACTGCGAGTGGAACGATCTTAATGCGGAACATTACAACGTTAAACAATGCATTGGCGTTCAATTTTGAAAAAAATATATTTATTTTTCATTATTATTGAAAAAAATTCGAATAAATTTGAAGATTTTATTGTAACTTTTGTGCCATGTCATAACTGCCTCAAATTTTTTTGCCATAATTTTTGGATGTAGTTGCAATATGTATGTCATGATTTTTAAATATTTGTGCCATGACTTTTCATTGATAACCTTCATAGGAAAACAACCTAAAATTAAAATACTTGAAAATAGCTTATATTCACGTAAATAATATATTTACCACCACCATAATTTAAACAAGTATTTGCATAAAAATGAATAGGAACAAGATGGAAATAAATATACCTACCATTATTTGTATTTCTCACCAAAATTTTATGCAAATTATAATATACAATTCAATTTGTTTATTTTGTATAATGTTTTTACGGATATCAAATATAATAATATTTTGTTCATATATTTAAAACAATATATAAACAAAAGAAGCCTCTCCTATACTACATGGCTAGTTGAAGTTACATGGCAACAATCGTCATTTTACAATTTTAGAATCTAAGGGGTTTCCCTAATTTTTTGGATGAAGATTTTTCTAGTAAGTATTGATATGAGTACATGGCATTATCGTTTTTTGAGTTAAAAAAAAAAAGTCTTGTAAACATCTTTAATTCTTTCATTCATTGTGAAATATATGTATAGAGTGTTGTATGGTGGTTCTTGTGTTTTTATTCTCAACAGAAAGCAAATCACATACCCTCCCAAATTGATTAGTGATCAAAATTTCATATTGAATGATACCAAAACTTACCATGCAGGGGTGTAGGGGTACTCAGTGTCTTATAGTCCAATATATAATCCATGTCCTTATATGCTTCTAATTTCCTTGAACTATTACTAACTATTATTAATGTAGGCTAAGAGAGGTGAAGACAAGATGGATTCTGCCCTACAATGTTAGGAAGAAGCTCTTAAACATGTTTATAGTCTCATGGAAAATGCCCTCGCAAATATCAAGGGTGTAAAAGATGTGTTGGGCAAATGCATGACACCACATTTTCACAATGCAAGATAGATGCAACTATTTTACAAACAAGTCCTGCATTTACCCAATGCAGGATAGATGCAACTATTTTACAAACAGACAGCACATGATATCAAAATTAAAAAGCACATAAAAAAATTCTATTCAAACCAATTCCCTAAAATAAATTATTCAAATAAATAAAGTACCCACTCAGAGTGTTGTGTTAATCATATAGTAATGCACCTTTGGGTGCAATGTTATAACAAGTTTATTTATTTATTTGGATTTAGCAAGGACTTATCAAATTTAAAGTTTGACATGCTACTTGTGTTTTTAGATAAATGTTACTAAATAAATCTCAATTTTTAAATGAAAATTCTTTGCCAATTATACTATATATATATATATATATATATATATATATATATATATATATATATATATCATTTTTAAATTTTTTTTTTTTAATTCATTCATGTGAAAAGATTGCAAAAAATTTAAGAGTTAAGTTTGCATAAATGGTTTAATTTTTAAGAGTTAATTTTGCAAAAATGGTTTAATTTTTTAGTTAAAAAAAATAAAAAATTTATAGATGGTTTTATTTTTTATATAAAAAAATAATAATTAAAATTTTATATAATAAGAATAATTTAATTTTAATACTATCATCAAATTTCTCTAGGTTTAAATTATGTAAATTTTCGAAATTTTGAGTATTTTAATAAAAATAATTCATATATTTTGAGAATTATTGTGATTCAAATGTTCTCTAATTATAATCACAAATGTGTAATGTTTTTGACATCTTATACCTAATAACATGTACTTCTTTCTTTCTTTCCAGCATAACCAACCATTCTCTACCCTTTTCTTAGTCATCACATAAATTGAAAATACAATTCTTTTTGTTTGTTTGTCAAGTTGTCTTTGATTCTCGACGCTTGACCTGTAGCTTCTAAGCCGTCAAAGTCACCCGAATATCGCACCCGGTCTGGGCCACACCCGAGCCACACTAACCCTTAGATGAGCCACACCCGAGCCACACCAACCCTTAGATGATTGCCTGGTCTAGACCAACCCTTAGATGACTCGATTTTTTAGCATGTCTCCTCCCCCTAGCACAGGGCACAACCAGCCCCCATGAGGCTTTCCTAGGTCGCCTTGCTGATGAGGTCCATCCTCAATCGGTTGTGCTAGTGAGACTTGACCATTGAAAATATAATTCTCAAACATATAGAACAACCTGGTTATTTGTATGATTTCCTTTATTAATTAATTTATACTTATTAATTTTCTTCTTGATATATTTTAACCCAGAAAGACTCAAACTTTATGAGTATTATTGGTACAGATATGTTAGCTATAGGTCCAAGGGTTTTGTGTCACTATTCTTAAGGAATTTTCATACTAAAGTAACAATTGCATTTGTCAATGGGTAGTAATGAGGTTAAGGGCGATAATTGAGGAATTCAATTACCTAACTAAACATGTTACATGTTCAATTGTTTATTCATCTAACTTATACATACATACATATACTGAATGGTAGGGATTAATTAAAATTGAAATGGCAGCCATTGCACATAGAAAACACATGAATAATATATATATATATATATATATATATATATATATTACTCTATATTCAATCACACGAATACATCACAATATTTATAGTGATGCTGAGATCCAACCACTTCTAAATATGAATAGGGAGGTTGAGATATTCTCTCAACATCCACGTACAAATCTACAACTAATTCTAATATGAGTATGGAATAATTATCTTCCAATACTCCCCCTTAATTCTTACATACATATCATAACAATAAAAATTATCTTCGTCTCACTGGTCTTCATCAGCAACTCTACCCACTCTGCAGTCTTCTGGATTTCGCTCTTTCTTTCTTCACATCTTCGAGCCTGCCTTCCAACTCATTTAAAGTACACCTGCTTCTGACCAGCAATGCTGAATGTGTAAGATTAAGAATTCTTGACACCCCCGAAGAAGAGTCTTGACACTGAACTACCCTATTGAAATATTTCCATCTGTGAAATAACCTCGAAGGATAAATTTCAACAGTCATATAGGAAAATATTCTAGGTACAGAATATGATCAGCGATCAATCCTACAAAGTGACCTTTACACAAATATAAACTTAAACCCCACACTATAATGATATATTCCACACCACACCACACACTTGCACATCACATCACAAAATGTTCTTTAGAAAATTTTGAGAGATGGTTTAGAAGGTTCATTGTCACTTGAAAAGTCTTCAAATATAGCATCAGGTGAATCTTTTAAAAATGCTGCATAGGCTGATTTTTTCAATCTTCCATTCAAAAGATCTTGGGCCCGAATTTTGCAATTGAATGTTGTATGCCCATATTTACGACAATAGAAGCATTCAATCTTATTTTTATTCACCCTTCCCTTGGAGAATAGTGCAAGTTCATTGTCTGAACTAGCCTCTGTGTCACCTATCCTCTTTTCTTCTGCCATAAGAGCTGCTATCATTTCATTAAGTGATTGAAGTGACATTTGACTTAGATTAAATATGGCATTATCATATTTTGAAGACAAGCTATTTAATAAAATTGCCTTTGCATCATCCTCATCTACTTTAGAATTAATTTCTGTCAACTGTCTCATCAAAGCTTTTAACTCATTTATGTGTGTTGACAATGATGTCTCACTATGCATTTGGAGTTTAAACAATTGTAACTTTAAGAAAATTTTTGCATTAACAGCTTTTGCCCCAAATACCTTATTCATTTCATCCCATATTGCTACAAAAGATTTCTGTAAGTCAATAAGATGTAGCTGGGAATCTGCAAGTGATAGTCCAAGGATAGACTTGGCTCTTTCCTCTCTTTTTTCCCATTCAATTAACTATTTAGCATTTGTAGGTGCTTTTTCCGTGCCTTGTACAATATTCCACAGATTCCTACTCATCATTTGCAGCTGAATTTTTACCTTCCAAGTGTGGAAATTAAAGCCATTAAAATTTTCCAATGCAATAGGCTCCATGTCGGAAAGAAAATCTTTACCTTTTTTCACAACAACAAAAAAAAAACTCTGCAGATCTAAAACAAATGATACCAAATTAAATTGATGGCTCTCGTTCCTACGGATACGCAGCAACTCCAAATCTGCACGTTGCACGCCACCTGCAACTCACGCAACACAACTCCACTACGGCTCCTTTGCAGCACGTGATGTTCATCCCACTGCACTCCAAGACACAGCCATTTCGAATCCACCAAGTTCTTCAAAATACGATGTTGCACATCTCTGAGAATTGTGTTTCATGCAGGACAGTATAAAGGATTATTTCAGCAAAGATCACAACGGCGTCAAATTGAGTGACATGGTGGAGGTTATTAAAAGTGGAAAACTTGAACCTAAGAATTTGGGCCCTCTTAACGTTCATAAAGGAACTGATGGTCAGCTTAGGTGCGAGAACAACCAAAGGCTGTATTGCTCCGATACCAAATTAAAATTGAAATGGCAGCCATTGCACACAAAAAACACATGAATAATATATATATCTATTACTCTATATTCAATCACACGAATACATCACAATATTTATAGTGCTGCTGAGATCCAACCACTTCTAAATATGAATAGGGAGGTTGAGATATTCTCTCAACATCCACCTACAGATCTACAACTAATTCTAATATGAGTATGGAAGAATTATCTTCCAATAGGATTACCCTTCCCTCCAACACTTGTTCTTATTAGGAAGTGCTTTATATTTATTTTATTTTATTTTTTAACTTTTCATTATTTTTTCATTTCTTATTTTGGATATCCAATATTTTATTAAATTACATTAAAATATTTTATTTTAACATTTCCTTTCTATATATAGATGCATATGAAGTTGATATCGACACTAACATATATTTAAATGGTTTATTTAAATATTTTTGAAAAGTATAAGGTTTAAACATTTTACTTATTCTTTTTAAAGTTGATATGAAATTATATTACAACCTGTGGATATCAAAATATTTTATTTATGAATTAGTGATTGAAAATTTTTACTATATTGAGTTGTAATATTTACAACAAATCCAATGACTTTAGTGAGATTGGAATTGTTGATGTTTTATAATACTTTTAATTAAAACTAACTAAACATACATACTCATTTATGTTTTTTATTATAACTAACATTATTTATATTAGATTATTTTATTTTATATATATATATATATATATATATATATATATATATTTCACATTAAATCAGATAATGGTGAGGTTGTGAAATTCGAGGTCCTGATAAGAGGTTACAGACAGTCCCGACTCGATTGTTTCTAGATGTTCAGTAAAAATTAAGTCAATCAAGTATTACCAAAAAACTTTACAATATCTGAGTTAACTACTCCCTAAAAGCTTTAAGAATTTGATCTATTTCAAGATCACACTTTTCTTATAAAATACACCTCTTAAAACAATTATTAATAATTAAATTAAAATTTTAAATTTCTTTTCAAAATAAACATACTTGCGTGTAATATTAAATAGAACGCCGTAAAATATCATTTTGATATCAATGTTCTAAAATTGGGGAACATGAGTTAGGTAATGACTTGTGAAATTTTTAATTTATAAGATGGATTGGGGCACATTGATTCATCAAAGTTACATCTAAATGACACGTGGCATTGGCACAGACCACTTGTGAAGTGCTAAGTCGATGGGTTTCGTCCATTCTTTCCATCACCGACTTCTCTAAGTTTGGAATCGTGTGGTTGTTCTTTTATCTCAATTAAAAAATAAAGTAAATAAAGGGGACCGACTCTTGCGAAATTGCCTTTTGAAAAAGAAAAGGGTCCAAAGCTCCCAATATTTTTGAATTTATGTGGAAAGGGTCTCTATCGTTGAGGGCGATGGCTAGATTGTGTTTTTTTGGGGTGGTATATGGTTGTTTTATTAGGGATGTTTTCAGTTTCAGTTTTTATTTTTTTAATATTATTATTTATGATGTTTTCTGTTATGAGTTTTATTTTTAATTTTTTTTAATATTATTATTTATAATGATTTTAGTTTTAGTTTTTTATTTTTATTTTTATTTTTTTAATATTATTATGTGTTGTAGATTAGTTAATTTATGTGGGGTTAGTTTTTATTAAGTTTTATGTTTAAATTTAAAGATCAAGAGAACATCGAAGTTAATTTTTTAGGGAAATTAAATTATTTTAAGAGATTTTCATGTTTGATGGAACTTTACATAATTTTGATTATCGTTGTCCAATATTGTAATTGGCCACAACTTAATTTCAATTTAGTTGTAAAACATTAATCTAACTATATAAATTAAATGGTTGGATCGCAGAACTAAATTATAAAGTAAATTTTAAAAATAAAAAAAACTAAGTGAAAGTGGTAGTTGTTGTCATTATTATTATTAGAAAAATTGATATATAAGTTAAACATATTTACATTTGGAAAAACATGGAACAAGATGATTATCCATGAAGATTTAATCCCACTTTATCATAGAAATTTTTAATTTATAAATAACCTTTGTTACAATAATATGGGTCAATATCATGGTTTATCAATACCACATGTCTAAAAACCATAACTCATTTTATATGACACTTACTTATATGACTAGACACAATTATTGTAGGGATAAATCTCAACCTTTAATTTGTGTATACTACTAAGAATATTCTAAAATATTCCATAAAAGTTAAATCAGTATTCTCAACCTAATAATTATTAATAATTAATTAAACTTGAAAACTTAATTCCATAATAAATACATAATAATTATGGATAATTAAATTAAAATTATATAAATCTAAATATAATTATAAATAAAAACAATTTCATATATATAAATAAAAGTTCAATTCCAAACACTTTTTGACCTATCTTTATACATCACAATAAATTAGATATCATTTTGTATTAAAAATAATATTTATTAATAAATTAGATATCATTTTGTAATAAAAATAATATTTATTTATCTTTTAATTTATAGACGTATATGAAGAATATCAAATTATTAAAATAAGGCAATGTCTTATAGCGTATAGATCTCCACACCTTCTAAAAAGAGAGGAAGGGAAAAATTAAAAGCAATCAAGGAACCACGCCTTTAAAAAAGAGAAGAACCGAAAAATTAAAAGCAATTAAGGGATGGATAAATTAAAAGCAATTAAGGGATGGATAGAAGAAAGTTGGGAATTTAAGGAAGATAATTTAAGGGAGTTGTTTTTAGTGAGATTTTTTGGAGTTTCTGGTGTTGGAATCTAGTGAAAAAATTTGAGGTAAAATTTTGATTTCTGTTATTTATACTGATTTTTTGACTATATATGAATTCAGCACCCTAAAAATTTCTAGAGCACTTCTGTTGTACAAGATTACCTATCAAACTTATGTTTTCAATAAATTTCTGTTGAATTTTAAAGAGATTAGACTGAAAAAATCCACTAGAAAAACTTTCAAAAATCACACTAAAATCATATTATAAATAAAATTTCACCATGAAAATATTGATACCTCCTTGATACTTATGGGTGGTCGAACTCAAAACATGTAGAGGTTTGCATTAATTCTCATCATTCTTCGGTGGCATTCATATCATTTTGCTCATTATAATAAATATAATATGTTTATTCGGATTGTTTAGATCTTAACTTCAATACAATATTTAAGAATGTAAATTTTAAAATTAATTTTAAATATAAATTAATTTTTAAATAAAATTTATTATAATATATATAGAAAATAGAGAAATTTGGATAGTATAAAATCACTGACACTTAATAAAATTAGTGTAGTTGAGATGTTTTTAAGATAATGTTTTTACATTACATAGAAAGGGGACAATTCAGATGGGATTATAATTGAGAATTGGTATTTAATATTTTTGAGTTATTTATGGTTGTTGATAAGTGATTTGGATTGGATTATTCTGTTGTCATTTATTTTGATATTTTCGAAGTGGAAAAAGTAGATAAATTAGTTCATAAGACCATTTTTATTGGCAGGACCTAGTTTCGAAAATTGGGGTCTAAAAATTTCCGAGAGCATTTTGAGGCATCAAATGACATTCTTTGGGGACAAAAATTTGTTGCCATGGCATTGCACTTTTTTTTCATATTTTACACACAAATACCTTTCCCACAATGCAAGAATTGTTAATGAGAGTCAGTATGCAAAGGTTATGTTATTCATAAATTGACCTCCTTTTCACCAACATAATTCAAGAGGATATCACATCAACCCCCATTATTCATGGAAAAGGGGCTAACCACATGATTATGATGACGAATACTCTAGAAGAGTCTATACTATAATTATGGTTATGAATTGAGGTAGTCATACCTAACCACTAGTAGACTATCGGGCTATGTTATTGTTACACTAAAATTGTCACCATGACGTTTTACTGTCTGTATGGGTTCATCGTTACTCATGCAATACTCTCTTAGAAGTCTACAAAAATCAGTTCCTACATTCATCTCTCCATTAATGATCTGAAATGTGAGAACTTATTATTTCTAATATAGAGATGGATTGTAGGGGCATTTACAGGATATGTCACCTTAAAGAAAGGATAGGATCCTGAAGCTTGCTGTCCCTTTACAGACTCTTCCTAAAGAAATAATAGAAGTAATCGCTAATGATCTGATAATGAAACTACTTGTTTTCTGGTGCAAGGTATCCATTATCCATAAAATTATGTGTGTAAACTGTTTAATGTGTTTTGCAATTGGAACAAATTTTTTTTGGTGAATTTATGAGTCTTTTGTGTATAGGAGGTTTATTTCATTTTATTGTTTAACATATTTAACTCTGATAAAACACAACAAATAAATCACAGAATATAACACATCATATGATAAGGCATTTCACCCCTCCTGGGCTACATCTGTCGGGTCCAAGGCCCCCAAATGGGCATGTCCTTACTCTTATTATGCTCAAATTTGTTAATACAGTGATCAAAAAGTCTAAACAGAAAAAAAAATATGCGAAAATGAGTTTAGAGCACAGAAAATAGTAAAGATAGACTTTTGTTTCACCTCCAGAGGTTAACCATAGCCCAATACAGCTCCAACACTCCCTAGGCCTTGATGGCTCTCCAAGATTCTCTGCTGAAAAATTACCTAAAGATGATCTCTGTTGCCTTTGCAACCTACACCATTGGCTCTGGAATGCTCAAATTACCCAAAATAAAAAAAATTCGCTCAAAAAGGACTCTCCTAGCAAAAGCTATGTCCAACTGAAGTTTTACCCAGTTTTCCCTAGAAAAACTCCACTAATTGTGGAGTATTGGAGTTAAATCTAGTTAAAATAGCCACAATGCCAAACTTGGCGGGCACGCTCCAAATTTATCCAGGCGGTTAATGGTTATATTAAATGTTAGATTGTGGGGTCACATGGGACTGCCGACAAGCCCGTCGGGTTATCTGACCATAATGGTTATGGTAATCGTAACCACCTTTCTGCACCCAACGACTAATCATATGAACGCCATATGTTTACGATTGACTAACTGTATTATCCACTGCGGTTAAGCCCTTAGGCTTTGGTCCTCGGCCCGGGGTCGTATGCTGTGGGGGCTGGCCCCCTTTTGCCACCACTTTAATCCTTTGTAAACCATAAAATGAAACTCTGCCCAACGTTTAATAAGAACTAAACCTGTAGGGAGCCCGGTCAGGACGCCCCGCTGGCAGAGCCCCGACCCAGGTTCGAACCCGCCTATTGCCATATAATTTTTAAACAAACCATTCGACCATTCATTTGAAGTTCTAGGGCCACATAGCGGCCTCCGGGCAGGCCACGTGGCGCCCTGTGATTGGCCCATCGCAAAATATTCCATGGAATATTCTGTGGAATATTCTATGGAATATTCTCGAAATATTCCCTTTTTAATATTTTTTCATTAAAGTCAAAATTATTCAAATTGGGCTTTTTGTCTGAAATTGAGAAACTTCAAAGTTGAATATCTTCCTCATACAACATCGGATTTGAGTGTCGTTCGCAGCTACATGATTGTTTTGACAAGACCTTTCCCGTCGTTCTGGTTTCAACTAATTATGAGCAAATAAAATTTTGAGCATTTTTCCAATTAGGACATGATCACCTGATCACACCTCCCAAATGGGAAGCTTTTGGACCCACAAAAGCTCTCTGATTATAGAAAATAAAGATGAGGAGACTGATTCTGCACTCTTCCAACTTTGAACCACTTAAATATTCTCGACTTCATCAAATTGAGCTTCTCATAGAAAGATAAATTTTCCCTTGAATTCACTGATCATCTGTTGCTAAAATTGACTGAGTCATGATGCAAATTCTTAAAATTTGCAGAATAACAACTATGTTTTTCAGAAAAAAAAAAATTTCTACAATGATCAAACTTCAAAGAAGACTTAAAACAAGATTCACCTTGCTAATTTTTCACATGGTGAATTTTTGCTGAATGAGCCATGCACTTGTGCTAAATCCCGACCAAGTTTTCTCACCATAAAAATCTGCCATACTGAAACCAACACTGACCCATGCTGAACTGTGTGCCCTCTTTGCTTGCATGCCTTTCCATCTCATGGACTCTTGCACCACTTTGCACCGACACTTCGTTCTCTGCACCGATCGACACCAAAGGTACCTTGTGCAACATAATGTTATCTTTGTTCAAAGAGAAACTGTTATCAAACTGAGACATATCATTAGCAATATCATGAAAAGGTAAATGTACAAAATTTTGTCGTTTCAACATCAACAAAGTCAGATTTTGACTTGCATTAACTAGCCTTTTCAATTGACCTACATGGACTAAAGAAGATAGGCTAGCTTCTTCTTATGTGCTCTCACAATGTACTATTTTCCATCCTTGAAAAAGTGATACTTATTCTCATGGCGATAGAAGATTTCCTTTATGTCATATAAATATGGACTACCCATCACAACACTTGTTATGTCAAGCGGTAGTACATCCAGTTCAACCCAATCAACATACTGAGCTATTATGGCGAAGCACAAGATACACTTCTTTGAGACTTGTAAGTTTGCATCCTTGCATATCCACCCAAGTGGATAAGGCTTTGGATGTGGAATTGTCTCAAGTTTCAGATGTTTGACCAAGTCTTCTGATATGAGATTAGCTTGAGACCCACTATCAAAAAGTGTGTCTATCTTTGTGTGGTTTGAGATTATCCTCACATGAAATAGTTCTATCCTCGTCTTTTCATCTTGTGTTTCTTTGTGACAGTTTAATGAGCTAGAAATGGGATTTTATTCTTGTAAAACCTCTTTCCATTTGATGTTATTTAATACCATGGTGATACTTTTTGTCTCATCACCTTATTCTGACCCTAAGTCCTGTTCAACAGTTGCTACAGTTTTCCTCTTTTCTTTGGTCTTGTCTTTGTTTTTATATTTCTCTGGTTTTAACTCAGGATGAAGCTTCCAACAATGATCTTCATTGTGGCTTGTTTTTGAACAGTTCTTGCAGAAGAATTCACCTTTCTCCTTTCTAGAATTTGCAACCCTTTTTCTTCCTTTCCTTTTAAAATCACTATCCTAATTCAGTGCATCAAAAGTGTTTTTCCCTCTAGCCTCTAAATGTGTAGCTTGTACACAAACTTCGTCTAGACTAGTAGGATTAAACATAAGAATAGTGTGTTGAAGGTAACTGTGCAAACCACCTATGTACTTTAACAAAGTATCTTGGCTTTGTAAATCTACCCCAAGTAAGAGTGCTCTTCTTCTAAATTCCTGGGTGTAGTCTTGCACATTCTGTCCCTTAAGCTGTCTAAAGTTTTTCCAGTTCATTATAGCCTTTTGAAGGTGAACAAGAGGATAAAATTGTTTCTTGATTGTAGTAATAAACTCAGTCCATGATAAAGAAATCTTACCATGTTTCTTGATTTCATCCCTGGTTTTGGCTTCCCACCAAACCAATGCTACTCCATCCATCCTTAGCGAGGCTAATTGTATTTTGGTGTCATCATCATGCATTTTTTGAATCCTCAAATAGACTTCCAGTTGTCTGATCCAATTATCTAATTTCTCTGCATTAACATCACCATTAAACATTGGCAATTCAAATTTGACATCAAGCTTTAACAAAGTATTTTTACCAGTTTTTTTTTACTTATGTGACTGATTTTCTAAAGTTGAAGAGGATGATGTTGAGGAAGAGGATGACAATGGAGATGAAGGATCACCATCTCCTCCATTCCCTTTCTTTGAGTGAAAATTACCCTTATTTTCTCCTAAGGAATCTCCTCCTTCTCTTTGGTTTTTAGATCCTTCTCCAGCAATCCTATCATTTCTTTCTTGATAGAGGATCCTTACCATTTCAGTCATATCCAAGAAATCTTTCCGAAAAACCCTTTCTTCTTCCTTGGGATCCATTTCTTCATGAGCTTCTTCTTCTCTTGAAGACATGCTTGTAGCTGCTTCTAGGGCTCTTGGAGGTGGTTCTCTGACCCTTCTCGGTTGTGGATTAGTTTGTGCACTAACCAAGTTTCCTTCACCTCTCTTGATTTTTAA
This sequence comes from Pinus albicaulis, assembly GCA_034641835.2. Taxonomy (NCBI): domain Eukaryota; kingdom Viridiplantae; phylum Streptophyta; class Pinopsida; order Pinales; family Pinaceae; genus Pinus; species Pinus albicaulis. The sequence goes on from CM076580.1 coordinate 93,563,395, forward strand.
CCTAGTAAGCATCAAACTTACAAAACAGTAAAATATTTCTTTGCACACAATTCAAAACTTTTGAACTCAAATCTATGTTCAAACCAGGGCTCTGATATCAATCTGATCTGAAATGTGAGAACTTCTTATTTCTAATACAGATATGGAATGTAGGGGCATTTACAGGATATGTCACCTTTAAAGAAAGGATGAGAACCCGAAGCTTGCTAGCCCTTTACAGACTTTGCCTAAAGAAATAATAGAAGTAATCACTAATGATCTGATAATGAAACTACTTGTTTGTTGGTGCAAGGTATCCATTATCCATAAAATTATTTGTGAAAACTGTTTAATGTGTTTTGAAATTGGAACAAAATGTTTTTGGTGAATTTATGAGTCTTTTGTGTATAGGAGGCTTATTTCATTTTACTGTTTAACATCTTTAACTCTGATAAAACATAGCAAATAAATCACATAATATAACACAGCATATGATAAGGCAGTTCACCCCTCCTGGGCTACATCTGTCGGGTCCAAGGCCCCCAAATGGGCATGTTCTTGCTCTTATTATGCTCAAATTTGTTAATACAGTGATCATAAAGCCTAAACAGGAAAAAAAAGATGTGAAAATGAGTTCAGAGCACAGAAAATAGTAAAGATAGGCTTTTGTTTCACCTCCAAAGGTTAACCATAGCCCAATACAGCTCCAACACTCCCTAGGCCCTGATGGCTCTCCAAGCTTCTCTGCTAAAAAATTACTTGAAGATGATCTCAGTTGCCTTTGCAACCTACACCATTGGCTCTGGAATGCTCAAATTACCCAAAATAAAAGACAAAATTTGCTCCAAAAGGACTCTCCTAGCAAAAGTTATGTCCAGCTAAAGTTTTGCCCAGTTTGCCCTAGAAAACCTCCACTAATTGTAGAGAAATGGAGTGAACTCCAGTTAAAATAGCCACAATGCCAAACTTGGTGGGCGCACTCCAAATTTATCCGGGCGGTTAATGGTTATAATAAATGTTAGATTGTGGGGTCACATGGGACTGCCGACAAGCCCGCTGAGTTATCTGACCATAACGGTTATGGTAACCATAACCACCTTTCCGCACCCGACGGCTAATCATATGAATGCCATATGTTTACGGTTGACTAACCATATTATCCACTGCAGTTAAGCCCTTAGGCTTTGGTCCTCGGCCTGGGGTCGTATGATGTAGGGGCTGGCCCCCTTTTGCCGCCGCTTTAATCCTTTGTAAACCATAAAACGAAACTCCGCCCAACGTTTAATAAGAACTAAACCTGTAGGGAGCCTGGTCGGGCTGCCCGGCTGGCAGAGCCCCGACCCAGGTTCGAACCCACGTATTGCCATATAATTTTTAAACAAACCATTTGACCATTCATTTGAAGTTATGGGGCCACATGGCGCCCTGTGATTGGCCCATCGCAAAATATTCCATGGAATATTCTGTGGAATATTTTGTAGAATATTCCTAGAATATATTGTGGAATATTCCTTTTTTAATATTTTTTTCATTAAAGTCAAACTTAGTCAAATTGGGCTTTTTGCCTAAAATTGAGAAACTTCAAAGTTGAATATCTTCCTCATACATCATCGGATTTGAGTGTCGTTCATGGCTACAGGATCTTTTTGACGAGACCTTTCCTGTTGTTCTGGTTTCAACCAATTCTAAGAAAATAAAATTTTGAGCATTTTTCCAATTAGGACATGATCACCTGATCAATTAAAGGAGCCTACCCCTTGGTATGTGTAACTTAATCCCTTGAAAGAGGATTCTATTCCCTCTTATTTGGAGCTGCAACCTCTTCTTTTTTGCTATAAATTGAGGCCATAGTTCAGCCTCAAGGTGAGTTAGGCTTTGAGATTTTTTGAGGAGAATTGCTGGAGAAACTCAGACTCTCTTAACTGATTATCATATGGGAATGATTACACACTCATGTGTATGTTGGTCGAGAGAGTGAAAAGGCTTGTAAAAGTAGAGGAAACGCTTATTCCGAACCCCGGAAGGACCTGTGCGACATCAAGGCGAACACGGTTGTAAGACTCCTTTTTTCATTAAAGATAATACAAATGGATCATGTTTTCTCAATGAGTTGTTTATTTAAATGGCTTATTTCTTGAATTCCTTGATCATCAAAATAGATTTATGGTTTATGAATTATTCTATATTATGCAGATGCTTCTGATTCTTTCATGTTTTTGATTGCAGATCCCGAAAGGAGATGTATTCAAAGTGACAGGAAAGAAGACTACGATTTAGGACTATAGGTAAGTCCTAAATCCTTCATTATAGATAATTCTAGATCAAATATAATCTAGAGAAAGTAGTTTACACCTGTCTGTTTGTTTCTAGTTATCATAGGATACTAGGGATATCTATCTTGTCCGCAAGAACGATTTATCTGTCCAACAAAATGGCGAATGCACTGGGGAGTGGATCTTGAACTTAGTTTCCATTTTATTTTTGACTTGTGAAATTATTTTTCTGATTTTGATTGATTAATACTGGCTTGGGTAATTTATTCCTGTAGAGTCCCTGAAAAGTGCTTTAGAATTTTTTATTTTTCTTTAAGTTTTCTGGTCTCCGCACTTTGTCTTTAGGCACAATGCGGTCATCTCCACTGTTTTTCTGTATACATAGTGTGGCACCGCACATGTTTACACTAAAACCTGCGGACCCTGAGAAAATTTTTGAAAAACTTAAATTTCTCTTTTCTAGGATCAACTTGCAAGATTCTCAGTATATACCCAGACTTGCATGTTCTGTCAGAAAGATTTGTGTGAGAGTTTCTTTCAGCTTTTTTAAGTTTCGAATGATTTTCTACAAGATCTGCATTTTATAAGTGATTTTTTCTTTGTCTTTGTGTCACTCAAAGATCAGAAACCTCTGTATGCCTTAGATCATTGGTATTTCATTGTTTTCTTGCTGAGTCTTTGACTTCTTAGCAGAAATTTCTTTATGAGAATTAGATCCCATTTTCTCATTTGAAAATCTTTAATAACTTTTTCATTAAGTTTTGAATTTCACTTAAAAAAAAGTAATTGGATGTTTTTGAGTTTTTACTGATTTCTGCAAAGGATTTCTTAGTTCGATCACAAACTAAGCAAAACGTCTTCAAAATATTTAAAGTTTTGATTTCAGATTTAATTCTTAGCATTTTTAGATCTCAGAATTAGTGTTTTTAGTTTTGAGTGTTATTTCTAGTATTGTAATTTTCTTTTGGAGAATGTTTGATTGTAGTTTCGATCTTGAAGAATAAAGGGATTTCTTTCTGAGCAATTGATCATTCTGAGTTCTCATAAGATAATATTTATTTTCATATGTTCTTGTTTTGAAGGAAAGAATTGTTTTAAAAGATTGCATTTCTTAACTCTTTCTTTTAGATAGAATTCATCGAAAAGAAATGAATTGTTTCTTATAATAGATGCATTTTTAGTGTGTTTTGAGTTGGGTCACTACATATCATCAAAGTTTCACTTTCGCACCTATTGTCCTAAGAAAAAACCTATTAAAATAAATGCTTAAATTAAAATCAATCTCGTAATTTTTATATTTCTAGGACTCTTTTCACCAACATAGCTTAGGTTAGTGTCTTGGAGTATGGAGTAATTAACTCTCCAAGACAATTAGAACAAACAAGTAGTTGATCTTGTGGTAGGAAAAATCCAATAGTAGCTTGTATGCTCTGGGAAGCTCCTCCTAAAGGATTCAAGCACAAGATCATATCCGAACCAGTGAGGTGATCAATTCCATCTCATTGGGAACGATAGAAGATGTGCGCGTATTAACAATGGTAAACCTTGGATTGACCATTGTTGAGGAGCCTAGGGTCACTTGTCGGTATACCTTGGATTATGTCAAGGAGCCTTCAAGGGGATTGAGCTTTGTTACTTTGCCCTTGCACGTATATCAGATCATAGACTGTTCCCCCAGGTATATTTGTTCCTGTTGGTGACCTTAGTGGCCATAAACTTTAAGATTTTTTCCTAAGGTGACGGTGGAGGAAAGATCCCACTGTACTTGGAGCAGACGTCGACTAGACTCACTTGGACTCTTCGGAGGGTTATCTTCACTCGAGATGGTTTAATTGGAGAAACTTGCACCGGCCTGTTTCATTAAGCAGGTTGTCGGGGTAACTGTTCCAACCGCCATTTCTACATTAAATACTACGATGTTGGATTTCATCACCAACTAGTGCTTTTAGTGTGGGAATCTATTGTTTGTGTGTGGTTTGATCTCCTAGATTTTATAAGCATTTAATCATTTGATTGTCTCCTTAGTGACTTTAGGACTTTTGATTGAAATTTTCTTTGATTGTGTGTGATTAATAATTTTTAATCGTGGCTGAATTACCAAGACAATCGTGTAGAATTTAGGGGAAACCCCCTGAGTATACACCAAGCCAACTTGAAGGACTCAGAGCTCTGGTAACACATACTACCAGCATAATTAGATCAATGGAACCAGGAGAATCATCCATAATTACTCATCCTGATTATCATGAAGTAAATCAATTAGACACAACAGAATATATTCAAGAGCCAATTTCAATTTCTGAAATCACTGACATTGCTTCTGCAACCAGTGAATTAGCTGAAGAACTTGAAATTTTTGAGCCAGAAACTGAACTTGTTGTGTTAGAATCATCTTCAAGATTTGTTACTCCGACTTCTAGTGATCCTGATTCACCTAGATTAAGACATCGCATTACCGAAAACCTTCCTTTTGATCTCATATGTATTGAAGAACTTGTTAGTCCAGACGAAGACATAGTTCTTCTCGAAACCTAAGAAAATTTAAATCTTAGAGAGCGTGAATCAATATTCTATAGTCCTTTTAGAATTGATGCTTGGTATTTATCATTGATAGATTTTTTACAAAATGGAGGTCTTATTCACCACCCCGAATTCCTTTTTACCCTACACCGAGAGGTTATCGACCTTCATTAGCTATGTCGAGTGAGTCATCTATGTTTTCTAAATCTCTAGAAACATTTTTATATGGTGGTTCATATGTTCCTCTGGGATACCAGTCGCTCTCTGGTACCTTCTCAGGAGCAGCTCCATGTTATCATCTGGTACAAATGGAACAAACACTGGCACGTTGAACACAAAACATATTTTTATGATGTCTGGCAATCCTCAAGGAAGTTAGTTACCGCCTGGGGGACAACCTCAAGGAAGTCAGTTACCGCCTAGGGGGAACCTCAAGGTAGTCAATTACCGCCTGGAGGGCAACCTCAAGGTAATTTTTTACCACCTGGAGGTCAAACTATAGGACAATATTTCCTGCCTGGGGAGCAACCTCAAGGATAGTACATAACTCAAGGTCAATATCAACCTCAAGGACAGTACATACCTCAAGGTCAATGTCAACCCCAAGGACAGTACATACCTCAGGGTCAATATCAACCCCAGATTCTGTACATGCCTCAGAGTCAATATCAACCTCAAGGTCAGTACCCAGCTCAAGGTTTTCAACCTCCTTCAGGTCAACCATTATTACAAGGAGCTGGAAATTTGCCAGTTAATTATCAAACTTACGTTCAACCTAGTTATGGTCCTTCCTATGCACAACCTTCTATGGGTCAATACCCCAGAATTAATATGGTGTGGGATCCATCTCAAATTCAACAGGATTTACAACCCAATTTGCAGTTACCTAATCAACTTGGATAGCCCATAAGTTCTGGTCCAACCCAGCAACCTGTCCAACGTACCATTCAAGTCTCTGCACCTGGTTTTGTTCAGCAGCTTGGACCTAGTACACCTAGAACTCCGCCTCAAACTTCTGCTGCTGCTGCAACTTATGTTCAACCTACCACACCTATTTCTGGAGTTTCTGCAGCTCCTGTTTCTACTACCCCTGTATTAATGCAAATTCCTCAAGTATCTGTGCCACAGTCGGGACCTACAATTCAAACTATGACCCAGATGCCTACAGGAAAATCTGGTACGAGTACGGTTCTCACTAGTCAACCACAATTTACTTATCAACTGTACCAGGGGCAGTATCAATTTGGAAATACTACACAAAATCCAACATATCAGTATTAACCATATCCTGGGTATATTTATCAAGTTCCTCAACAACCCCAATATGGTCCAGTTAATCCTGGTTATCTAGGAGGTTTCACAATTCCCAATACAAATCCAATTCCAGGATATCCTGGATAACCTCCTCTTGTTTGATCACACAAGGTTATCAAGACCCTAGCTGTCGGTTACCATTTATAGAAACTTTAGATTTACCTAATTTATCGCGCCTTACGAATGATCCGATCTTTTATCTTTCGTATTGGTCATCGATGCCTAACAAGTTGCCCAGTGATATTCCAAAGTTTGAAGGTAAGTCAGGAGAAGATCCATCTAATCACGTTATGACTTATCACCTCTTGTGTGCATCCAATTCACTAATCAATGATTCTATTCAGTTGCGTCTTTTTTAGAGAACTCTCATTGGTCTAGCTGCCAAATGGTACATTGAGTTACCATGAGGCTCATTTACTAATTTTAATGCACTAGCTACTACTTTCTTAACCCATTTTCAGTTACCTGTCATATACGACAATGGTACAGAACTTTTGACCTCATTAAAACAATCTACGTCTACGTACATATCTGATCACATTCATGAATGGATACGTAGGAGACGTTTAGTGAAATTCTTTATTCCGGATCAAATTTTGGCTGAATGGTTTATCAAATCGTTATTACCCAAAATTACTGAAGATGTGGCCAAAGGAGGCATTGTTAGAGAAGGGAAAGCCATTTCTCAAGCTCAGTACCTTGACCTTGTGTATACACAGTCAGGTATTCTGTATGGAAAAATCCTTGATTTACCAAGACCTGGTCAATTATCTACAACTCCTTGAGGATCTCATGTCACTGATGGTGTAATTGGTTCTGTTAACACTGGAAAGAGTAAGAAGAAATCTTCCAAGACAACTTCTCCTATTATAACTTTACCCGATTCACCAAAATGAGATTATTCCATTGAAACTTCCACTGATATTTTTGTTGTAGAATCATCTACAGCCAAACCTAAAACTGGTGGTAAGAAGAAAGGTAAGAATAAAAACAAAAAATCATCTTCAAAAGATAAAAAATATAGAACTGAACTAACTGACGACAAACAAAAACCTCGTTATCCTTGTCTGACCTGTGATGAGGATCATTTTACTAAAGAGTGTCCACATAGAGCCGAGGTATCGAAATTCGTTAAAGGTTCACCCACACCTGCTGTCTTGAAGGATCCCTTTCCTGCTCAAGATAGTAACATGATTCAATCTTCCTCGAATACGCTAGAAGATATCTTGATGGTTGCGACACGATCGTAAGATTATGGTAGTAAAAATCCTATTGGTGGTAAAGAAGTAGAAAATTCTAATTCTGCATCAACTACATCTCCCTCAGTTTCTGATCCGCTATAGATTGAGAAACTGAATTCTGACTTAATAATGAAACTGCATGCTAATGGTGTACTTCGTAAATCAGCTTTCAATCCACATGCGAGAGCTGCTCAGAACTACAATATTGTTGAAGACTTGGCAATTTCCCCTTTAGTAATGTCAGCTTTGGAAGTGCTGCAATCATGTCCAGCCCAAAGAAAATTACTATTGTCAGCCATAGGAGCCGTAGACCTTTAGGATTCGAACCTAATGATCTTCGATTTAGAGAATTTTACACCCTACCTACCCCATCAAATGGCTTTTTAGATTTCAGTAATAGTAAAAAACAAACGTTTCTTTTGTATTGTTGTTGATGAAGGGGCTTCTACGTGTATCATGTCGTTAAAATGTTGGAAATCACTTGGTTCTCCGACAATTAACCAATCGCCAACTATCCTCAAAGCTTTTAATGGAAGAGGTTTCCATCCATATGGTATTTTACAATATTTACCAATAGAGGTTGAAGGAAAAACCGTTAATCTAGATGTGGAAGTGGGTGATGCCCCTCTGGATTACAACCTTCTCCTGGGTCGCAGTTGGTATTATGCCATGACTGTTGTTGTATCATCGGTCTTTTGTCTCATCATGTTTCCTCATAAAGGAAAGATCGTTAAAATAGATCAGCTCTCATATTATTCATCTGACCCAACCGCTACTGATAGCATCCAACATGTCAAAAAATCAACTATCTCTTATAAAGATGTTGGAGTGGGTTTAATTAAAGATTCTACTTTGCTGGGAACTTTTTCCCTACCTGCTCCCAATGTACCGCCTCCTATTGCTAATATCAATATGATTACATCAAGTGCTATTTCCTTTGATGATCCTTAGATAGTACCTTTAGACTCAAAACTGGATTCTTTCGATGGCGTGATGCCTTTGAGTCCTTTTGAATTAGCATATCAGGAAGTGCAGTCATTTTCTGATACTCCTTCAACTCAACCTGATCTAGTGAATGTGATCAATGAGGAATCACTTTCCGTATCAAGCACAACTTCGACATCAATTCTGGATCCTGTTCAACAGGTATTCAATACTGATGAGCATATTCGTGAATTTTTGTCTATAGATGAATTACCATGGGAAGATCTACATCATTGATCTTCAGTTTTACCTGATCTCAATAAATTTGAAACTAATTTTTCCTCCATTTTTACCGCTGATTATGTCAACGAACCCTAGAATCCTCTTACGAATTTCAATTCTGAATTGAACTTAGAAAAAATTTCTACGATAGTTCCTATTAACATCTCAGTGAAACCAGGAATTGTTGAAAACATTCATATAGGTGCTTCTTGTATGCCAGATGAAATCCAAACATATAAAGCCCTATTTCAAGAATTTCGTGACATTTTTGCCTGGTCATATGAAGAAATGCCAGGAATCAATCCATCAATTGTTGTTCATGAAATTAAAACATACTCGGATGCTAAACCTGTCCGACAAACATTACATCAGATACATCCACGAAAAGCTGTCGTTATTAAAGCAGAAGTTGAGAAATTACTTCGTGCAGGTTTTATTTATCTGATTCCTTTAACGAATTGGGTATCTAATATTGTTCTTGTTAATAAAAAACAAGGGACAATACGAGTATGTATCGATTATAGGGATATAAATCGAGCTTGTCCAAAAGACAATTATCCAACTCGTATATCGATCAAATTATTGACGATTGTGCCGGAAGTTAAATGTTTTCGTTTATGGATGGATTTTCGGGCTACAATCAAATCAAAATACTCCCTGTTGATCAACCCAAAACAACTTTCATTTGTTCGTGGGGGACTTTTGCTTACTGCAAATTACCTTTTTGACTTAAGAATGTTGGCGCAACTTTTCAGAGGGCAATGTCTTATGCATTTCATGACATTAAACACGTTGTGAAACCCTATCTCGATGATCTACCTGCTCATTCATCGCACAGAGCCGATCATCTTACTCATCTACGAGATATCTTTATGAGATGTAGGCATTATAGGATTCGTCTGAATCCTCACAAATGTGTCTTTAGTGTTGAATCTGGACGATTGTTGGGATTTGTCATCTCAAAGGAAGGCATTCATGTCAACCCATCAAAGGTTGAGGATATCATCAATTTACCTCCTCCTTCTACTCTTCGCCAACTCCAAAGTTTGCAAGGGAAAGTGGAATTTTTACGTCGATTCATTCCTAACTATGCTGAGTTAACCAAAGGTTTTACCAGGTTGTTAAAACGTAATATTCCTTTCTTTTGGGACGAGATCGCTGATTGATCTTTTGATGCTCTTAAACACGTGTTGACCCATGCACCGTTATTGCATCCTCCCAATTACAACCAGGATTACTTTTTATACTTAGCATCCTCCAATTCTACGATTGGCATGGTCTTAGTTCAGGAAGACGGATTCCACAACGAACATGTGATTTATTATCTCAGTCGCAATCTGCATCCAACCGAAATCAAATACTCAGATGTGGATAAATTGGCCTTGGTAGCCGTTCAAGCTGTCCAATGATTCCGTCATTACATACTGTTACGAAAAACAACAATGATTTCTGATTGTAACCCTTCGATGTATATTTTGAACAAAAAACTGCTAGGGGGAAAATACTCCAAATGGATTGTTATCCTGTAGGAGTTTGATTTGGAATTTGAAAAATCCAAATCAAAGAAATCATTGGTATTCACTGAACTTATGTGTAACTTCCCAAACACTGACACAGAAACTATGGCAGAACATCTGATCACTGATGAATATTTGTTTCTTATCAGTACCATCAATCCTTGGTATGGAGATATCATCATTTATCTTCAGACCCAAACTTTTTGGCCCAAATTCTCATGATCACAATGACGAAAAATATGTTTCCAGTCTCAGCAATATCATATTTTTGGTGACACACTCTACCATCATGGTGCGGACTTTGTTTTTCGACGTTGTCTCACTCTCGACGAAGCTGAAAAGGTTTTAAATGACTGTCACTCTGGAGCATGTGGCAGTCATATGTCTGGGAATGCCACATCCCAAAAGATATTGCGCGCTGGCTATTTTTGGCTGTCCTTATTTAAATATTGTATTTATGCTATCCGAAAATGCCACAACTGTCAAATATTTGATCGAAAAATGCATGTGCCACCCGCTCCTCTTCACCCTATAATTGTTGTCGGTCCTTTTGCAAAATGGGGCATTAACTTCATTACATGTAACCTTCACTCGGCCGGGGGGCATGGGTATATTATTCTCGCGGTAGATTATTTTACCAAATGGGCTGAGGTGATGCCTACATTTGCGGCAGATGGAAAAACTGCAGCTACTTTCATGTTCAATCATGTGATTGCTCGTTTCGGTGTACCCCAAGCGATAATTACCGACCATGGGAGTCATTTTCGAAACATCATGATGACCAAACTGACCGAACAACTTGGCCCGCGCCATGACAGTTCTACACCATATTACCCGCAGGCTAATGGTATGGTTGAAGCTATCAATAAATTTTTAGTCACCATCATCAAACGAATCATCGGAATTCATAAATCGAATTGGCACACCATGCTTTTTTCAGCATTTTGGGCATATCGAGCCTCAACAAAAACATCAACAGGTTTTACCCCTTTTCAACTAGTTTACGGTTTAGAAGCGGTATTACCGATTGAATGCAAGATATCGTCACTCCAACTAGCCATAGAGTTACTACCAGACACTTCTGAAGAGGAGAAACGCATTTTGTACTTAGCTCAATTAGATGAGAATCGGTGCACCGCTGCATTAGCTACCGAAACGAATGAAAGCTCAGTATGATAGAAGTGTTACACCTCGTATTTTCTTAGAAGGAGACCTAGTCTTGGTTTATGATCAAGCTAACGACAAGCTAGGGGTTGGGAAATTTGAACCCATGTGGCATGGTCCTTATATTGTCAAGCGACAACTTGCAAAAGGGGCCTATGAACTAATTGACTTTGACAAGGTCTCTTTAGGCAAACCTAGAAATGGGCTTTATTTGAAGAGATATTATGTTGGACTCTTGTGTGGAGACTTCCCTATATATTAGTTATTTTCATAAACTGGTGTGTTGTAGATTAGAGAGCATGCCTAGTTTAAGTGTGCTTTTACCACTATCATTGCTTATCTGGATTACTCTTGATTTTGCAGATGTCAATGTCCCTTCAAACATACATTGGTTTTGTTGATGGTGCTTGTCATAGTACACGAAACATTTCTTCCGCAGCTTGGGTTATTTATTCACCCAATGATGAGTTAGTATCTATGCATGGGGTAAGCCTCGGTCAAACGACGAATAATATTGTAGAGTGTAGTGTAGTTATTGAGTTATTGTCTGAATCCATTTCATTTGGAATTCGAAGTTTGATTGTTAGGTTAGATTCTGAACTTGTTGTATTACAATTGAATAGAGTATATGCAATATAAAACCCAATGTTGTTAAGATTATTTTTGAAATTTCGTCTCTTGGAACGAGAATTTGATTATATTGAGTATCAAAATATTCCGAGAAATATAAACACATTATCTGATGCAGTAGCTTCTAGTGTTATAAACAGACATTTGTAATAATTAAAGTAGTAGGCAAAAATAACATTTGATAACATGTTAAGATAGATAACTGGAAATAGTAGTAATATCATAGCATAAGAGTAGTGTTTTCAAAAAATATTACATTGTCCTCGATCATAGGTTCAAAACGCCTTATGATCGAAAAAAGTGATACAAAAAATGATATAATTCTATAATATCAATCATCCACTATCCGTGGTGATGATTATGATAAAACAGTACAGCCCGTGCCACCTTTCTCAGAAATCTCCTAAACAGTCCCGAAACCCCGATAACATATCTCTGTAAGCAGAGCAGAATGTCATCTATGGTAGTCTCTGGAATATCTAAAGTCAACCGCTCCAGATGGCTTTCCAGGTCGGTAAGGACCTCTGTTGTCTGATCCTGTGGTGGTGGTGGTGTTGCGGCTGGATTTCTGTCAAAAGGACGGAGAGTGGTTGGTTGACATGGAACCACATCTGCATTTCAAATTTTTGTCATCAATTTTGGACAATTCAAAAAACAAAATAAAAATTAGAATTTAGATCATGTCAAAAATATTTTTACCTTACTCATCCCACTGTGTCCCTAGAGGAAGAGACATCTCTCAATTGTCGTGAAAATCTATCCCAGCATAAGGGAAATCTTCTATCACGAATATTTGATTCTCCAGCCAATGGAAATATGTTGGGGTAAAATGAACAACCTCGCCACCTTCACTGTGACGGGCCATCAAGGCAACCCATCGAACCATTCAAGGCTCTTTGACTTTACCATGATCAACTGCAATAATTTGTGGGGCCAGTAAAGGAATCCTCTCTAGAGCAAATGTAACCATGATCGCTCCATATCCAAAGTTTTTCAACTGTGCGTTTTTTTCTCTAGTGAGTTGGCCTTTGACATTGGCCAACACTACCTCACACCAATTGAAAATGGTGCCTCTAAAGCAGTCAACGACAGTTTTCATTTGGGATCTTGTAGCGACATGAGGAGTTGTGCTCCCACACAACCTGGTCACAGCAAATGCAACCACTTTAAGCTCAGGATGAATAATGGTTTTTAAGTCAATACGTTTATCCTTGGGGTCTTCTTCTTCATTGGAAAACTCTTCCTGAAGGCTAGCGACAGACTGGTCACCTGCCCTAGCCCCAAACAAAGAGAGTGGCTCGCCCCTCTTTGATAAACCAGTGAGGAAGTATATATCTTCCGGCTCAATTTTGAGCCAGTGACCTCCAATTATAAAGCATTGTTCTTGTATGTCCCATTTGTTGACTAGCCAGGTAAGCAAATCCACTTGAGCCCTCATACCCTGAATGGCCCAAAATTTGTACAAACTGCATTCTATTAAAACACATAATGTAGGCGGATGTAACATGGCCGCATCATCAAATTCTTCATGCTCATGTTCTCCCCACTCAAGCATTGTAAGTATCCTGCAATGGACAAATTGAAAGGTCAGAAACAATTTGAAGGAGAAAATTTGTTTTAAATTGGGAGATTTATTCATTTTATTTTTTCTTACAGTGCCTTCGCACTTTATACATTAAAACAATGTGTCTATCCGCACATGTCTTATGCGTAAGGTGTGGAACCCCGACAATTTTCCCTTTGCAAAATTGTCGGGGTCCACAGGTTTCATGTGTTCTACCTGCGGACCCCTATGAGCGATTTTTTGAACATATTTTCCTCCTTAAAAATCTATTTAAGCCCTAAATTAAGAAAATAAATGGATATAAATGAAGGTAAGGATGATGTGGATTACCTGGAACTGACGGTTTTCGATTCTGACGGGCGAATATTCTGCAATCTCTTCCGAAACTTTTTTACCAAAAGCTCTCAATTTTTCACTCTAAAATCAAATGGTAAAAATGATTTAGAAAAGCCTCTTTTTATAAGATTTTTTGAATAAATAAAATATAATTTTGTTTATTTTTCACTTTTAAAAGTGGTTTTCCAAATTATTTTTATTAATCATAAACAGGTATGTTTAATTTTTGAGTTTTTGTGCAGAATACATGATTTTTCGGGTGAAATGGTCATTTTGATAAAGGAGTATACTTTTTATCACTTTTTCAAACTCGATAAAAATTATGAAAAAGAAAATGAGTACATTTTTGTCACTTTTTCGAACTCGTTAAAACTTACAGAAAAATCAAAACCACTGAGTACACTTTTATCACTTTTTCGTGGATTTCTGAACAATTACTAAAAGCTAAATTTTTAAACCTCAGAGTTCCCTTTTAAGCCCTTTTTCGTGACTCTTCTAAAAATGAAAAGATACTATTATACTTAATAACTATTCAACTTTTTATATGTAGAAATTTGAATAACTGATATATTATTCACCGAGATTCTCCTGATCACACACTATTTTAGCTTCATGCATAATACAGAATCTCTTCTACCATTGATCATCACATGCGGAAATAAAATCAATTGCATGCACACATTAAAACCACAAAAAATCACACATATGAACACAGTATTTAATGGGAAAGCTTAAAGCTGAAAACCCCAACTATCTGTATATTATATGTCATGGAGATCATGTAACAATCATTGTACAAAGCTCCTCACAAGCTCTCAGCACAACCTCGAATTGCTACACACTATCAAGCTAGATCTAGCAAAACACATGCTCCTATCTTTTGCCACTTGATAGATAGCCTCTATTGCGTAATAAATGCTATGGGATGGCTCATTAAATAACATAAACCACCTGGATTCTACTGCGCAATCCTCATGGGCTTCTCCAATTATCTGTGTGTTGCAAATAGCAACTGTATAGTCACAAATGATAGTTAACTTGCTCTTTCACCTATCTCTGCACTGGTCTCCATTGAAACTGTCCATGCATTGAAGTTAACTGATGCATTCTTTAGTTGATTAATGAGTTTATAATTAGTGAATTAATTCATAATTAATTCACACCACTCTCACTAATTGTATCAATTAGTTAAACTAGATACAAATAGCTCAACTATGTTTAGATTAGTTAAACTGAATACAACTCCACTAACTTCCTCAATCAACTCCACCAAACTCTGTCACATGAGTTCTAACTGAAGTATCCATACAATAGCTCCACATAACCCTCAGGAATAGCGTAATTCCTTCTGTCAGCTCCTGTGCCACATCTGTGCACTTAACTGAAGTGCTCCAAGAGAATAAGATAATGTTTGGAGTCCAAATATTATTAAGAGCTAATAATATTCGACATATCTATTTTTAGACTGGCAATCTAAAAATAGATTCCGCCCAATATGTCTAAAAATAGAAGTCCATCTATTTTTCCGACTTGACCAACCATCCACAAATAGCATCCTGCAACTCATAGAACATGATCCATATGTCTAAAAATAGACATAGTCTAAAAATAGACTTTGCGCCAAAAATAGCCTGCGAGCCCACTTAGTGAAGGCGACTTCTTTCCACTAAGCTCATCATCTTGTTGCAATCTCAACAGTTAAAGGAAATGAATAGTCGTCCTTTTAGTATAAGTTTACCCCTTTTCCAAACTGAAATCAACTATTTATGAAAAAGGTATACGTTGACTAATCATGGTCAATAGAGTTCTCTCCTGTATTATTTTATCCTTTTTCGGGCTTGAGAGACTAAATTTACGAAAAAGTACACCCACAGAGTTTTCTTAAGTTTTTTCTTCTGACTCCCTAAAATTGAAAAACACCGAGTTTCTCCTATACTAGACTCGTTAAAATTTAACAGTAAAGGACCTGTCGATTACAAATAGGAATGAACCACTCCTTCTTAGGGTTCGATTTTAAACTAAGTTAGACTCATCCGAAGGATGAGGTTATATAACAAGAAAATGTTATCCTCCTCAAGCTTGTCAAAAATAAAGAGGTACTTGCCAGAAATGGTGGGGGAAAAAGAGAGAGAAGGAATCCATTTGTCACACTTTGTTTAAAATGCAACTTACCACTCTTGAACACGACACTTTTTGTCACATTCTACTTGGGTTGGGAAAATCCTTTGCTTATCAGTTACTCAAACCATATTGAAAGTCTTCAGCTGGTTTTTGGGTATTAGATTAGGTCAATTGTCACCAAACCATCTGCAGTGTCATTATGTGTTCAAAAGGACAATTCAAATAAACCATTCATTTGCAAACATATGTCTCCATTCGTGTTGACCATCCCTGAGTCAGTCCTTGCAAAATATTTCTACAAAACTTGATCTAATGGTTTCGTGTCGTGGGATTTTCTACGACGGATCACTTTCTATCAATGACAACTCATCATCTAGGAAGTTGATCTAGAGTTCTTCAGTACCTTGGAATCTGCATGCCTTAATGGCAAGTTTCTCGCCTTCGACGACATGTTGCATCACTGACCTTCGATTGAACGATTCCGTGAAATGTTCGACTTCAGATCATTTATTCAAATTCCATGGATTGTATTGAGTAATTTGAGAACCATTGTCATTATTGGTGGTCTCTCTCACACTTGTTAACATTTCACATCATTGACTGGTAATCAAGTGGTTTCTACCATGTTCGACTTCGACACAATCAATCGCATGGATAGAATCGTACTAGTTCGGGTAACAAAAATCAAGACCCTGGATCTAGTTTCCACCATCCAGGCTGCGAGGAGTTTTGTTATTCATTATGCAGTAGACTATTCATAACAGATGGATACGTCCATACTGTGTTTACATTATTGATGTGATAGTAAGATCATTTCTACATCAGAACAAGTTTTAGTTAGTGTTTGATCTGAGTATGGGAATGCCTACCTCAGCGATGATATATATATATATATATATATATATATATATATATATATATATATATATATATATATATCTGTTTTGCATTGAATGTTTTTATAGGATTCCTACTAGGGTGTCCACAAGCTAATCCTCGAAATGATAAAGCACATCACTCTTTGAATGGTCTCAGACTTCGCACTTTAGGGGGAAATCTGTTACACTAAAATTGTCACCATGACGTTTTACTGTCTGTATGGGTTCATCATTACTCATGCAATACTCCCTTAGAAGTCTACAAACATCAAGTTCCTAAAACCAAGCCTTGAAATTGAGAGAAAAGCTTATAAAAGTCATAAAAATACTTGTACCACACTTTCTCTTAGTATTACCTGCGGTGCCGCATTTGTTTGTTCTAGAAGATGCGGAAATGACCGCAATTTTTCTTCATTAAAGGTGTGGATTCCTGTAAAAGGTAAAGTGAAGGCGAAATTAAAATTTGGAAGCCCAGCTAGTTAAATCGGGAAGCTTCTGGAAGCAATTATTCGGTGGAAAGTTCGCTCCTTTCATGTACATTCATCCCTCCATTAAAGGAGCCTACCCCTTGGTATGTGGAACTTAATCCCTTGAAAGAGGATTTTATCCCCTCTTATTTGGAGCTGCAACCTCTTATTTTTTTCTATAAATTGAGGCCATAGTTCAGCCTCAAGGTGAGTTAGGCTATGAGATTTTTTGAGGAGAATTGCTGGAGAAACTTAGACTCTCTTAACTAATTATCATATGGGAATGATTACACAGTCATGTGTATGTTAGTCGAGAGAGTGAAAAGGCTTGTCAAAGTAGAGGAAACGCTTGTTCCAGACCTCGGAAGGACCTGTACGAAATTAAGGTGAACACGGTTGTAAGGCTCCTTTTTTCATTAAAGATAATACAAATGGATCATGTTTTCTCAATGAGTTGTGTATTTAAACGACTTATTTCTTGAATTCCTTGATCATCAAGATAGATTTATGGTTTATGAACTAGTCTATATTATGTAGGTGCTTTTGATTCTTTCATGTTTTTTATTGCTAATCCCGAAAGGAGACGTATTCAAAGCAACAGGAAAGAAGACTACGATCGGCGCTGGACTACAGGTAAGTCGACTACAGGTAAGTCCTAAATTCTTCATTATAGATAATTCTAGATCAAATATAATCTAGAGAAAGTAGTTTACATCTATTTATTTGTTTCTAGTTATCATAGGATACTAGGGAGATCTGTCTTGTCCGCAAGAACGATTTATCCGTCCAACAGTTATAACCAGGCCACTGAGAGGAAAAGGGGTT
The DNA here is from genome assembly GCA_034641835.2 of Pinus albicaulis. NCBI lineage: Eukaryota > Viridiplantae > Streptophyta > Pinopsida > Pinales > Pinaceae > Pinus > Pinus albicaulis. The sequence goes on from CM076580.1 coordinate 93,581,430, forward strand.
CCATTATTTTGAGTGCATTTGTTCCATAGATAAGAAAAAATAGTCGAGAGGGATAGGAGATAAAGCACACAAAGAGGATTTGAACACTATAGTAGCCTAGAGGCCACATGCCATACTTATTTCTACTCGTGGCCATTTTCTATTTAGAGAAAGAGAGCAGAGCGACCTCACCTTCCAGTTGCGTTTTCCCAAAAGGGTTTTTGAGGTCATATCTTATGTCCAATAGTGGTTTGTAGGTTTTATTTCTTTGTTCTTTTTTTTCTGCATAATTTTAATTTTCATGTATACAAAATTGACAATGATCCACAGATCCATAAATCTAAAGAGAAATAAAACCCTAATAGTGTAGTTTTCTATTTTTTAAATATAATTTTTATCAGATATGTTGTGATGAACAATCTAGTGAAGTATCAATGACAATTTATGGATCATATTGGTATTAGAGTAGGATCCTTTGGGTATATTGTGAATATTTGAAGGGAAGATAGATCGACTAGGAAAAACGTCAAAAAATCATAATCGTGGCCGGAAAATATGTGAATGGCCCTCCTAATATTGCAGAGGAGAGGTTTTGCGACTAGATGCACAAGTTGTAGGGATAAGCCATAATATGAATCCCTTCATGTCAACCCTGAGCAATAAGTTAGAGATATTTGGAGAAGATGGGAGTTATAATGCAGAGGATAAATTAGAGTGGAGATAAGGAGATTAGGAAGAAATAGAGAACCAATCGAAGAAAGGACACATAAAATATCAACCCAATTCAAGTGTCGTGAATAATTCACAATCCATATTCAAAATGGATGTAAAGGTTGATATCAAGCCATACCAACATGATATGGACACTCTAAATCTATATCATGGGTTACAACAATTAGAATCTTATTTCAATGTCTCTCATGTCGAGGAAGAACAAAATATTTCATCTTCATGGTTCAAATTAGAGGGCCATGCCCTTAATTGGTGGGAAATCCACACAAATACCATGAGCTTGGAGGGAGAACCTCTAGTTACTAAGTGGGAGGACTTCAAAACCCTCATGAAGTCATAATTTTACCCTATTGGGTATGAATAGGACCTGCAAATTCCATGGCACTACTTTAGGAAAAAGTGAGGGCAGAGCATAAAAGAGTACACCACAAAGTTCAGAAATATTTCCATAATGTTGAGTATATCCCCAAATAACCCATATGTACTCCTCAAGTATATGGGCAGCCTACATAGTTATCTACGAACGCAAGTGATTTTTTCAAGCCTGGATTAGATGTGAATGAGGCTTGCGTACAAGGAGAATATCTAGAGAACATAGGTTTGAAGAAAGTGAAATAAAGTGGATGTAAGAAGAAAGAAAAACATGATGATTCTAAGGAGGGGAAGAATAAGTGGAAAGGGGGAGAAGATAAAAACATGGTAGCTACAACACACCAGTACAAATATCCCAACAACCATTACAACATTGATGACAGTAAATAGGAGAAGTACTAGAAGTTTCATCTAGACCTTAACTCAAAGAACAAAAAGAAATAAAATACCAAGAAGAACCTCATGGCCACTGATTCAAGAAACCAAGTTGAAATCACCTCAGACGTGGATGAGAATATTTCTTGTACATTAGTGTAAAAGGAGGTGAATTTGAGTAGGTTGCCTTTAGCAGCAAGAAGAAAAAGAAATGACCAAACTCTTCCACAAAAAGATACAGGTCAAGAAGACAAATATTGGTGCTCTATTTGACTTAGGATCATGGGAAAATCTCATTGGTGTAGATATGGTCAAAAAATTGGGATTGGAGCTTTGTGATCATCGAAGCTCATATCCATTGGGATGGGTAAATAAGAATGTAGAGTTAAAGGTAACAAAATAGTGCAAAATTAGATTTTTTATTAGTGTTGATTTTATTGATGAAGTAGAACTATATGTGGTTCCCCTTAATGTATGTGGAGTGCTGTTTGGAAGTCCCTACATGTACATGTGAGATGTAATATTCATGCAGAGAGCCAACCAATACTAGGTCATCAAACATGGAAAATATTTTTCCATTAACGCGCACAAAGGAAAGTCAAAAGTTTCATGGGTAAGTGCCATCCAAGCCAAAAAATTGATTGGTTCTAGCAAGAAGTATGTTTTACTTTTTTTTAGAGAAAAAATGTGTAGAAGAGTCTATAAGAGGAAAGGCATACTTGGAATGGTGTAATAAGAAATATAAACAACAATTGGAAGAGTTTCGACATGCATATATGGATTTGTTCTAGGAATCCAACTATTATCGAATTCCCCATTGCCAAATATTAGGTTGTGTAGATAGTCTACTATAGAAACAAGTGAGGTGAGGAAACAATTGCAACAACTACTAGAAAAGGGCATCATTCGAGCAAGTACATGACCATATTGGTAAACCATCATTAGTGTGCCAAAGAAGTATGGTATTTGGAAAATGTGTATTGATTATAAGGCATTGAAAAAAATCACGCTCAAGCATAGGCACCCCCTATCCAGGATGGATAATATACTAGATTGGTTGAAAAAGGTGAAGTACTTCACCAAGCTAGACTTAAAGTCTGGATATCACTGAGTTCGAATCAAAGAATAAGATACCTAGAAAACTACCTTTAAAAGTAGGAAAGGTTTGAATGAGTGGTTAGTCATGTCATTCGACCTATGCTATGCAAAAATTGCATTTAAGAGTTTAATGAATGATATACTGCACCCTTTTATAGATTAATTTATTATTTTCCATTTGGATGACATATTGGTGTATAGTTCTACCGAGGAGGAGCACATATGACATTTAACACAGGTGTTGGATACATTAAAGAAGCATCAACTGCTATCAAATCTCAAAAAGTGTGAGTTTTCACAATAGTAGTTGGTGATCTAGGGTATGTCATAGGTGGATGAGAGATGAACATAGATCCTACCAAGATAGATTCCATCATGAAATGGCATGTCCCTACTAATGTTTCTGAGGTTAGGATTTTCTTTTGGGCATCACAATGCCCGAGGAAGCTCATAGTTGTGTTTTCAACAGTAGGAGCACCACGACATGCCATAACAACTAGTGGAAAGAGTTTATAGTGGGAGAGGGTTAGGAGAGGGAGTTTGAGGAGCTAAAGAAGAATATTAGTAAAGCACCAGTTATCACATTACCAATTTTATAGTAGCCCTTTGAAGTGGAGACAGATCTGAGTGTGTATGATATAGGATCACTCTTGATGTAGGGAGGAAGGCTTGTATGCTACCATTATGAAGTATTCAATGGAGCAGTTCTTAATTACCGTACCTACGTCAAGGAGATCTCTTAGTGCATGTTTTGAAGAAGTGGAAGCAAAATTTTATGGGAAAGGCAACAACGATCCACACATATCACCAACCACTCTAGTACCTGCAAGCCTAGAGAAAGTTATAGTAGACCAGGTATTACAAGTGGATGGGTTTTCTACATTAGTTTCATTTAGTGATTATGCACAATAAGGGAATCACAATAAATTTGGTCGACATGCTTTCAAGGCCACCCACATCAAAGATCACAACTTTGGGAACTTTGATGCACATGAAACCATGCACCCATGATGCCTACAAAGAGGCATATTAAGAGGATGAGGACTTTAAGGAGGTGATTTAGTAGTTGTAGAGTCAAATGGCATATGAACGATTGTGACAACTCTGTTGACTACATCCAGGATGGGTTCTCTACATGTTGGGAAAGCTACATGTTCCTAAAGTTGAGTGTTGTAGCTGATTAGAGAGGCTCATATTATTATAAACAAAGTTTGTATATGTATTAGAATACTCAGAATATATGAAATATGTAAATACTCATTATAGGATAGTAATATATTATATAAGGAAATGGGAAGATTCCGAGTAAAAATCTAATTAAACAAAGAGACACAAAACATAAGCAAACCACTTTAAAATGCTCTTTTATGATTAATATGCAAATGATGTTGATGACTTAGGAGGTCCTTAAAATGGGAAAAGTCTTAAAAGGTGTATAGGAAAGATGCAAGCCAGACTCCACATACCCTGATCGTGAAGGTGTTGCATGTCCCCATGCAACCAAATTTTTTGTTTATCTCTCCTTCATCCATAAGGTTCTGGTTGCCTTCAAGCAAGACATCCAGCCCTCTTCTCCTTCGGTGCTTCTAACATCCTGGCTTCTTCATCAAGCATCCGAACTTGACATTAACTGCCAGCCTACTTATCTTCTTGCATTTCTTCTTCAATTTCTTTGTTCCCCCCCCCCTTTTGTGCCAGCTCCCGTATGTATACTGTTGTGTCATGAATGATCTTGTCCAATCTTCTTTTCTCCTCAATGCTTCTATTTTCATTTTTAATAAGCCTTATTTTGGGAAACCCAACCCAAAGAATTCTGTTTCCAACGATTGGACTATAGCTTTTGGTGGCTGGTGAGGTCGATGGATGAAGGCTGACCCAGGGTCAGTTTTTTTCTAGTGATTCATGTAATCATACACCCTGTTGTTGTTTTGTATCTATCTCTGTGTGTCGCTTTTCTCAAATGTTCCCCAAAGCCATTGGAGCAGAATTGGGATTTCAAAATCGTCGAAAAGGACTCATGTCAACATCTTGAGACTAACAACATTTGGTTTGACAATGACGTACGCGCTGCTCCGGAGTTTGTTCGTGTTCTTCCAATCAATAAATGATATCCTTTTTTTTTGTGCTTCCACTTTCCTTTTAAGCTCCGGTGCTTCTTCTGACATGCTTCGTGGACCAACGTATTTCTTTTTCCTTCTGTTTTTCTTTTCTTCTTCTTTGGCCATAGTCGATCGTTTCGACAGAACTAGTCTCTTATTAATACTGGCGGGTCTTTCCGAGGGTGCTCTGATGGCCGTCCTCTGCAACGTTTCTTTTCTTCTTTCGATTTTGTTGGCTTTTTATCCCTCGTATTTTCTTTCTCCTTTTTACTCGCTCTTCTTCCTCGCCTTAGTCTTTTCAACCTGTTAGTAGGAGTGCTTTTTGAAAGTTTTATCAATTGTTTTCTTTTCTTCTACTTTTTGATGTATCGCCTTCAGGGTTTTTAGGTTCTTCTGTTAGGGCTTCTAATTAAAAAATCGCTCCTGTGGTTCCTTTTAATTGTTTTTCATCAAGATTTTTCAATGCAGACCATGGTGATAAAAATGTGGTTCTACGTCTCGTATGCTTTTGGACTGCTTGTTTACATCTTTTTTCAAACTGTTGGTAAAAAAATGCGATTGAGGGTTCTGGTTACCCAGGAAATTCATCACCGTAGGGTATGACACATGTACATTGATCCAAAACGTCTTCGCCAGGTGATAAACTTTTTAACAAACTCAACAGAACTCGCTCACCTTATTTTAAAGCATGGACAAGAATTCCCTTTTTGAAAATGGTGACAACTACACTGAAAGTACGAGATCACTCTCCAAAGCCTTCGCTAATGCTCTTGTTCTTAATCCGCATTCTACCCTCGAGGAGCCTTAGGCATCGCTATGGATGCCTATCAATTTAACGGAGGTCCCCAATTTCTACCTCTGCATCGTTGAAAGACCTTGGCAAAGCTTTTTGTTACCTCCTTATTGTAGCTCTTTAAACTTTTGAATAAATCGAAGCCATTTTTCTTTCAACATGTTCTTGACCTTCATGTATCCTTCCACAAATTCTGGGTCCTCCGGTTTCGCTCCCAACAACCGACCGGACCTTCCTTCGTTATTTAAACCCTGACCGCGTGAGGAGGGTTTAACGGAGGAAGACTACCGAATTAGCGGAAATGAATGAAAATACAGAAGGAGACCGGGTGATCCGTAAGTTGACATCGCAGAATAAGTACACCAATTGTGCTGGAACAGAGGAATAAAAATGGGGTGAAGTACGGTGAGCACGGTGAATGTGCAACAGAGGTCAATAGAACAAGAGAGGGTAAGGCATCCGGCGTATTTAAAATTGGGTGGCCCATAGGTGACGGCCACGCGGTGAAAACGGCCGCGGATTTCGCGGGCCGAGAGAAGCTATAACAAAATCAACCTCACGTTCCACCAGGTAGAGGTCGTGCGAGCTCAATGACGAGGAAGACCTGAGGTTTACTTCAGAAGCCATGAAATGTGTGATTGTGGGGACCGAGGATTGTGGGAATTGTTATGAGTTATCAATGCGAATTTATTGCATGAGCTTATCGCTATAACTACAAATGTGCTTGAATGCTACTTGAAATAAATTTCATCTACACTCGGAATTTTGCCATTTTTTTTCATTAGAAATTTCAATTAATGTCGTTGGACGTTTTTGAATGCCTCTGCGTTTCATAATATGCCTCATACCTCAATACTTGATTTTATTATTTTAACCAATATTTGACCAGAAATTTTTGAAACAGACAGTACTTGGTGTAAAATTACTTTTATTGAACCGTAACAAATGCGGTGAAACCACACAACAATTATTTTGGGTAATGGAGATGGATAGATGATAATCAATCGAATGAAAATGGTCATGAAAGAAAAATTTTTATTGCAAATGAAACGAACAAGATGAAAATGGAGCGAAATGAAATTAAGGAGGAGTCGAAGTGGAGTGGCTATTGCAAACTTGTGAAATGAGTATATAGAGGAATTTTTTGAAAATATATAGTGTCGTGTTCTTGATTTTCACCCTACATTTTCCAGATAAGACCGGCCAACTCAAAGGATTAGTTTTTTAAAAGCTGATAATAATTTTTTTTTTTATTATTATTATTATTATTATTATTATTATTATTATTATTTAAACTAAAAGAACACACAGTTCAGGAGACACAAATAGGATTATTCTTCACCAAATTTTATTAAATTTATTCGAAACATTTTTGACAAATTCCTCTTTTGAGAGTGGCCATGATAGACCAGAATCAGAATATTCACATAACAGATGAGTTTGATTCATCACGATCTTGATTCTACCCGCCCATTGCTAAAGATTCATCAATCATACACCGTGTCATTTATCCTAAATTTTCCTTTAAAATTCGAACTTGGAATCACACAATGCCCAATTCTTCTTGAAACTTCTTCTGAGTTTATCGTCATGCCATTTGTCTTTACACATGAATCAATCGGCTTTGAATGCCTGCTCAATTCCCACCGTGAGTCATTCAATCAAGCCCATTCTGTGCTTGGTCGTCAAGGATTCATCCCCAATCGAATCGCTATCTTGAAAGGCTTCGACTGGAACTCACGGGGACAGACTTTCCCCATAAACAAGTCGTTATAATAGGACACCAAACTCATGGTATTTTCCATGTTTCTGAGTCTGCTGCCTCTGCCTTTCCGTCAATCTTCCTGTGGTAGATGAACATTTTGGTGATGATACTTTCAGAACCTTGTTTGTAGACCTGCACTGACCATTTGCTTGCGGATGGTAAAGATTAGATTCTTCAGAAGCTTGATTTTGTATTTTCCAATGCTTCACCTTGTTAGATGTAATTGCATCCTGACCGTCGTTACCCCTTTAACACTGTGCTTATAAAAATATCTCATAAGAAAAAATTAATGCATCTGTACTTTTTCATGTAGTACATTAATGTTTTGGCTTCAACCATTAGTAAATACATAACCACAAACCCAATATATACTTTTTGCTTAGATGCTGTAGCATTAATAGGTCCAATGAAATCATGCTCATTTTCAAAGGAACTAATAGCACCGTGGTTATAATGGCATTTTCATTTAGTGTAGTTTCTACTCTTTAAGTAAATGCTGCATCTTTTTGGATTATTTTGTTTGCATTTTGTGAGAAGTATTGTACAATATCCTCAAAAGGAGATTTCATAGGCTTCTCATACTGAAAAGTGCCCTTATGGTCTATCATGATATGCCTTAGTGATGATTGTGTATTTCCATCCTCCCCGACACATTTTTCTCACTCACAAGATCTGCCCTCGTTTTAAATAAATTGTTAAACCATGAATATTTTGAACTCTCCTGGGAATAATCTTTTCTTACCTAAAATGTGAGGCATTTAACCAAATAGTTAGCAATGTTTCTCACATCATGTATTCATAGTTTAAAAACATATTTCCTCCAATTCAGACAAGAAATCAACTATAGATGTGGTTTCCGTCTAACCAAATACGTAATATTGAATTTGAAAAGTAGAGAGAGCTACCTGTCACTCTCACGTGCTTAGTAAAGGTGTTTGTTCATTATATATTCATCTCCAGGAATGTTCAAAGATAGCTAAAATTTTCATCACATATAAATGTCTAAACTTATTGATACCTGATGAACAAATGTTAAAAACTCTTTTCGCTATTAAAGATAGTTCAAACTCAAAGGACAAATTTTTACCGGTGTATATAAAATTTACATAAGGGATGCAACTCTTTTTAATCAACACAGCCTTTTCAGAGTCGATTCCAAGCATCTCAGCTGAAAGTAGTTTCTCACCTAATCCCCCAAGATAGGTGCTCACATATTCGAGCTAAAACAAAGGTCATCATAAATCGTGATCCCATTTGAATCACAAAATAAAGTGCTTAAAGAGTGAGATGTTATTTTATAAGAAGCTTGCAACCTTCATAAAATATCCTAAAATCTCGCTTAGAAAACTTCAACATCTTCATAATCAATAGGCAATTTGGAGATGATTTCAACTTTCTTGATTCATCACCTTAATCCCATCTCCCCAGCATATTCTACCAATATCAGAACATCATAAACATTTTTCATGGCTTAATGAAAGTATGCTTTTACATCTTTATAAGAATTTTTTCCACTTTATAAAATGCCTCTTCAAAATGAATTACCATGGTATCCTGGAAATTCATCCATACAACCTTCACAGCAACATAATCACAGAGCTTAGACTAGAAAAAAATCGGTATTTCTTTGTTCAAAGGCAGTATTTAATAACCCAAAGAAGCACTCGATAGGAGTACCCCCCAGGACAGTAAATGGTCTATTTTGACTGTAAAGTACCTAATTCCATTATAGCCACTAAACCATCCAAAAATGAGTGCTACTTTTTATTCAATGTATTCAGATATCTGATCGATAAAGGGTAAGAAAACATCCTTCAAAGTTGCTTTGTTAAATTTCCATTCAGAATGTATACTCTCCATTTACCATTTTTAGGTACTATAACCAAGGAGAACCAATTGCCGTCCGAAATTGACAAATGAAGTTTATGATAGTTTTTGTTTCTTTTCAATATCTCCCAAGGTTTGGATTCATCCTTCCGTGCTTCTTCGATTGTCCATCGTTTTCTCTCATTACAGAGATGTAAGACAGATAAGTCTTAGGACTCAACATCTTCTACACGTATACTCCCATGCAACAGCAGAGAATGTTTTTTAAAAATATTTTTGGTTAGTTTCTTCCTGTTGTGACTTTTTCCAAATTTTTGTTGATATTGTATCAGTTTTTTCCTGAAAACCCCAATGGTATAAATTCATCAAACTCTTCCACAGAGTGAAGTATATTTGTTCTATTTACAAATATTCAATGTTTCCATTCCAACCCAAATTGTAATGGTATTCTGCAAAGATGTCTCAAAATTTTCAACAAATTGTGACTTCATTTGTCCTGCACCATTTTGTAAAATGTAAAGACAAAGCTATATAGTGTCCTCATCACCATCCACCATTGTTCCCTACTTTGACGCTGTGTTTGAGGATAAAATTGAAATTTTTGTCGAATAATATTAGGTTACAGATCTCACATTCACAACCACAAATCATCAAATTAACAGCCATGTCTTCTAAGATAAGTGGGTGCCTCCCAGATTACTCTGGAGCCAAACTCACAATCCACCTGACATTCCAAGAATCTGATGAGAATGAAATATCTTCACACAACTATCCGGTCGACACCTGACCGATTCCTCATTATGCAAGAAAGTAGTGGAAAAATAAAGATTAGGAAATGAATGTCGACAGTCTATTTACTCACAATGTTGAGAAAAGTTCTGCAAGTCAATCAATGTAATGTAATTTCATCCCATTTATATGTCTAGTCAATTGACCACCCTGATCTATACCTACGGTAATTCTTCCCACCATGATGATTCCACTTTTCCTACTGTGGATCTTCAGGTTCTAGTTTTCTCCATTTTTAGAGACTCAACTCTCGTTTACAAATGAGACCCTCAATGGCTTGTATAAGGGAACTTAAGGCAACATCTTTAATTCATATTCAAAAATCACAGTTAGGCAACAATATTTTTTTTTTCACCCCTTATCAATTGCATTTTTCAGTGGAAAGTTAGAGTGTGATGAAGATGTAGTTGCTCTAACCATAGGAGTTGTGAAGTAACTTTTCTTCTTTTAATGTTTAAGAGTTTTAAATGATGCTTCCCAACCCTTATCAGATTAGAGAGTCCTCCCTAGAGTGTATCTTTGGCTTCTGGACACTTGGTAGGTGTTTTTCTAAACCTCCACCACATCTGTAGTTGTACATCATTTGTATGTTTCAACGTGCAGAAATTGCTGTCTTCATCATGTTAGTATTCTGAGGATTTTTGTCATGATTTGCATTTGGCCTAATGGTGCTGGATTTGTCTTTTGCTGAATGAAGGATGATGCTGGAGGATTTGATTTAAGGAGAAGGTTACCATGGTGTAAATGAACATGCCATAGATTAAGCCAGTTACAGAGCTGCTGATTTAAAAGATGAGGATATTGATAAATGAGCACCCAATAAGGATTTGCCACCTTTGTACCCAGCACTGAGTGCAGGATTTTAAAGTTAAAGCCATGTTGTTGGCGATTCCACTTGTGATTAGCATCCATAGGGTTATAAACTCTTGAGTTTATGTTCCCCGCCAAGGTCTTTGCAACAAGTGAGACTCATTTAATTGGATCTTTAAAAGACAGGCTTTTGAGTCCAAGAATTGAAGGACAATCTTACCCAAGGATTCTCTCGAGCAAATCACATGTTTTTGCCAACTTTGCATCCAAGGACATTCTCAAAGCATGTTTCTTCCTATATTTCAGACAAAGACATGAAAGCACTCTGCTGCTGCTCGCTGAGCCAATTTAAGGGTACTGTTACCAAGGCTCCCAAGACATTGGCCATCTACCAAGCATACTGTCTCATTTACCGATCCAAATGGTAGATTTGGCCATTTCGATAAGAAGGATCTTCAGGCCCTTTTTCTTTTAGATTTTCCCCTGAGAGATGGACAATATGTCTTTATATGTCACATGTAAGCTGAGAAATGCTCCCTTCTCCTCATCACAAGTCGAAAGTAGCATCATCCATCACCGTTATTTAACAGAAGGCTTTCAAAGCTCTCATCTAAGTTGCTCATCTTGCTCCTTGTAGAGGATAAGCTTCGATGAATACTGCTGCACCATTGCACCTTGGTATGCAAAGGATACAACGTTATTTCAAGCTACAAGGAAAACCGCTCCACATTTATTTCCAAGAAAGAAGAAAGATTATTCAAGAGAGTCTAAAATATTCATGGATTTAACGAATTGCTTAGAAAATAAAATGTATCTTGACTGTAAGATGTGTCGTACATGAAAGTCACCACATCTCATGGAAAATAAGTATTGAACCATGCTTTATACTTATTTATTAAAAAGGAAAGGCCCAGAAACTTTCCTTTAGGATATTGTTGGCCTTCAAAGATGCAAAACAATATGCCAAAAGGTGTGATAAATCAAGCAAAGATAGGAAACCTACCTTTCAAATGAAATGCTACTGCACCATGTGTATCACAATTTAACCTCAAGAAAATGGCTTTGATTTCATTGGACCTATTAATCCACCATCTAAGAAAAGAAGTATATTTATTTGTATTGATTATGTTACTAAATGGGTGGAAGCTAAAACAAGATTAGTGGTTCTTCCATATCAAAATTCATTGTTAATTTTCGATGAGGATATTTTTTACTTCGCTTTGTGTCTTGAGAACAATATCAGGTAGTCAATTCATAATTCAACCATATGGAGAAGTCATGGAAGAATACAAAATCAAGCACAGAAGATTCATCTTTAATACATCGGTAAGCAATGACAAGGAAGTGGAGTCTACAAACAAAGTTCTCGAAAGTATCATCACCAAAACTCTGCTTTCATCTACACAGAGATTGGGCAAAAGGGTTTCAAGCCTTGTAATGGCAACCATGGAGAAATACAACATGACATCTCTCTCAGAGAAATCTGCTTTATGGGAAAGAAGCGTGTTCTCAGCTGAGTTCCAAGTCAAAAAAAAAAAAAACCCTTCAAGAGCAGCCTGTTTGGGATGAATCGACGGGGAGCCATGCGATGTAGAATGGAGCAAAGCTGAATGAGCTAGATGAGATCAGATAAGAGGCACCAAGAATCACTCTAGTTCAATATCAAAGAGCCAATGGCATGACACATCAAAGAGAAGAAGTTCAAGAAGGAGATTGGGCAGCTGCTGCTTCCTTGACTCCAAGTTTAAAGATTTTAAAGAAAATTTCTCTGCATCATTGGGTTTAAATAAGGAGATTGACAAGATTCTGAAAGAAGGGAGCAACTGAAGACCATCAATATGACCCCAACTCCTCGATGAATGCCTAAATGTATTGATCATAAGCCGTCACTTCCAAAAGAGCAGAATTTCACAAAATGTTTCCACATAATTTTAATAAGTGCTATAATAAGAACTTTCTCCACCAAATTAGCCTTTGCTTTTGTCAGAAAAAAATAAAATAAAAAAAAATTGTATAAGCTCTGAAAACCAAACACCGATTAAGTGCTCATATACGTAAAATGAAGTAAAACTGCAGAAATTAATTCTATACCCTATATTTTCCAAAAAAATCTCTAATATTTCAGTAAGTTTCTGGATAAATCTACCCATCATTCCACTTCATTCCTAATTTGAATTACATTTATTTCATCCATTTCATCTATTTCATTTATTTCACCAATAAAAGCCACCTTTCTTTTTCATGACCATTTTCATCTATTCTAATTATCAGTCTATCCATTCCATCACCTTCCAAATAATTACAGCTACTGCACTGAACACTAGTTTCACGAGTTTGTGTATAAGCCTGCACCACCACTCATGTGTAAATTACATAGCCATGCAGAAAGAATCAACAATCAGAATCAAATGCAAGAGTGTTATTACAAGACATGAGGTATCAAAAGTAATTAACGAGGACAAACTATTGAAGATCAATGAAAACAGAATTGCAAGGTATGAGTAGAACACTCCTATTTCCAACAAAAGACTAAAGCACATTTTACATAGTTATAAACGTAGTTCTATTATATGCAATGATTGCGTTGATAACTCCATAATCGTTTCCACATCTCTACACGTATCCCCCACAATCCCATATTCATTTTTAAACGAAGCCTACAATCAGCTCCTGCCTTTCACTCTTTTGTTCCCAAGTATACTCTTTGATACTCCACCTGGGGAATATGGAACGTGGGTTGATTTTAATTACTTTGCTTCTTCCTTGTGCTCGGGCATGAAACCGTGTTCAGTTTTCTTACAAATTGTTTGGCGTCTACCTCGCAAAATGACCATTTTAAAATACTTCCGTAAGCGCACTTTACTCCCCCCACTGTTTCTAGCGACCTCATGGTCAGAGCCCACCATGCCTTAGCAGCTCTTCACCCCATTTTGTTCTGCTCCCGCTCATTCCCACGTACCGATATCCGTTGTTACCAATTGTCTCCTTCTATAAACCCCATTCATTTCCGCGCGGAACGCCCGTCTTAGTCGCTTAAACCCTTCCGTTACCAGAGCCAGTTTTAAAGAAATCGATAAGAAGACAATTATGAAGTTGTCGAGGACAAAGAATCCAGAGGTAAATTCAAATTTATGGAAGGATACTCAAGTCAAAGACATATTGAAAATGCAGCTATTTCAAGCTTATTCAAAAGTCAGCGCGCAATAAGGAGGTAACAAAGCTGCAGGTTCTTCAATGGTTTGGAGGTAGAAATTGGGACCCCAATTTACAAAGTAGACCAGCATCCATGCTGAGCCTGCTATAGAACTCTATGAAGGGCAGGTAACGTTGGTTCAAGAACAAGAGCATTGGTGAAGCCCGAGAGAGTGATCCCACGCAACCCGTGGCGGATGTCATTTGCTTGGGGCAAGGGAATTTCGTCCATGCTTTAAAAGAAGAGTGGCCGCCTTTTTGACTAAGGTCGAAAGTTTATCACCCGGGAGGGACGCGGGATTGCACAAAGGCTACTGCACCCCGACTAATATGAATTTCCTAGACAAAACTAAACCCCAAATTCGTGCTACTTTTTACTTAAACAATGGAAAAGATGTCTCAGAATTATCCAAAAGTATCCGGGGACGAGAACCACATTTGTATCACGGTGGTTCCTGAAAATCTTGATAAGGCAAACAATTGGGTGGAGAAAAGGACAATTCGGGGAGTGCTTATGTCTAGAAATTTTTCGAAGAACCCCAAGAAACCCGACAAAAGAAGACTCAAAAGAAAAAAGCAGGTTAGGAACACAGGATAAAATTCAAAGCATTCTAATAACACAACAGCAGGAAAGAACTAGAGAAGAAAGACCGTTCAAAAGGAGGAAAGAAGACCTCCAGGGTAAAAAGCCGAAGAAAATCGAAAGAGAAAAGAAGCATTGAGGTCGTATCAACCCCTTCCTTAGAAGAAGACCAGAACAAGTATTGTCCGAGAGACTAGTTCACCTTCAGGAACAATCGACGCAGTGGCCAAAAGAAAGGAAAAGAAAAATGAAGGAAAGACAATAGGTCCACAACACAAGAAGAAGTGCCAGCGGAAAGGAAAGTGGGGAGAAAGCACAAACAAAAGGACCCATTTTATTGATTTTGGAGAAGAACACTTAAACAAATCCCAGTCATTTCGTAGTCCACCCTTATCTTCACCAAACGTTGAAACCAGTCCTCAAGATGTCGATACGAGTCCTTTTCGCCGCATTTTTGAAGTCAATTCTCTCCACAGATTAGGGACAGCCCAAGGAACGACAATCTAGACAACATCCAAAACATCAATGAGCAGGTGTATGATTACATATAATCCTTAGAAAGAATGAATTTATGTCCCAAAAGACTTCATCCACTTAGCCCTACACAAGACAAAGAAGCTCTAGTCCAATCGTTGAAACAAGAAGTTTTCTGAGTTGAAGTGAACAGACATACAAATGAAAATGAAGTATTGTGTTGAAGAAAAGTAGATTGAGCAAGATCATTCATGACAACACTATGCCAGCATCCGGACTGTGGGCACAAAGAACAAGAAATTGAAGATATAGATAACCATTAATTCCCAAATTCGAAGGTGCTTTGATGAAGAAGCTTCAGATGTTAGCATCAAGAAAGAGGAGAAGAGGAATGGATGTATTGGTAGAGGATTTATGTTGCGAATTGAAGGAGGACGATCTAAATTAAGCCAAGTGAAAGGCAACACCTTCACAATGTACAAGCTGAGTCCCAAACTTGCATCTTTCCTATAATAATCTTCAGACCTTTTCCATTTACCTCGGACCTCCTAAGTCATCAACATCACTATTAATCATAAAAGAGCATTTAAAGTGGTTTTAACTATATTTTGTGTCTCGTTTGAATTAGATTTTTTCTCATTGAGTCATGGACTGCCTACTTCTTCCTTTGAATGCTTCAACTTTCCAGAGATGGCTTGTTAAGTCTATATTGCAGTGTGTTCTCAAGAAAACTGCCAGCATGGGCAAGTTGAAATGACATGGATATGGGACCTATCTGGCTTAGTCGAATCACCAGCAGCCAGAGTCACAGAAATGTTTATTGTCAACTGGTAGTCCTACTATGACAGAACTCCGTTTACCACGTGAAGACTTGCGAAGCCATTCCTAATCTCATGGGACATATCAACACCTATGAACTCGCTCCATAGTTTAACTGCCACCTTCCAGATTTAATCTTCTGGTCACAGCCCATAGCCAGATTTCTGAACGTGGTCGTTCACGTGTTCTTTTACTTCGTTGCATATTGCAGGAAAGTAGTTATGTCACTATCCCCTCTCACAGGAATAATGTGAACAAGGCGTGCAGTAGCCAGCTTCTTGAATGGGTCTTGTCGAAAAGAAAGCCCACCGTGCCGTGACATTATTTCTCACAGGATCACATGGAATAAAGACTCGTCTCATAAGCATAATTCGTGGTTAAGAATACACCGAGGATTGTGCGCAGGGTCTCCATTACCTACCGAGGTTTTGTTTATTGGGCTTGTTATAGTTTCATGCTTTATTTCTTTACGTTCATTATGCCACATAGTTATTCACATGCATATTACATTCCTTATGGTATTAACGTTTATTTCCGTCCATAATTTTTCATGCTTTATACCACACAATCGATCAATGTCTTTTGTTCCGTATTGCCGTAGGTAGCCCGGCATTTGGCACACAGTTTTACAATGAGTAATGACATGGAATCACTTTGTCTCTTCGTTAATTTATTTTTCTTGCGCTTTTAATCTAAAGATCGTTTTATTTATTTCAGCTTTTTGTACATTTTCTTTATTAGTTATCAGACACAACTACTCATGTCATTATCATTATCCCCGAAAACCATAGCAGACTAATGGTGAGGATCACATGAGTGTAATGGATATTAGCTATTTTTCTCGTTAAATTAGCATTCGCATTGCTCAAGTTGTTTATGATTACTCTCCTGTGCCATAGCGAGACTAATGGCAGTGGGTACCCATTATGAGTTGATGCACTTGATTTTACTACTTTGCTTCGTAATTCCTGGATTTCTTTGCTGGCCGCTTTCTTTTGTGTTTAGACAACAGCAAGGGTAATGGGTTTCATGATCAACAGTTAACCTGCTTGTTCTGGATTAAAGGTGGCACATTTTCATTTTTCAGAATTAATTTTGTCATTGCATGTTTTAAAACCCTTTTGAAGTTTGAAGTTTGGGGAAATCAACATAAAGGGAGTTCATTGCTTGAATATTTATATCCATACTTTTCTTTAGAATTTATATCTCATTAGGAAACCAAACCAAGATAAAAACCCCCAAGATAAATAAAAACCCAAAAACTACAAAAAGTAAGAGACAGGTTATTCTGCACATATAGTGCGCTACACTTCACAAATTACTTAACCTTTTGATTGAAAATGACAGTAATTTAGGACACACTAAATTGACTAAACAATGTTGTTTCCAAGAAGTATAGTAGTGGATCCTAAAAGATATGGGCTATCATGAGTGGGAAACTCCCAGAAATGGGGATGAGGTAAGATCATTTATGGGGCTAGCATGTTATTATAGTACGTTCATCAAGAAATTCTATTGTATTTCATATCCTATTACGCTATTCTGCAGCAAGGTAAGAAATTTAACGTACATAAGAATGTGTCACGCAGTTTTGGAACAAGCCAGAAGTAGTTGTTGACAAATGATCTGAGAAGCATGATTTCCATATCTGGACAAATATTTTGTGGTGTATATAGATGATTTGGAAGAGATTACTTAGTGGATCTTGATGTACTAAGGACACAAAGGTGTTAAGAGTCACGAAAACCAAATGATACATTTGTTAACTATCCGACACATGATCTTATTGAAACGATCATCCATGGCATTGAATAGTGGAGACACTATATGTCAAAGGAGGTTTGTATTGATGAGCGATCACAAAGGATTGAGATACATTTCTATTTTAGTTGAAATAAACATAAATGTCGACAAACTATATGGCTATGTCCACGATCAAAGGAGTTCTCTTTGAGATCAGTGGACATCAATGGTAACAAAAGAAGGCAGACAAGCCTCTCAAAGGGGGTGATGATTCAAGTGAATCATATAGCAGTTTATGAGTTCTTATAGGATACAATTATAGGATTGGATCTTATAGAAGGACAACAAGATGATAGTTACATGGAGCTGTTACCAAGTTACATCATTGGTGATTAGGATGTGATCATTGTCTTAAAGTAGATGGTTCGAATGATTTAGATGGGATATATAGCTAATGAAAACAAGATTTAAGATAAACAACCAGGTTTGTCTAGGCTGGTCTTAGGTGAGTTAGAAGGTCATTTGATGTAGTGTATATTTATATGTTCATTAATTTTAAAAAAAAATTGAACATTGTTTAAGGGGTTTTAATAGCTGTCAGTCATGTGTTAAAGGTCATGGGTTTTAAGCTAAATTCTAAAAATATAATTGCATGGGTAATATAGAATCATTATGTACAACTTGGCAATTTTTTTTTCCTGATCTTTACAAATGAGTTTCAAAGGTAAAAATGTACTCTCATTTTCGTTAAGGAAGTGTCTGGGACAGCTTCTATAGAGAATTTTCCTCCTTTAGCACCTAAATACCTGAAACTGTTTTTTCTTCTAATGGTGGAAAGGTTGTCCTTTGTTATGATTTCATTGTCTAAAGGCATTACTTCACAATGTATCATGGTCTCATTTTTATTTGTCATCATATGCCACATGCATTCGTGTTAACATAACTCTCATACCATCTTTTCCTACTCATTTCCTCTTTTCTGTTTTTATTCAATTCCTAATTTGAAAAGGAAGCACCTCACCTTAATCCTTGTAAGTTGTTTGAATGCTTTTTCCAATAAAGGTTCAGAGTCTTAATAAAACTCGTAAATTGTCTTAGGCTAAGTGCCTACTTATGTCAAGGGAGCTTTCTGTTGTCTCAAAGGAATTCCCGTGTTGTGTGAAGGAGTCATTAGCGTTGTGTTTAGCACATAGCCTCACATAAAAATCCAAATAAGGGAGAATATGGTCATATATGAGCTCATGGATATGACGCTAATTTAAAAAGACCCAACAGCAAGTTTTTTCCCATGCAAAGCAAATTCATTTCTGCCAAAAATTGTACAGACAAAGCAGTGTCTAAATACTTGTTATAAATTTCTATTGGTGCATGTTAAAAGGTGGAATCTCACCTTTGCTGTGTTCCTTGTCATTAAAATTCGTACCTTAAAATCGAGATCCCAAGGTTTGAAGTATGTTTAATGTAATTAGGTTCAAGCCGCAAAATTGTGATGAGTTTTTTAAAGGAGGAGAACATACGATACGAGTCACAAAATTTCCAGGACTTGCCCAAGGAAAATTATTCAAAATTTTTATGGTGATTCAAACACGACGATTTCAAATATTTAACACCATCTATCAATACCACTTCATATTGTTGCTTCACTTGGACAGTAAAACAACTGAATTTACCATTTTTTTTGTTTAGGTTTAGCAAATGGCATTTGGGATAAGTGTTCAAGTTAAACTCGGTACAATGACATCACATTTTTCACCATGGTTTGACAAAATCGTAGTTATGTAGTTTAAAGACAACAGTGATTGGTTCCGCTTTTTCCTCGCTCTTGAGTGAAGTGAGGTCAAGGTCCTCACTCCCAGAAACAAAATCCAGATTGAAGCGGCGCACGAAATTTTGCAGCGTCGTAATGATAATGCGGCACCACAAACACCACTTGCAACTGAACGAAGCACAATATTTTTTTTTTTTTTTATTTTGACAACTCATTTTCGTTTATTTTCAGTCAGACTTTTTCCACCATTTTTCTTTTCACTACTCATCGCGATATCCATAGATGTGTGTCCCGGTTTTCCACACAACCAATTAAACCATCCGTTTTGGCTTTTTGTTTTCTCATGGGACCTTGGAAGGTATCCCATATCATAATAATGCATTATATATACCCGTAATATCCTCTTCGTCTAGCCATGATAATTTCATCTTATTAGTTCCACTGGGATGATTTTGTCTTTCTTTTGAAACTTCTCAAGCTTTTATTTTTCTTTAGGTATTTTCTTTTAACTAACAAGTCATCAATAGTGATGCCAGACACCCAGCAGAAACATTTTACTCACATAAATTCATGCATCTTTTCTATTGATTTATTCATTTTGAACTTAGCACACAGGTTAACAGAACTTAGTAACATGTACATATTTCCACCCTGCTATAAACTCTCCAAAAGTAGAAACCTGAAAGATTTTTAAAAATGACTGACATCAACCAACTTTGAGGGCATGTCAGACAACTTGTTTCCATGGAAGAGATTTTACATCTTTTTATTAAACATCCGTATCCAATCTCTCCTGTGAAAATCTTCATACCGGTTTCATCTTCATGCATTTTAAATTCATTTCAAAGCTTAATGTATTCTTACTTTGAGACAATGGTCTTAGTTCCATCAATGTTCAAAAATCATATATGGGGTGACAACACTCAATCATACTATTTATAGGGTATCATCAGATGGAACACCACACCATTTTCATCTTTCAATACTCTCTTCTTCCATTTTCTTAGTTAGAGCCTAGATGACTCTAACTCTACCTGATCAAATAAAGTACCATGGAAGGCTGAATAAAGATTTTTACATGCTTCTTAACGCTGCATTTCTCCAACACTATTAATTACATTCACCACTAGTTTATTTAAGCACACCTGTAACAAGTTGAGTCGTTTGTTACTGAATCTTTCGAATATCAAAGGTAATTTAAAAATATGTTGTTGGAAAGCTATATATGTAAACAAGTTTACCTTGTCAAGTGTGAGTAACAGAAATTTTAATTTCATCTTTTCTATCATTTAATGACATTTATTTAATTCTTTCACTAAGAATCGAAACAGCAATGATGATAGTATGTCAGCTTTGAAGTCATGTTGTTCATGTATTCATATGGTGTATTATTAGAGCTTGGAATTAGAGTTAATGTAATGACATGCGCTTTATGAGTGTGATTCATTTTTATATTTCTAGAACCATCATTTAGTAGAATAGCCCATGAGTTTGCACCTCCATCTTCAAATCATTAATTGGTTGTTTTCAAATTTTTATTTTTGATCATCTTCTAAATTCAACAGGTAATTTAATTAGGGAATGTATCATAACCAAATTCTTCTTGTGATACCAATCGTTGTTATACCAAATAAGGAACCCTAAGCTTTAAAGTGAAAGTTTCAAAATTGTCCTGTTACCTTTAACCCACCAGTTTAGTAAAAGACTTATTTTTTTGGCTAATAAGTAGAGAATAGTTTCAACCATGTTTATAATAATTATTCTCCATTAACCACAAAGAACCTTCGGATTGTTTAAAAACACGTTGATACCTAATATCCAATATCTATGGACATGGTAAGAATCATTAATTTCATTAGAATCAAAATGACTTGAAAAAGAACTTAATGCTTATGTGTTTAATAGAAC
Source organism: Pinus albicaulis (assembly GCA_034641835.2). Taxonomy (NCBI): domain Eukaryota; kingdom Viridiplantae; phylum Streptophyta; class Pinopsida; order Pinales; family Pinaceae; genus Pinus; species Pinus albicaulis. The sequence continues at coordinate 93,602,556 of CM076580.1, forward strand.
ATATTTATATGCATATTTACCTACAAATACATCCACCTACCATCTATTATGTTATTATAACTAAATCGTTAAAACTCAAAAGTTAATAAGTCATTGCATATTAATTGTATTAATTGATTGTCATATATAAAGTTTAATGTTGAACTTATTAATCAATCGGATTTCCAAATATTAAACACAAACAATGATGGATTCATTTAATTTCTAGATCACAAATTTAGATCAAAACACCAGATTTGACATAATGAAATATTTTTGCGGCATTTTTTTTTTAATCAAATTTTCAAAAAAATCTTTAAAAGTACATTTCGATGAAATTTAAAATTAAAACAAATTAATCATAATTCATGATTAAAAAAACCGACATATATATATTTTAGATTGAATCGTTTATTATATAATTTAAACTTAGATTTATAATGTATATTTATTAACCTATATGACGGTGAACTAATGTACATTTACTTTCATCATAATTTCATTGATAAAATAGTGAATTTTTTCATGTATGTTTATCGATATCTTCTGCTCATTTTCTCTATTTCCTTTTCGTGTCCTCCAACAAAGACTCGTTTAGATACAAAATGTAGTAATTTTGCAATATGAACCAAAGGGTTCTGCAATTCGATGTGAATTTTAATAACCTCACTTGTTATGGGCTCATAGATGCCCGACAACAACCTTTTAAGTCAAGGAGAGATCAAGATTTAAAAAATAGTGCTAAATATTATTACTCGTTATATTAAATACAGATAGACAATATTTTAAAATAAAAATAAGCACGGTAAGATACTATAAGAGTAACGCTAATTTCACAACTATATCATCTTCTTCACCACCAACACTAAGAAAAAAATGAAAAACACAGATTTCAATACTAAGTAGTGGAAAATGAAAACACTACTTTTGGATTAAGCCATTTTAGGCACATCACCAACTTCAATACCTCCATACCTTCTGTTATTTTTATATATTAAGCCAACAAGACCTATAATGCAACTTTTTTTTCCAAAAGTTTAATTTTTATTATTTAAAATATTTTTTAATTTTCATAATATAGTCCAATATCGTGTAAAATTTTAAAACAATTTCTAAATTATAAAAAAATTACAATTTAAACTTGCCATTTTTATAAACTCACTATATTTCAAACTAATTAAAAGATATATAACCTTCATACAAAATAAATGAAAGCACTTTTAAATTCTGATTACCTCTTTAATTTGTGCTTGAATGTTTACTGTACTTTGTATGGTTAATCAAATTTTAATATTTAAAAATTATTTTTTTTCCTTCATAAGAAAAATTCCAAAAAAGTACTATAACTCGTCATCCTATTAACCCATATAATTTTAATGAGTACAAATAAATAAATATTATATACCATTAATACCCTAACATTAATATATGAATAATAATTTAAAGGATGAATATTTATATTAAAAATGTGTTACTTTTATATGAGTGAATTCCAAGAATATCAAGTAAAGTTTTCGTGACAGCACAGTATTCAACCCTCTGCACACAATTATAATCTCTGGTGGAATCGCGCCTGCTCATAAGAGAGGGCATCTAATAAGATTAATTTGAACTGCGACTCAATAATAGCATTAATGGCTTAATAAAGACGTTCATCAAGCATTGGCATTATGCTCGTTTTTAAAATAATGGTATTACTACACATAATTCTTGCTTTAATTAATTTTGTTACCATAAACAGGTAAACAGTTCACTACGGGTCTGATGATGGTGATTGGGTGTTTTGTTAAGGTCCTTGAGATGTAAAAGACTTCAATTTCCATGGAGACATGATATATATTGCTAAAAATAAAAAAAATCCTAAATTAAATTGCAACTTAAATAGATTTTTTAATGTGAATTGCAAAACAATTTCAAAAAATGAAAATTTAGTCACAAAATGACCAAGCCACTACAAATTTGTAGACACTAATCAGCATATTAAATAAATTATAAACTCAAATTTTAAATATTTTCATATTTTTATTAATATTAATAGTAAACATTTGTAAAAAAACAACTTGTATTTTTTTTTTTTTTTTTTACAGAATGATATTGGTTTATTACACTATAAGAAGAATGCTCTAATCACATTAAAAAGAGTCCCTGTGAAAATCAATTTTTTCTTTCCTACCGAATCAATGTATCAAACACTAAAAAGTCATAGTTCACATAGAAATCATTCAATATCCGAATTTTTCCTCGTTCTGGATATGGTCCTAATTTATCCAGAATGCAATAAAACACAAGAAATATCGTATATTAGGATCCCATTATTCTGTCTCTGTCTCTAATAGAGGCTGCTGAAAATAAGAATCATTATTAGCCCCAAACTACGCGCGTCCTTATTAGGCCTCCCCCACACACGCGAAGAAGTTCACACCTCAAAAATATTTAATCATTATTTTGATTCTGCTGCCTGAATCTCGCAAATCTAAAATCTTTAGGATGTAATCGTCTGTTCCGTAGTTTTTATAATTGGATCACAATCGCTAATTACATTTTCCTTTGATACCTTAATCTGGCTGATTATGCATTATTAAGAGCGATGGTCTTCAGTTTTCGATGTTGTGTTGGGGATTCAAACCAAAAAAATGTGCTCACCGCCTTCATATTTTAGTTATTAATTTCACGAGTTTTCCAGATTTTATTTTTATTGCCCCGTCAAGAATAAAGTATGTCTAGATTGTTGTATAATCAAATGAAGCTCACATTCATCAGAGTCTTTAGATTGGTTTTTTTATTTTACTACTTAAAAGCTTATACCTACAATAATTCATTCAAATTCATTTTAAATAAATTTTTTCTCAAGTTGATCACCCAAAGTTTTTTTCAATTTGCATATAGACCCTATTGTGGAGAAGCTCAGGATTCTGCACTTTGTCTCTAAAATTCTCTGTCTTCTCGTGGTATTATTGGGAGCCAACAAAGACCTTGAAAGGAGGACAAGCATTGTGGAATATTCAGCTTTTTGGGGAATGAATGGATAAATTTGGACAAACTTCTGCAAACATTTAGAGATAGTAGCAAATTATTTTCTCATAAGCCCCAAACTCTGCTGACTCTCTGCCTAATTTTTCATTCCACATTGAGATAAAAGCCTTCTTTCACGTATTACTATCTGATACCCATGAAAGCCCTCTTTTTTCCATCTGGTTTTCCACACAGACTTCCGTTATGGCACATAAGCTGAACAGAAATCACAATTTTGAATGAATGTATTCTTAAAGTTCTCTTCATGTCAAAAAAAAAAAAGATTAGGATAATGGGGCTATTCCAACAATTTTTTCATATCCAGGTGACACTACATAGCCTACCAGGTTTTTCCCGTGTTCACGTGTCTTTTCTTCCTGGCGTGGACCAGGCCATGACCTTGGGGAGAGAAAATAAGGCTCATTCATCTTTCTTTGCCCACTGCACTCGAACCCTGCTGTAATTTTCCACCACAGCCATCCCAACATGAGATGTCCTGACAGAGCGCAAAGAGGCAGGTCAGAACCCAAGCCCAACACATGGAGACAACGCACTGGCTGTGAGGTATCATCACATGAGATCCCTCCTGGCTTATTGCTTGCTTATTGCCTGGGATCCGTAATGTGGAGATTGACCCACCAGAGGTTTTGCTACGTAGTTCATGGCACCGTGATAACCCTGAGATGTGGGTCTGCCAGACAGCCTGCTGGACCAACAAAAGGGGTTTATAGCCCCAATCAGGATTAGAAATGAGCTCTCCAAATAACGCCTATGAGTCCTTGCTACCAAGTTTTTGAGTGCAGATAATTTGAAATCAATCTTTCCAATAGGGCCAGATTTAATCACGAACGTAAGGATTCTGCCTTCATTTTTGTTTACCACTTTTCCAATGAAATTTTATAAAACCTCCATTTTCTCGTGTGAATGCAAGAAGCGGCCAAGACAATGAGAATTGAAAATAGGAATCACTGGAGAACAACGACAGAACTGATTGCATCCTGTGTTGTCATATAAACCCCAAGTATGGATTTTGAAGCTGAATTTTTTCAATGAGGGAGGCAATATTTTCCTCATGTGTCTTTTACCATTGGGAGTTTTATATCAACCAAGATGAAAGGACGAGGAAAACTACATATCTAGAAAACAGAAAATTAAATGAAAAATGGTTCAACAATAAATATGAATTTCTCTTATTTATACGCTTTCTTCCTTGATTATGAAGAGGTCATCCACAATGGTGATTTTAATTCAAGCTTAAAATAATAAAGTACAAACCAAGAATATGGGAATCGTCTACAAACAAAGTGTGTTTATATTTTTCACTCTCTTTAAATGTTAACTCCATAATCTCTTTGGTAATAATCGTTTTCTGTCCAACAAAACAGAACATAGTATTTAGAGGACAAAAGAGAGGGGAAAGAATATACTCTCATTTGCTTCCTCTGTAGCTGGAAGAAACCTATGTTTCCTATATTCACCAGAGAGGCGATCCGTTCTAAACACAAGCCTGAATCCAATTGACACCATCCAAACCCAAACCCCAGTAATATCCCAGAGAAAGACACCACACGATCAAAGAATGACAGACTCAGTTTAAAACGATATCTTTTTTCGCCAAAGCTGAGACCGGATCGCCTCTTTTCGAACTTAAGATGAAATTTTCTGTTGGACCCACCTCCAGCAACCACCTTATCTTCCCATAATTTTAGGAGGGATAGTTTTCAACATACTTGAACTGCCCCTGAGCAATGTTCTGTAGCCAATACAAAGAGAACAAGAACTGCTGAGTTAACACGCCTTTTCCTGGGATGAGGGCAAGAAAGGTAATTAAAGGCCTCAATTTTTGCAGTTTCATCAAAATCATTTGCAGATTCTTCATTGTCCTGCCAAGCACAAGATTTAAGAAAACTACAAGAAACCAGGTCTGTCTGTGGTATTTTGTCAAAGTTCCATGGGAGACAGCTTTGAGCCACTACACCTTTAAGCCTTATGTACCGATCATCCTGAGGATCTTCATAAACCACATTCTAGAATTTAGATTTTTGTTCATGTCTTCTCTTCACCAAGATTTTTAAAATATAGAAAGCATTAGTGCCTTCAACTATTAGTATGTGGTCTTTCCTTGATTTCTTCAAATCGTAGTTGTTTTCTTTTGCCTGCCAGGAAGAAGAGAGTTTTGCTCTCCCATGGCCAAAGACTCCATTTTTGTCCTAATATTCTTCATATGCATGCTTGTTAAACCATGTTGTAAACATGCCTGCCTAGGACTTTCTTGTGTTTTCCTTAATTTTTGTCTGTGTATGATGGAGCCGAACACCAGCTTGGGTGTTTTTCTACCACTGGGTCAGAGGACTGTCCTCAATCCTTTTTCAAACAACTTTTCACTCTTCAATTTTTCCTCCCACCAGAAGAAAGAGCTCTGCTGTGCATCCTCCAATCTTTCTGTCTTTATTCACATAAGCTCAGTCATCAACTACAAAATAGCAAACTGACGTGAATAGTCATATTTTTAACAAAGAGGTTCAAGTCATAGGTCATGTCCAACACTACAAGGGAGAACACGCATTTGAATGCCTTCTGGATTCCAAAGGAGAAAAGAACTTGAACCGTAAATTTATCTAGCCTTGGCAAACAATATCCCTGTGGACCCACTTTTGCCCGACTTCCACAATACCAACAGAGGCTTCATGTCGAGCAAGTCCCAATCCTACATGAGGTCTCCACCCACTCCTCGCTTTAACCTTCTCAAGAGTGCTTCTCCTCACTTTTAATAAAAGCAAGGTGAGGTTGAGATCGCTACCAATTATGGTGTTTTTCTGTGATTTCGCGCTCGCCGTATTTTCAGCGGAGTCCCGGTGAGGTCATTTCTTTCACCTGCTCATCGGGATATACACGTTAAAAGGCTAAATACCTCCGTTTATCAGAAGATGTTGGAGTTTCTCAAGAATGCCTAATGATATTTATGATCTCGTTGACCATCGAGATCTCATTGTCCCAAAGAGCCTAGCTTCCCACCAGCCTCCCCAGAGACATTCGTCCCTCCACCTTTGTTCTCCTGTACTGCGTGCTATTTTGGAGGAAGTTCTTGTCCTCCATTTTTGTCTCCTAAATTAGAAGAATTTCCTTTGGGTTTCATTCCGAAGATTTCATGGCTTCTTCTTTCACTTTGCTCCCCATACCTTCCGCAATCCGTGGGAGAACCCCCATCACTTAATTTTTCGTATAATGAGCTCCTTGAGCTCGTGTTCTGTTTCTTGTCATCAAGCTTGCCAAGAGTTTTTATGGGTTGTCGATCACCGAGAGGTTACTCTTATAGTTTCGTTTCTTTTCACCAAACATCTTTTCGCTCTTTGTCAATCTTTCTATCAAGTTTGTGATTCTCTATTTCTCCTTCCTCGTCCGATTCCTCCGAGCTCCTTGTTTCTTCCTTCGTTCACGTTTTTCCTTAGATCTTTCAAGGTACCTCTCGCCCTCGAACCTCGAGGGGATCCCTTTGCGGGGTCGCTTCTTTTTGTATTTCAACCCCGTGGGCTTCCTCCGTAGCCGAGTTTCGTGCTCCAAACTTTCATTGACCATTTGGGGGAGGGATCACCGAATAGTAGACCGACTAAGGACCTTACTTGACTGGGCCCCGTATTCTCCGGTTTTATGGACATCTTTTACCCGCTCGACTTGATTCCACCCCTCCTCCTTCCCTTTCTCCGCCCATTTCTCACAAACCCTAGCAAAGTGAATTTAAACAGCGTGTGCCTTTCAACACTTCGAAAGGAAGTTTCTCACAACAGACAGCTTTTGCAATAAGTCCGACCGCCGAAATTGATTCATATTGCCTCCATAAGTCCCACCCCCAGATCAACCTCGCCGGATATCTTTGTTACCAATCTATATTGATCTTACATTCGCTTCCGTCAATAAATTTACCCAAGGCGTTACCTATTATTATACGTTAAACTGCGCTCAATAACAAATATGATTTAATGTATATCCATATGTATAATATTTATAATAGGTACTTAAGAAGATAATCGATAGTTTTATTTTAATTGAATATTAAACTAATTATATATATAGATATGATTTTAACTAACTACAAGATGATTTAACAATAATATGTTATACAACCCAAATGATAGAGTTCAAATTTGTTGTGTGATTGTAAACAAACAATAGTATCAATAAAAAAAAAATTTACCATACTCAACATTTATAATTTTATTATTATCACCCGCAATTACATTTACTTTTTTCAACCTTACTTAATGTTACATCACAATTATATTTATAATATACAACATTTACTTATTATCCATGCATTTACCTTAAGGTAATCATAGAAAATATTTTTCTCTATCTTACCTACTCCCACGCTCATAATTTTTATATTACATCATTTAAATATGTTTCTAAAGGACTATAAGTCCCGAGGTATGTACTTGTTATGTTATTTAACTAGGTATGGGACCCTGCATATGGTTCAAATGCACTTGTATAACTATTTTCAGCACGTAAGATCTATGTTGTTATCAGGAAAATACCATTACTGATAAGATATTATGTTAAACTCAATTGCAACATTTGCTGTACCATCTATTGACACTGCATATTTTGAGTCGTCTGACAGAAGGGTTTGAATCAACGATGGATTCGTGTCCGTGTACCCGCTTAGGTGAGTGATAACCCAAACCTCAACTGCTTTCATTCGTTTTTCGCCTCTCGCTGCCGCACTACTTGACCGCCTCGACTTTATTTGTGTACTCGCCTCGACCTCGTCTGCGTCCACCATGACATCCGCCTTGGCCCACGATGACAGGCACCACCATGCCAGCCTATCCTTATATTCTTGCTTTATATCCATGGATTCTCATGATTTATTCGTGTTTTATTTTTCTATTTGCCAGGTCCACTATTTCCATAGTGAAAGTTACAATATTATGTATTTTCTCTTAAGGTGTTTTCCCCCCTCCTCCCTACTGGGTTCGGGACATACACGCGTACGTGCACCGAAATTCCGCCCCCGAGGTCCCCACCAAGCTCATGTGATCTTGAAATGATTGCGCTTATTTGCAACCTTTCTATCAATATTTTTCCATTTTGTGATTGCGGATTTTAACCATCTCTTCGTGGCTTTCCATGGTTCACCCTCAAAAACCCCTACAGCCACACAGTAAGGTAGTTCATTTTTAATTTCCCTTTCTTTGTCGACACATCGTTGTTAAACAAAATCGTTACATACATGTTGAAAATATTTATTTACACATTTTTTTCCGCACAAAATCACTGTCTCGCTGAGAAACACTTATGGAATGCTCCATTCTTCGAGTCACTGACATGTTTATCTTTTCCCCTTCTGTGATTTTTATGTTGTCGTAGGATTTTTAGGTTCTTCCGTTGTAGAGAACTCGCCCCATCCTCGGGCGGGCTCTCGTCACAATGATGAGCCCAAAGCACTTATGGCTACATGTCACCCGTTATATTCGGCTTATAAGTTTCGTTTTTGGACCTCTCAGTTCACATTAGATATCCGGCATCACAATTCTTGAATTAATGTGCCTCGTTCCTACTTTTGTCTTAATACCCTGCATAAGGGTGTTATCCCCAGAGTTTCGCATTTAATTTATATCATTCAAATGTTGGGTGTCACCACATACTCATGCATTTGTATCCATGCTTCGATTATCTATTGTGTAGAAAATATCATTACAAATATATTCTTAATGCTACCATTCTTTGGGCATATTAATAAATAGCAAAGAACATCTTTCCGCTCGTTTTTACACGTGTTTATGTATCTCTCGGGATTTTTCAATGGTTTTTAGCTTGCGTAGGGATGTGGGCTGGTACTTTATTTGCTGTTCCTTGCCTGCATCGACATGTCGATTCATCGTTATTTGTAACATTCTTTTACGTCGTGATGTTTTGGTTCTAAGGTTTCATCAACATGCAAACCTCGATATATCTATCTTTGTCATCTTCTTTATCGTTTATAGCCAATTTCATATTGTTTTCTAGTTCGGCACCGCGTTTACTTTCCCTTGATTTTAGATGAATGTTCTGGACCATTCGTCCATGAATATCATGATACAAGCACGCATCAACTCAAGGTTTCGGGAGCTTCGCTCTAAGACTCCGAGTTAACGCTTTTCGATTTTTTTGAAAAACATTAAAGAAAACATAACCCGTATTAATTGTTTAAATAGGCCATTTGTCTTTGTTATATTATGAATACACAAATAATTCACCTATCTATCATTCCACGAAAGGAGTCTTACTGGAGGTAAAGGATAAAAATTGAAGTACAAAATAAAATTAACTAGCAATATATCCCGAACTTAACTTGGAATACTTTTTACCGTCAGCTTTTTTCACTTTTTTTATGGTTCATTTGTAAACAACTTATCAAATTCTACAATAGGTTTAGTAAAAACTTATTTTAGAGTGCAAAAAAATGTATATAATTTCAAAATAAGTCCATATTAATTTATATTATCTAAAACACACATTGGATATTTTATTCCATAGGACATTAAAATATTTTCTTTAAACATATTTTTCTACATATAGAAATACATGAAGTTGAAATCAAGTGCTGAAATATTTTTAAAAAGTATAAAGTTTAAACATCTTACTCACATTTTTTTTTTTACTTCTAATTATTTTATATGAAATTATATGGGTCTTGGTCAACATTGCTTTTATATTTAGGAGAATAAACCTCCTCTTAGCTTTCATAGTAATACTTTTGATTAAACAAATCAACCACGCTCTTCATTTTTATTCTTTATTATATTTAATGTTATATTTATTAAATAGTATATAAAACATAAGTTAGCAATCATTAAAGTTGATAAATTGAGAGACTTATTATACACTTAGTGTGAGAGAGAGAATTATTATACAATTTAGTGTATGAGAGAGAGAAATGTATGTATGCTTGTATTTAACTCAAAAATTGACATGTGTCTCTTTCTAATTTAATTTCTTTAATATGTTGAGATACAGTTGCATCCATTGGTAAAATATAAATTACTGGCATAATAAGTAGGTCACTGTCAATAATTAACAATAACAAATCTGTTTGTCTCGTGCCGTACGTTGCGCGCAATGACAGCTATTAAAAGCAGTTAAGGTTCCAAGTTTATGTGATTTATGCAACAGCCGGAGCCCCGTGCAGCCTCGCGGGGGAGCTGGGCCAGAAAGCAAAGGTACAGGTAGCCACGAGGGGCGAGAACATTTGGCATGGCATTAAACAACTACGGTATTCTTAGTGACATTTAAAATATTTAACTTATCCATATATAAATTATTCCAAACTGTAGGGGCTAACCTGGTAATTATAATTAGTGTACATATGCAATTAAGTGGTGGTAGGCTATGTATACTCAATTCATTATAATTTTTACTATATGGTTAGTGGACTCAAAGATGGGTGCGCTAAATTATGCATAACTTTATATATGAATCTATAACATTTATTAATTAAAATATTTTAACAATTAAAATTCTTGAGTTAACTGGTTATTTATTTATGACTATTTGTAATAGAGGTATTAAAGTATGATTTTTTAATAGTTCACTTAGCATTAAGGTGATGTTCACAAAGGCGTGAAGTGAGCATCAATTACAGAAATGAGTAAGGGCTAATAAAAATCACAGAAATTAATCACTTATGACTGAATAACAGAAATGGTCATAGACAGGAATGATACTAAATCTCAAACAAGTATCTAATATAATGCACTGAACCCTCATACTTAAAAACAAAATCACCAATTTAGTTAATCATGAATTAATGATTTATTATTATTATTATGAATAATAAAATTAATTATATAAGTTAAAGAAATATATATTTAAAAACAAAATTTTAACTCTAAGATTCACTCCCGCACAAATATCTAATTTTGTTACAATAACATCATCCATTATCAATATATGCTCAAAAATCACAATTTATCATATGACACCTTATTTATATTTTTTTTTTTAAAGTAATCAATTTAATTAAAAAGAAAAAAATGCATAACTCTATCATGTGATATTTATTCGTATAATATTTTTAATAATCATTAATTAAAAAACATGTACAATTATTTTGGAGACAAACACCAACTTTTGATTTTACTATTAAGAATATTCTAAAATAGAAAAATAAATCCTCACCATCCACTTAATAATTAACAGACCATCTAAAATTATCCATTCCTATTCAAAATAAACAAATCAATGCATAAAGATTTTTAACTCAGAGTTTTAACTTGTAAATATATTTTGTCACTATACATAACTCAACATAATGGCTTTTTATCACTACACATCCAAAAAATCATAAATCATTACATATCACACTTATTCTTATTTCTGTATGGAAGACATACATAGCTACTTTGGAATAAAACCTATTTCTTTATCAATAACATGATTACATTTATCTAAAATGTTTCATGAATATTAAATTTTGTATCATTCACATAATAATTATTAATAATTAAATTAAATTGTGAAACCCTATTCAAATAAACAATATTTAATGGTATTATTAAATTATCCATGTAATTACCAAATATACCATAGCAACCAATATATATATTTTATTTTCTTCCATATAAATTATTTTAACTAGTAATATAATTCAGCAGACAGAGAGACTGTAGGTGTAATTTAAGAAAGTATATAAATATTCTTAACATGTTAAATTTATCTATATTTTCAATTTATAAAACCTAAGACCTAAAGGATTTAAATGAGATTGCAACAAGATGATGAGCTTAGTGGAAAGGAGTCGCCTTTCACTAAGTGGGCCCGTGTATTTCTCACAGTATATTTTTTAGACTATGTCTATTTTTAGACATATGGATCATGTTCTCATGAGTTAAAAGATGCTATTTTGTGGAGGGTTGAATAAGACGGAAAAAAAATAGATGGATTCTATTTTTAGATAACAAGAGGAATCTACTTTAGACTGCTACTCAAAAATATATTAATATTATTAGCCTCTTAATAATATTGGACTCTAAACATTATCTTATCCCTTCTCGAGCACTCTACTTAGTGCACAGAAGTGGCACATGCAGCCATAAGCACCACGCTATTCTCAGGGTTTGGTGGGAGCCATTTATGCTGACTTTAGTTAGAACTCACGTGGTCGCAGTTTTCAGGAGTCGATTGATAACAAGAGGAGTTGTATTTAGCTTAACTTAGTTAAACATAGTTGCTTTCAACAACTAGTCTAATTGATTATACTAGTGAGAGTATAATTAATTAATTAATTCACTAATTATAAAAACTCATTAATCAACCAAAGAATACATCGCTAAACTTCAAAGTACGTACGAAGCCATGAGACCAAAGAAGAGGTGGTGGGAAAGAAAGCAGGACTATCAACAGACTACATCGGTGAAGTGAGATTTTGCACACACATTGGCGAGGATGCCAACGAGAATTTCACAGCATACTAAAGGGATTCGAACTCAAGAGGTACAATTATTCATCTTACTTTAAAAAGAGAGGTAGAAGCCACCAGGGATAGATCGAGCATGTGTTTTATATGATATGAGCCAGTAAAGGTGTAACACCATTGTGACCAGAGCTTGTGAGGAGTTTGTACACTGATTAAAAGAAAAGGATCTTCATCATTATAATATATAGACAGTTAAAGCTATCTAAGCTTTCCCATAAATACTATGTTTATATGTGTATCATGGCGGTTTTAATGTGTTTACGCAATTGCTTTCATATTTCCACCAATACCCAATGGTAGAAGAGGCGGTATTACAATGAAAGCCTTAAAATAGTGGACTGTAGATAATCTCGTGAATAATTTAACAGTTATTCAAATTTCTACACAGCATCGTGAGTTTACACTATTGGAGCAATTATGAAACATTAAAGTGGTTGGTTTTGTATTGTGAATTTAATTAAGGGAGTGTTTTCAGTTGAATTTAGGATACCAATGGACGATGAATGAATATGTCTTTGAGGGCGAGGCTAATTATATCAGACATGATGATGAAGTACGATGAGCATGGGTTTAAGGAGTTCATACATGCTGAAGTTCCAAAACCTACTTAAAAGATGTCAACAGATCGACATTATGGCAAAAGAAGACAGTGTCAAAGGATTCTGCTGAGTATGGAATCACATAGTATCCAAATTTTTCATGGTAAGGCTTCTCCATTCTTAAGGGAAAGCTCGATGTACGACCAGAAGCAAGACATCAGAGAAGTTACGCTAAAAGACAAACCTTAAACATAAAGATGGAGAAAGGCTACGCACATGCCCAATACCTCACGAAGCCATCCAATGCAGCAGGATGAGTCATGTGTGGGGATGACTGTAGATGATGAGGAATTGGTGAGTCACTTCTATGGCTTTCCAAGAGTCGGGTACTCACTGGACTTGTACAATGGTCAGAGAAACCGCCAGATGGGAGCGATTTTGGTCGTATCTGTGCAAGAGGAGATAAGGCGGAGCATTAGTACGTATCTTCACCAAAGAACTCGATGAAGAGAATTGCGCTATCGCCAAAGAAAAGAAGTGAAGAGAAAGAAAGCTTTCAAATCTGGAAGGAAGGGAAGGTAAGAATCGGTGACATGTCTGGGGTGAAGTGCTTTTCACTATTTACCAACATAGACATTACGCCACTAGCGTGTCCACGAAGAAGAAAAGGTTATGGCCACTGACTGGCACCGGGAGAGCGTTAGCCTTAGTTGAGTCGTGATTTTTGCCCATCGGATGCTTGGTCTTGCGTGATGGCCCTATGTTTTTGGATAGTGGTACGTCTTTTTTCACACAGACAAGAGTTCAATATTTATCATCGATTTGGATGAGAAAGATTCTGAGTACATCGATGGGCGATGATGTAGTAGAGAAGAGTGTAACGATTTGTATCATTTCCTTTTCGAGAGGGAGTCTAAAGTCCTTCGTATTGAAAGGATGATGGCATGTTCAGCAAGATTGAAGAAGAATCTTATCTCTCGTGGTGATGTTAGAATATTTAAGGATACATTGTTTTTGTTAGCAAAGGCTTTCCCCCACAGTATGCAACCGGGTGAGACCCGAGGATGTGTTCGGAAAGGAAAACCTTTATCGTTCCGCAGGGGAGATGTTCCATGTTAGTCGAGAAAAGGCAGGCGAGTGGTGAAAGGTGATGAGCGAGTTGTGGCACTAGAGACGTCAGCCACATTCACCATGGAGCTTTGAAGATACTACAATGTATTTCTACTGGCTTCCTAAAGGCACTCTTGTGCAAACATCGTGGCAAGGTGTACATTGGGAAAATTTATGAAAGCTACCTTTTCACGAGAAGGATAGTCGCGCGCATTCATCCTTGAGAGAATTCGCTACGTATGTAAAAGATCCTTTCACAGCCGACACCAAAAGCACAGTATTATGTGAGTTATTTGGGGACACTTTTCTTGTTAAGTGCCTGATCTTATTCATGCAGAAGAAGACAGAGACATACCTTAAAGTTCTTGTGAGTTCAAGGCACTGTTTATATAAACTGTGGAAGAAGAAGGTCAAGGAGCGACAATGGTGGTGAATTCATTCCTCTCGGCGAATTCAAGGACTTGGCAAAGAAGAAAAGGAATTCCTAAGAGCCTTCAGCACCTCACAACCTGCTAATCTGCATACGAGAGGAATAGCACGAACAACCGTGGGTGTTTTACCATCGTATTGCATTATCGTGCTCACCTATTCACTTATGGGCGAGGCATTTAACATCACAGAGGTGCAATCGTTGTCCTCGCGGTGATACTTGGGTACAAGTACACCCCAGGAGGCGTTCGGTAAGAGGCCCGTTATTTCCTATTTGAGGACGGTTCACCCGTTACATTCTGCGCACGGGCGGGGATGCCGGGGAAGAAGCTGGACAATCGCGCGTTGGGATCAGTAAGCACCGTATACACCCCACAACGGTCGTGTGTATTTTCCCGCGCTCACAAGACTCGTTGTGAGATGTACATCAAATTTCGTGAGGAGAAAGCCATGAAGTGTTCGCTGGAGAGGAGCCACACTGAGCAAGAGGAGCGTTAGTTCCTAAGGATGAGCTCGTGATGTGGATCAACCACAAGAGGAGGTTCATGGAGTGGAAGAGACCGCCCATGCAACGCCAACCATCGCAGGCTAAAGCGGTACTGCGAAGCCGCAGCGCACCTGCTCAAGATGCAAGAGAAGGAAGCAGTGAGCACCCATACCTCAAACAGACAGAGACAGTCAATTTCATTGATACACCAGACAACATGGCCTTGGTGAGCAAGTGTATCGTGACGCAGCCATCTCTTTTCGAGGAAGCTATGGGAGGATCTCGATGATGCCATGGTAAGCAGTGATTCAATTTCTCAGAAACAAGGCATGAGACGAACCCAAGGCCGAAGGGAAATCACAGTGGGTTCAGGCGGACTCACGTTAGCTATGTCGATTTTAGAGTGGAGAAGAAGCAAGGCAAGACGGATGCCCGAGGGTTTTTTTCACAGACAGAGGGGGACCATTAAGAGGAGACTCTGCACCGTCGGGCAGAAGGTATTCTTCCGTTACCCATTTACCCTGTTTCCGCCGCGCAGACAGGTGGCACATTCATCATGGACAAGATCGGCATTCCCATCGCATTGATCGAGGAGGAGGCACACACAGAGTAGCCCGAAGGTTTTGAGATCTTTAGCACGCTGACAGCAAAGCCCGAAGAGGGTTAGGAGTGGTTGGAAAACAAGCGTCTCGTGCTTGGTACACGTATGTATAGCGAGCCACCTGATTTGGATTCTCCAAGAGGAGGCTACATCCTAACCTATACCAACATTGTGGTGGAGGGTAAGTTTGCTGACTGTACTTATGTAGATGATTTGATTTATGTGATGAGATGTTGATACTCTCATGCAAGGACAGAAGATTTTAAGATGAAGGACCTCCGTCTTCATTATTTCCTCGCATTGGAAATCAGCACAGCAGTTATGGACCGGTTGTTTCTCAGCAAGAATGCTCGGGGAGACACCTATAGTTCAACATGGTCGCAAGCCTATCGATACCCTCTTCCTAGTGGTTGGAGTGAAGCAGGAGTTATTTCGCTGCAGGTAGTGACGCGCGACCGCTATCGACAGCTAGTGGGGTCGCTATGTATCCGGTCAATACATGACCCGACATATGCGAGGCCAACTCGGTCACAAGTTATGGTTAAGCCACCAAACCTTTTTAAAAGGAAGCACAAAATAAAGATGTACCGAGGCAACACTCAAGATGCGGATTGTGGTACGTATAGCTTCGGATGAGGTGAAGCTATGTGGTTTATAGCGTGGGGGATTGGGTGAGAGCCACCTGAAAGAAAGAGCACATTTGGAGGGATTTTCAAGACGGGCTCTGCTGGGCCATTGGCACACAGTAGCTGTAGATTCATGGCACCCGGCTTGCGCGTAGGCCGAAAGGGTTGATTTTGTCAAGGCGGTGAGCGTGGTGGATGACAGATCTGGTCAAGTGTTCGCCCACACTTAGAGTCACCGTGATTTATCAGGATAACCGCATTTGCATCAAAACTCGATTAATCCGTATTTATGACAGATCTGCAAACAATAACATCCCATCATCGCGCACGATATTGTGTGCGCCGGAGGACTGCGTTACTTACACATATTCCTACGGAAGATCAGATGTCGATATCTTAACGAAGGTGCTCACCAGGAGCAACTAATACCACAGTGGTAGGATAGGTTGCAGATAATCCACATTCGAGAGGGAGTGTTGGAGATTATAAACAGACAGACAGAGCGAAAAGGAGCTGCCGACGAAAAATTTGTTATATTTTTTATTAAAGTCTCTTTTAACCAGTGTCTATTTTTTTACATATGGGATTCGGTGTTTATGATTAGGACGTTATTTGTAAGTGGTTGGTCGGGCGACTTTAAAAATAGATGACTTATTTTTAGACACAACATGAACTATTTTTTAGATTTCCAGCCTAAAATAGATATGTTTAATATTATTAAATTTCTTAATAATATTTGGACCTAAACATTATCTATCCTCTTTATGTCTTTAGTTGAGTGTCAGTATGGCAATACGCAATTTATTAAGCGAATGGCGTTATTCTCAGGGTTTAGTAATGCACGATGTTGACTTCAATAGAACCCGTAGACAAGTTTGGTGAGTTGATCGAGAAGGTAGTGGAGCGCAGGCCCGCTTAACCCAGTTAAACATAGGTGAGTTAGTTGTATCTAGTCTAACTGATCGACACTATGAGGGTGAATTAATTATTAATTAATTCATTTTAATTATAAACTTATTAACCAAAGAATACATCGTTAATTTATATATTGGGCTATGAGACCAAAGAAGAGGTAGGTGAAAGAGCAAGTGTGACTATTAGTTGTGACTATAACTGGGTGCATGAGATTTTCACACATATCGATGGAGATGCCAATGAGATTGCGAATACATGTCGTAGGATTCAAATCTGTGAGGTGCAATTATTCATCTCGGGATTGCTAGCAAGAGATGTTAAAAGCTAAGAGGTGGGACATTTTTGGAGCATGTGTTTTGTATGATCCAGCTTGTGTAGTGTGTAACAACTGGAGACTTGTACTGTGAGCTTGTGATATTTGTACAATGATTGCTATATGATCTCTATCATTATAATAGCAGTGATATTTGGGGTTTTCAAAATTTCAAGCTTCCCATAAAATACCGTGTTTATATGTGTGATTGTTTATGGCTTTAATGAGGTGATGGCATTTTTTATATTTCTAATTAATGATCAATGGTAGAAGAGGTTATATTATGCATGAAGCAAAGGCTAGTAGCACTGATAACACCTGGAATAAATTTGGTGCTTATTCAAATCTCTACACAAAGAAATACTATACATATTGGATCAATTAAAATAAATAATGAAAAGTTGAAAGTAATATAGAGCTTAGGGGAGACATTGTAGTGGATATTGTAGTGTACATAAAAAATTAAAATAATGCAAAAATAATAAATTTCAATTTTTTATATTGTAATTTTTTATCAATAAAATGTTCATAAAAAAATCTTTTTTAAAAGAACTAATAACATACATATCACACTAAAATATAGTATAACGTAGTTATAAGTTAAGATCCATTTTGTTAAAGTTATAACTAAAATAATGATTCCGTAATCCTATTTAAATTTAATCAATAAGTACACAAAAACTTTAATTTTACAATAAATCAAGATAAACAATATTTTAATTGGTGGATATTCACTTCCACTTTACCATAGATATTATTAATAACTTAATTTAAATTAGCAAAATTCTTTCAGAAGGTAATCACATGAAATAAAACTTAATTTTACAATAAACTATAGTATAACAATATTTTTTATTATGGGTATTCACTCACTCACTACAGATATTATTAATCATGTCGAAATATTCTTTGTTACAATAAGACAAATATGCCACCACAGTTCAAGCCACACCACATGCTCAAAGCCATCTTTTATTATTAAACCCACATATAAATATTATTTATTTTTATTTTTTATCACTAGAATATATAAGATATAAAATCACAATACCTAATCCCACATGGGTAGGTGTGATCATGAAAGTCGGTTAATGGAGTCTAAGACTTTGGAATGTGAAACCAAGAGTCACACCATTGTATTATAAATGTACATATTTGTATAATGGAGAAAGAAGAAAGCTCCACACTTATCCTTCATTGTGTTGAGTCTCTTTGTGTGTGTGTTTATCTTCTTCTTACACACCATGTGTGTGTTTAACATGGTGTTTAACATGGCATCGTAGCTGGCGATTTGCTGGTTGCCCAAATTGAGGAGCCAGCTCAGAGCAGGTTCTATGGCATATCTCCAAAATTTTGTACTTTACAAAGACTCGTAGTTTTTGTAGCAAATGATTTTGCAAAACATTCATAAATTTTAACTGGGAGAATAGCAAGATTCAAAATCCGTGCGCACTGTGAAATTGTTTTCAAGAAGAGCAAAGACCGGCATATGAAGGTTGACTTTCCATTTCCGCCTCATTAAATTCCGTATTTAAAGATGTTGGAAATTGCTTATGCTGATTCTTAATCATGAGTTTTTTAAAATAAAAAGGATTTCCTAGCACTTTTAAATTTCCGCATTTTTAAGTCACGGAAAATAGCTTTTCTAAAGAGGGTTTTCAAGAAATTTCGATATTTCAAGTTCTCTAACTCCACAAATTCTCCAATTTTCTGCTATATCGCCTTGCAATATTCTAAAATTCTGGAGTTTTGATCCAGGGATACTGTGGCCACCCACCTATTCCATTTGGATTCACACCATCAATTTCTACTTTTCATATTCTTCACAACTTTCTACTATTTTTAAAGGGTATTTTCGGGTCCTCCACTCCTCGGAGCCGTTTTGGGGGCTTAATGATCCAGGTGGATATTGGTTGCCACCCAATTATTCCATTTGAACCCCCCATCATTCCCGCTCAACTTCAAGTTGCAACAAACTTACTATTTTTAGCGCTTTTTCGGTCTCGAACTTCCGAGTCGTTTGCGTCTCAACCACATTTTTTGAAAACAGAGAGAAACATGGGGTCCACACCGATGTTGCTCGGGTTTGCAACCACCTCCTGAGATCTTTCAAATCCAGCCATTGAGCCGTCAAACTACAGACCACACAAAGTTATGCCTCTCAGAAAGCCGAAATCACCAGTTCTGTTCAAACCGGCGCCCAGCTTTGGCGCCCCATTCCTACGGTTAGGTTTTTTGGATTTTTCTGTGATTCTACATTGTTTCTCAACAACAGGCTTCCCAGCCCATTGTAGCCAACAGAGTCTGTAGGTTTGTAGCCATCACATCTCTTCTCAAAGAGATTCGCTACCAAAGACCCTAGCTTATTTTATTTGTTACGCCCGTATGCATATTTTTGTTATTTTGGTTATTAAAGAAATGAAGTATTGCTTCCGCTGCATCTCTATGTTGCGGTTATTTCTATATTTTTGTTGCGTTCCCCCGCACAAATCCCATCAGCAGTATCAGAAAGCGACCGTTCTTTCTTTTTGTTTTTTTTTGCATGTCCTCAACGCGTCAGTATATGAGTTAGGGTTATTCTATTTGTCGAACCGTAAAGATCGGGCTCAAACCCCGGCGACCTCCTGCTAGGAAGAAAAGAAAGACGAGAGCAGCAGGAGATCCTATCAAAGGCCACGAGGAGGCCGAGAAACAAAGAATGGCGTTGATGGATAATTTGCTCAAATCCTTCGAACGACGTTCACATGGCGCATCCGCATCCAATGCCCACCTGGAGGTGCCACTCCCTTCGGTAGTAGGTGAACCTTGACATTTCCGATATTTAACAAGAGCAATTGGGAGACAGTATGGTTAAATTTGTTAGCGTAAGAGTTTCTCGTCCATGACTTTCCGACCGAGAAAATATTTTTTGCACTGTAATCCGCCCCCATGTCAAAGACCTGTGGGAAACCTACCGTGGGAGTAAGAGACAAGGGGAACCCTCTCTGCTTCTCACTGCACCACTTGGAATCGCTTCCGAGACGGCATCAAGGAACAATATTATCTTTGGGCCAAGAGGGATAAATACATCTAAATGACCACGTCGAAGGGTAACAAAAGGACTGGGAGACATGTACGAATCGACAACTGCTCGGCGTCTTACAAAGTTAAAAATAAAGACGAGACATTGTGCTCAAGTACCGCAAGAAACCGCACAAACAATATTCGTGAGGAAATGAGTTCTTCACACGCAACGTTGCACGGTGTTATCACAGTGTCGCCAAAGATCGCGTAAATGGCGCAAGAAGTAGACTTTGGACCGCGAACCGAAAGGTGCTCGAACCGAAGAACAAGGGCAAGGCTAAAGCATGACTCGTAACAACACCACAAATCCAAAGAAGGACACGGTGGAAGTGGTGTGAATTTCCCCCCGCGTCGACTTCACTCGCGCACAAACGAGTGTTAGCCAAAAACAAGCCTTTTGTGGTCGAATTCAAAGGCAATCTTAATCGTATGTATTTCTTTCCGATCCCTAGTTAAACTGCAGAAAGGCAATGACAAAGTGAAGAAGATCATTACAAATCGAGGTGCCAGCTGTTTCCACCACTAAGATTCCGGGGAGGAGGGTCTGTAGGATCCGTAGGAGGGGGAGCGTGCTCTTCCGGGCCGGCAGAGCGGGTGAAGGGTTTCTACCGGCAGCTTTTCGTCGATAGCGGGGAAGCTGCAAGAACCTCATCAAAGAAGGCCGTGAAGCGGTCACCAACAACCCCAGGCAACACCCAAGAAATTTAAAGAGGTCGAATGGGTGGGTTCTGCACTTCGGGAGAGATTCCTCCATCCCATAGTAGTGCCACTCTGTTGTCAAAGATCAAGCCACAGTCTACCAGATGGAGGCTGTATGTTACCTCTTGGGATGTAGTTGATGTATTATTGGGCCAACCAGACGTTGGTGGGAGGCGACATGTCAAAGAGGCCTTAGCCTTATTATTATTACTTAGAAATAATTAGCAGATACCTTAGGCACCGCCCTCCGGCCATCTCTTTTCTACTTGTCGCAAAACAACACAAGAAGATCGTTTCCCCGTACTGTGAAATTTATTTTCCCTACAACTCACCTACGTGGAAAGAAGAATATTGTGGCCACAACCTCGAAACAGGGCTCTCTTTCGCTACTGCAGCAGATGGACAAAGTCATGATAGTTCATTGTTGTTACAATTTCTCCTCACCTGTTAGTAGGTTCTCTTCACACTCGTCGTGGATGGCACCCATTGATCCGACTCTAATGCACCGCCACCGATGTTGCCACACATCTCGTTAACCGACACACACAAAACTCAAACACAAAACGTATGAGGTCGATAAAGAAACCAATTACGTAAACGCATCCAAAGATGTCCACCCGCAGTCCATGACATCTTCAACACACTCATTGGTTTCGCTCATGTTTAATTTGCTCATCTCTGTTGGAGATCTCACCAATGGGGACCATATTTCAAGGAGGGAGGAATGATCCTAGGATATCGTGCCGCCCACCTATTCCATTGGACCACACCATCACCTCAGCTTTTCATTCACTGCTAACTTACTATTTTTATGTTTTCTGTCCTCCACTCTCGTATTGCCAGTTTTCATCCAGTGACAGTGGCCACCACCTATTCCATTTGAACCCCTATCTTCAGCTTCTTTCAATTTTCACAAAGTCAAACTTACTATTTTTAGCGCTTTTTCGGTCTCGAACTTCCTGAGCTTGCTTGAGGCCTCAACGTATCTTTAGAACGAAGAGAAACATGGGTCCATATCCGATGTTTTCGTTCAAAATCAATTTCCTCGGATAGACATTTCTAACGAGCACAAGCACGGCCGAACCGAGACTCCACAAAGTTACGTTCCCAGAAGTCGGGAATTAATTTACATTCCAAATGAAGCCGCCGCTTTTTGGCGCCATCTCCCACGGTTAGGTTTTTGGGCGTTTCAGATTCTACATTGTTTTCTCACGAATAAATAGGCTCTCGAGCCCCACCACTGCAGTTCGCAGGTCCGTAGCCATCACATCTTCTCGCAGATTCGACACCGAAAGACCCCAGCTATTTTATTTCCATTACGCCCCCGTATGCACATTTCTCGTTATTCGATATTAAAAGAACAAGCATTATTTCCTTGTCGAATTCTTCAGTGTCTAAGGGTTATTTTATATTTTGTTGCGTTCCCTGATAAACCGCATCAAGTTGTGTGAAAATTTTCCAGCTCTAGACCGAATTTCTCACTACTGCCTTAAATTTAGTCTCCTCTCATGTAATTAAAATAAAAATAAAAATAAAAATAAAAATATCAGCCTTGCCCTCTCCTTACCAATCCAAATTTCTATAATTATCACCTATTCGCTCATCCCATACGACCTCTCAAACTCCGTCCATACCTACAAACCACGGCGTACGCTCTAAACCAACACCACCTTCCTCCCTCCTCTCACCCCCTCGCTCCTCGCTCAAACCCCACGACCCCACACCGCCTCTCAACCGGCTCGCCACCACGAAGTCGCAGCTTTCACTCACTCTTGCACCCCCCGACCCCACTTTCCCCACCACATCGCTCACCTCGCCCACCGCCACGCTCTCCTCCACCTACACCGCTTTCTCCCTCCCCACGCCACCAGCCCACCCTCTCCACGTACAAACGCCCTCCTCACTCACTATGACCCTCTCCTTTGGCATTCGTTCGCCGCCCTCCATAACCATTACAACCGCTCGTACACATACCGCCGCATCTTATTTATATTACCACCCCTTTTTTTTTTTAACTATTTTTATATTCCGCCCTCCCATTTCATATAACTTTCCTTTTTAATTAATTTTCTCTTTTTTAATTTATTCCCTCCCTGCAATTGGAAACCCCTCCATTCCAACCTTAATTATTTAATAAAAAGCCCCATTTTTAATTATTCCTGATAAATTTTTTAATGAGTTCTTAATTAAAAAAAAACAAAGACAGAGAGAGGGAAGGAAAGAAAACGAATGCATAGAAGAGAAAAAATGACATGTGAGCAAGAACAAATACATAAAGAAATTGCAGTTTTACATTGTGATCAGAGGGTGATTTTCCAAGAAAATCGACATTTATGAAGACAAGTTTCATATCATTGAAAACAACTTGAAGGAAATTCAAAATTGCTTCTAGCGTCTTTGCATAAGTTTTTTATTTACTAACTCATACAAAAATTCGTTAAATATTGTATTGAACTGACATTGATTTGCATCTTCATTCAAAACTTAAAGTGTATTTGAGTTGAAAATTCTGTTGATTTCTCCATCATTTGAGGAGTAGATTTTATACTTTTGAGAGATTTCCATATAGTTGGAAATTATTTGGAGTCATTTGTATTTGTTGTTGAATCACATTGCAATGGCATTTTCTATTGAGCCGACACCCTTCATTTTTAGGTCTATAATTTGTTGAAAATGTCAAATCAATGAGGTATTAGAGTTGTTGAACAACCTCATTCATTCCAATGTTGATGATATGAAAAATGAGCAAGAATGTTTCTAGAAATTCAAAGTTGTCGCAAGATGCACACAGTGATTGAGTTTTCATAGCTAAATCTCACTTCCAACAAGATGAGCTTCAGCAAAGTGTCGCTTTACTCCGAACCCGTTTCTGCCCTAAGATTGAGAAAGACTCTCATCGTATAGTGTCATAGTTGTTGATTCCCATTCGCCCTTGCATGAGCAAAGTGCGGCGTGTATGTAGCAGCTCAACCTACACTTCCAAGCCCATCATCGTACTCGGGAAGAGCTTGTCCAAAGGCGCTGCAGAATCGTCTTGGATATGACAAGGATGTGTCCTTTCATGTCATACCACACCAAGCCTGCGATCACATTTCAGAGTGTCGGATTCATGTATGACAACAGCACCAGCTATTTCTCATGATTTTGTTCGTCTAACAACAATACATTGAGAAATTCCAGTCAATCGAATTCAAGTTGGTCACTTGAAAGATCACCTGTTGATCTTCATCCATGCAAGCACTGGTCGGCACACCATTTCACACAAGGCCGTAAAACAAGCCCCTGCAAGAACCAGATTCATCTGACGGATCAAGCCACAATGCATCACACAAGAAGATGTTTAAGTCGATGCTCGTAAACACAACCAAGAATATCGAGAAATTGCAGGCCGAGTTTCGTCATCATTCCACCTGTCCCTAACAAAATGTGGTCATGCACAAGCCGACGACAGTAACGCGAGTCTTCGGCGCCACACCTCATTCCATGTTCATAGCGGTAGCTGTAGACATAGTAGTCTTTCGAAGCCAAGCCCGAGCCACACCGTCATTCCGCATTCGTAGATGTAGCCATAGAGACACGTATGCCTGGGAGCATGCCTTTGGTTGGTGAAAACCTTAAACCATCATCTTTGTTGGTAGATAACCTAAACCATCGTCATAGTAGACCTCCTTCTTTAGGTCGAAGGGTCTCTTTCACATATGAGTGAAATACTTGGAAGAAGCTCTCTACCTTCGGTAGCTGTTGAGTTCTGCAGTGCCCAAGCATTCCAGTTGTTGGTAATCCCAAACCACTGGCAGGCCTCCTTCTTTTAGGTTGAAGGTCTTCTTTTATTACGGAGTTACCTTCACAGAAAGCGCTGCTGTGCTTTTGGAAGAGTTCGGAACTAAAACAAGTTTTTATGCTCTAGTGTTACAGGTCATCTCAACCACTTCTTTCCACATTTCCGCAGAGTTGATTCAACCCAAGTGCTGCCATGTATACTTTGTAGATTTATTAAATTTTTTTTTGGACTCACAGCACTTTTCTGACATGGGGAGGTTGAACACCTAATCCTACATGGGTAGGTGAATGCGAAAGCTCACTAAGTCCAAGCACTTTTAGAATGTGGTAAACCAATGTTGAAAATGGAAAATAACAGAACAGTGAATAGCAGCCTCTGGAAACATCTTTCCCTAGACCCAGTTGAAAGCAGATCACCTAAACTAGGTGGGGACCACACACGCATTTTGGTTTGAAAATTTATTTTTAGACATATATATGGTTCATGATTGTATGTATGAGATTCTTGGGAGTATGTGTCATATTGGTAAAAATAGATGGGACTGTATTTTAGGTCAAAGATACGTCATTTTTAATCGCTCTCCTAAAAACATAAACATTATTGTTAGCCTCAATAATATTTCCAGACTATAAACATTATTCGTCTTCTAAGCACTTCGCTTGACGTTCGGACGTGGCACATGCAAATTACGTAAGGAAATATGCTTTTCCTAGGTTTAAGTGGAAGCTAACAAAGGAAGACTTCACGCAGAACTGCGTACTGCTGTGCTTGTGAGTTGATTGATAAAGGAAGGGAGTTGGGGTCTACTTTTGTCCAACGAAACATAGTTGGCTTTTGTATCCACAAGTTAACTAACAGATACAATTAGTGAGAGTGGTGTGAATTAATTATTAATTAATTCACTAATTAAATACTTCATAAATCAATTAAAGAATGCACTAAAGCACAGACCCCAAAGGCGATGTCATGAGCATCAGCAAGGCAACAGTGAAAGAGCAAAGTTAACTATCTAAGTAAGACTATATTTATCGTTATTTGCAAACACACGTATGGTGAGAACCCACAGAGGATAGTACCAGGCCGGGTGGTTTATTCATATAAAGAGGCCATCCCACAGCTTCGAAAAGGCAATTCAAGTCGGGCTACTTTCATGGCTGCTGACATGAGCCACAGATTCTACTTGATAGTGTATATGGGAGTGTAAAAAGATATTGCAAAGAGCTTTGTACTATGATTGTTACATGATTCCATGACATGTATAATATACAGATAGTTGGGGTTTCTACTTAAGTCATGAACATCGTGTTTATATGTGTGAATTTTACATATTTTTAATGTGTGCATGCAATCGATTTATTTTATGACACCAATGCAGAACAGATTCGTGGTTATGCAGGAAGCGGCAAATAGTGTGACTAAAGATAACTCCGTGAATAATTCAGCAAATTATTCAAATTTCTACAACCAAGAGTCACACCATTGTATTACAACAATATCTTTACACAAAAAATAAGAAAGCCTCACGCTTATCCTTCAACAAAGCCGAGTCTTCGTGTGTGTTTATCTTTCTCATACACCATGTGTTTAACATGGTGTTTAACATAAATAGTAGCTATAGCCTCACATCCATTTTACCACATAAATTAGAATAATAATTTTTGTAGTTATTTAATTAATAATAAACACATAAAAATTTAATACTTACAATATAACAATATTTTTTAACTTATATCTATCGCTTTACCATGATTTTATTATTGTAAATAGGTTTTGCTACCATATGCTAATACCGTGGCTCACCAATACCACATTTCCAAAATCCAACTTTCACATCAAAATGATATATGTGTTGGCTGGTTCAGGTGCTAAACTCTTAAATTTTATCGTATTTATTTTTCGACTCAACTAGTGGAACCGCAGACATATTCACCCAAATACAAGTTTAAGATGGGTTTTCGATTCAATTAGCAAGTTAACCGATAGATATTCACCGAAATTACTAATTTGATGGTTGAATACCTTAAATGTCACTTAATCGTGACATGGATAATTCCTGAAACAGTAGGGAATACTGGCCTACGAGTATTTTTTGTACTGCAATAAGAAAATAACTATAATAAATATATAAAACAAAGACAAACTCTTTGAACATGTTGGAGATACTATTTAGAGATACTTTTCAGCTTACCTTAGCTACTTTGGATAAAATAAATTATCCTATTTTGGAGTAATGAGGGTTGACTCACCGATTAATTAACAAAAATTTCATAAAAGGTAAAACTTCACAAACAAAAAAAAAAAACAGAGAATTTAATTTTTTCGAAAGTAGAGGATCATGATCATGTAGTAAAAAAAAAAAAATACAGTAGAAACTATTCACCATCCTAATACAATTAAATTTCTATAAATTTCATAAATCTATATTACATAATGTTACAATATTAAAACAGCTACAAAAGAATATAAGTTATAATATATACAAGAATTCATTAATATGTATAGAGCGTTGGAGACGTTATAGGGTCACACAAAGTAGGAGGAAAGAACAAATTTCATATTAAGAACCATAATCATATAACTTTAATAAAACATTGCAAATAAGTATAGTGGTATTTGAAGCCCCCAACAAAATATGGTCGCTCAATCCATAATTATACAAAATCAAAAATCACATATTCATTCACATGAGTAGTCTTAGCTACCAATGTTACTCAACACTTAAAATAAAAATGGGATATATTTCTTTAAAAATAAAACTAAACTAAACTTGAGCTGAGTTTGAAATGTTTATAATGGAGTATAGGGGAATGGAGGCCCAACAGAGATCGGCCTCGTAATAATGAAGTGTGTTTAGTGGAAAAAGAACCATTATTATGAAAATTAAAAAGCCATGAACTTAATAGCCATATACCCGCACAAAATATATGAGAGAAAACCAATACAGAAAGAAAAGAAAATAGCCGACTTAAAGGAAATACCTACAATGGAATTATAGAAAGAATTTGACCAACTCAATTCTAGAGAGAACTTAAAGGAGTCGAGACCAAATTCTTTTCTTAAGAAAGCCTGTGGACAGGAGTAAACCGTGGTGGAACTGTAACAAATGGGTACAATGGAAGGTGGAGTAATCTAGTGTTAACTAACAAACCAAAGGGTTAGGAAACTTCTAAATCACACCTTAAACTAATAATTATTTTAAAAACAACAAAAACATTGTAATAATTAAGAAAGACAAACATGTACAAAGGAAAATTTACCCAAAAGATTAAGTGGGAGAGTGGGTAACACCATGGTTGTTCGCACTGCCTAATTTAAAACAACGCATTTTTTCCCTTGTAGCAGAAAAGGAGACATACTTAAAAACAGAAAGTTTACAAAAGGAACAACCTAAATCAAATGTGAACTCCAAACTATGAATGAATTTCTCATGATTTAAGATGGATTCCAATATGAACTCCAAAGTTAGGAACAAATTTCATGGCTTATGTGATTTCAAGAGGAAAAAATCAGCCGCTTAAACTGAAAAACCTAGATGTCAATTCTTTTAGTTTTGCGTACGTAGTTTGACGAGCTGGTGCTGGCAATTGCACCGAAATGAGGAAAATTTGTGGATTGTGAGGTCAAAGATTTAGCTTCAAAACGAAAGTGATAATAATTGATTATACACTGAACTTACCAGAATCGTTCATCTCCTGGTGAATCCAATCAACTCGTTTCATCAAAAATTGCCCTACGTGAGGAAGTTATGTATGTTGATCGCCACTGTAATGATCAAATTTTTTTACTAAAAAGCTTAAATACAAGAAGTTTGCGATATAGTAGCCACTTCCCGCATTAAGTGGAATCTTTCACTTTTGTCCAATGGGACAAGAAAAATACTATGATTATTATTACAAGGTAATTTTTCCACACTTAAAGTTGAATTTGGGTTCATGATTTTTATGTGTCGAAATTATTATTTTTTAATTAATTAAGCTTATATATATATATATATATATATATATATATATATATATATATATATATATATATATATATATATATGTTTTTAATTAATTAAAAAATAATAATTTTAAAGAGATAAAAATCAATAAAACCCAAATTCAACTTTAGAGGTCATTGACAATTTTCACCTTCACAACCAAACTCTTAATCCAACAAATATTTTTCACTGTCTTCATTGGACAAAAAGTGAAGAAGGTTATCATTTTTAATTAAAACCTTAGTTAACAATATTATTTCCACATATATCGTAAGTATGAATATTTATTATAAACATTACAATGGCGTGCTATATTCCAAAAGTCTCAATCAATTATTACTATGATATGATTATCTATATGGTTTGGCATGTGTTCAAAACAATATGTAAAGGAAACATTATGGAAAAGTATATGAACTATATGTTGGAGCGCATTAATATTTTCACAAATATTTTAAATAAAATTTGTATGGTGTATGTAAATACGATTTTTTTTTTTTTATATAAAAAAACAATGCCCGGGGGCAAGAGGTCGGGTTTCACCTTGTGACCTCCCCAACCATCCCCACGCTTTTTACCATTGATTTTATGCCTGTGTACTCTTGAAGATATATAATAATTACTTGAACATGTTTTGGTCGATTCACGGTGGGAAGGAGGGGCCAACCACACGGGCAGCTCCTCCCTCACGTGACCCCACAACATGACCACGCTCCAACTTTCAACCGACAATGGCATCAATCGTTAAGTTATCTCATTAACCGTATCAAGCCCAATTAATCCTCCTAATACCACGCGTACCAGCGTACATGCTAATTTCTATAGATTCCACCAAAATGTCGTAGTTAGCCTTGAGTTTCAAATTTGGAGGAGAAATTGGAGTGATTTTTTTTCAATAATGGTAGTCAATTTTCTACCAAATTTAGCTTAGAAAGAGTGATTCTTCACTAATTGGCATGTGTAGGGAAACATATGTATTGGAAAATAGGCTCTTTATGCGCAGGAGTAACTTTAGAGAGGTTTTTTTGTTGTTTTGAAGAATTTTGAAGCCGAGGGCCACTGTAAGAGGAAGGCCATGCCCCAAGAATCCGAAGGCCAAATGAGTAAATAAAAAATCATTTCTAATATATTTTGACATTTTGAACTCAAAGTGGGAGTATGTTCCAGGAGAATTTGACGTTCGTAAAATGTGAATTTGACACAATTGAGCTAATAAAGAGACCGGCTTACCTAAGGTGGACCAATGGAGATGTAGCTTGTTAGTGGGTCAACCTTTATCAAAAACTTATTTTTAATGATCAATTTTGTGATGATTTTCTCGTTATTTATATTTTTGTTCACTTTTTAATTTACATGAGGTTACAGAATTCACTCATAAAATTCACAGGTACCTTCGAAGT
Source organism: Pinus albicaulis (assembly GCA_034641835.2). Taxonomy (NCBI): domain Eukaryota; kingdom Viridiplantae; phylum Streptophyta; class Pinopsida; order Pinales; family Pinaceae; genus Pinus; species Pinus albicaulis. The sequence goes on from CM076580.1 coordinate 93,632,949, forward strand.
TGATTAATACAAGAAACAAGAAACTTCATATATCACAAGAATAAGATCAATAAATAAGTTTTATATTTGAAAATGAAATTAAAAGGTAAAAACTAAATATTCAATAACAAAACTGTTGGTATCGTAGACTAAGTGAAAGTGTTATTTATCATATGTTTTGTTTATGTGTTTAATGTTGCAAATTTGCATAATGTAGGAAGGTTAAAGTTATTTAAAGGTGAAGGTAAATTTTTGTTACATATTTCAAATTAGGACCAAGGAAGGAGAGTTAAAATAGAACCATCTTCTACCAAATTATACCATAGTCATACTTGAAGAACCCCAAGTTTTTGTTCAAGAATATGATATTGAATATAAAAGCAAGAAGAAGAAGCTTGAATATCAGAAGAGTAAAGTTACAAGAATTATGTTGAGCTAACCATAGCTATCATGTCAGTGTTGGAGAGACTCAACATATTCGGTAGAGGAAGATGTTGGGAGAGATCAAGCAAGAAGAGATGGTTAAAGCAGGTTTTTATGTATTATCACATGGCAGTGAGGGTTCTAAGTTCTCCATAAGGAGAAGTAAAACTTATGGTAAGAAGGATGAAGAGAGAGCAAAGGGAAGGGACAGGTGCCACTATCCTTCATCACATCTTCATCATATTTTTCATCTCCATTAGCATCATCTTCCATTTACACAAAAGCCACTCATAGACTCACTCACAAAACTCATAGCAGAAACTCTCCATTACTCAAATTGACATTATGTTTTGAACTTCTATGTACAATGAAGTAGCTAAATGTAGAGATACTAACAATTAACAAGGATCAAATGGAGTTATCATAGAATCTTAACCTTCATGAGGATGATGATAAAGACTAGGTCGGTTTCATTACAAGTGAAGGACCAACTCTAGTTTAGTGGAAGCAAGACTCAAGAGGAAATGTGAATCCATAAAAAAAAATTCACCCCAGGTTGAGCTTATTTCTTCCATTAAAAGATAAGCTCTTTATCCTTTAGCATATATGAAAAATCCATTATGAGTTGGGAAAATTTTTAGGTAGAAATTCAAGAATACACTAGGAGTTATGGAAAAGGGCTTTATGGTTGTAGGGGAAATAAACTTGAGTTCCGGAAGATACACGTCAGAAATACATTATGGGTTTACATTCCTATTTCTCTGAAACATAATATCCTTATGTTTAACCCAAGAAATTTAGATGAATTTTATGTTCAAGACACACACTTAGAGGCAAGAGGGAACAAAACACTTAACAGAAAGTGAAAAGAGGGTAAAGGAAAATGAAATTTTTATGTAAGAGGGAAAAGAAATAGCTCTATAAAAAGAGATAGGAAAAAAATCACATGGGAAAATTTGTTGAAACATTACCTATGATGAAGACCAATGTTGGAAAATTTATCCAGACTGGCACCAAACAAACTGAAAGGCAAAGAGAAGGGTAAAATTTTTGAAAGAGAAATAATACACCAGTGTCGTATTTAAGATGACAAAGATTAAAACCATTGGTTTGAAAGGTACACATATTAAAGCAGAGGTTTGAAATTTTTCTGAAATGTCACCTGCTTATAGAAGATGCAAGAATAGAACTTTTTCCATATTATATTTGTCTCTAAACATAAAGTGCTGATGTATACTTTTTGGATAGTGGATCACAACTTTTATTTTCAAAGACTTGCTAAGAAACTAGGCTTTGAAACTATTAGATCCAAGAATTCACATCCTTGGCTTGGATATGGAATAATGAAACTTGCAGTTACAAGGAAGTGCTACTAAGTTTCACCATCAACTCAAATCTCTACATAGAAGTTGAGCTTGATGTGGTGTCGCTTGGAGATATTACGATGTATTGGGGAACTTCGGTATGTAATAGATAGAAATCACATTTCACCACCATTTAACAAGTATCATCGTTGGCGATTCATTGAGTACATAATTAGAACGCAGATAAGAAGAAGACAAGTTTATCCATATACATGTGTAAGCAGCGAAGAGGATAGTGAATGCAAGCTGAGCTAGACATTGCTGATGACCAAACAAAGAGATGTTTTGAATACACTTTTGAAAACTATGCTTATTCTTGCAATCACTTGTTTTAGGACATTGTGCTGGGATTCTGCATGAAACCTAACAAGATGGTGAAGATTACAAGAATCCTAACATCAATGGTTACGGTGTTGTTGGAACAAGATATCGACAAAGAGAGTGCAAAGGTCAAAGAGAATGTGAAAAAGAAGTCAAAAAGAATAATGGTTCAAAATGATAAGCTAGGTCATAAGGTACATCAAATGGCAAAGATATGAGGTCAAGAGTTGATGCAATTACAAAGCGAGATCAACCAAAAATTTCATGGTGACAGCGGTGCAAGGTAAGAACGGTTTCCTTTAATTGTTGACCAATGTAGGAACAAGATGGTTTCCACAAGGATAGATTTCTATTTTTGCAAATTCAAAAATATTACAAGATGACAGTGTTAATGACAAGAAGAGAAGGTCGAAGAATCAAAGGAAAATTTTGAATTTTTTGAAATTTCCAAATGATGAAATTGGGGAAATTTCCTCAGACATCGAAAGGTGAGGGAAAACAACTCCATCCACATGATCAAGAATTGTGAGGAGATTTTGGGGCTTTAAAAGGTCAGTAGGGAGTAGTGATCGCAGGCTCGTATTTCATTTTCAAAATGAAAGTCCTTAGACTATTTGCAACCAAACAACTGTGTCGCTCGTCGCCGTGAATCCAACACAACTCATTTTTCGAAAACCCATTTTGGATGAGGAAGTTATCTACTAATCATCATTCGAACAAGCACTTTTATATGTACCGGACTGTGAACAGCGACATGAAAGTCTAGTGATCATTTAGGAATCTTCTTCAATTTCTTTGTCCAATGGGATCCATGATGGGCACAACGTCAGATTCATCGTTTGGTTTCAGAAGGTGAAATTGTCCAACACCTAAGTTTGAATTTGGGTTCATGATTTTTATGTATTGAAATTATTATTTTTTAATTAATTAAGGTTAGAATAATGTATATATATAAATATATATATTATTTCATTTTTAATAATATATTCAAACCTAATTAATAATATTATTTCCACATATATTGTAAGTCTCGAATATTGGCTATAAAACATTATAATGGTGGTATATTAATAACCAAAGGTCCTAATTCCACCATATTGCATATTAATAAACCAAAGTTGTCCGAACCCAATTATTAATGGTGGAGGATTAATTATATGGCTTGGCACATGTTCAAAGTTTAAACATGGTGTGTAAAAATTGTGCAAAGTTCCGTTAACCATATGTTGGAGTGACATTATTATTTGGCTGCTGTTTTTAACAAATGTTGGATGGCGTATGTAATACATTATTTGTTTTTATATGTGTAAACAATGTGTATGGGGCGTGAGGTTTCCGTGTTCGACCCCTCATGACCTCCCCCAACCATTCTGGCTGATTTTTTAACATTGACGTTCATTTTAAAATGTATGTGCACAATTTATTTCGAATGTGTTTTGTTGATCCTGCTGGCAGAAGAAGTGGGTCACCCTCACAGTTATCCTCTGTAGCACCTCACAGACTCCGTCCATCCACCAACCGTTATTGTGAATTACGCACTTATCCCATTTAACTGGGATGTCGAATGAACTTCCCATTTAATTAGATGTGTATTTACTGGGACATATGCTTTCAAAGATTCCACCAAAATGTCGTAGTTAATTGGATTTCGGAGATTTCAAGTAGAAATTGGGAATGACATAAAAACTGTCAATTTTCAACCAAATTGAGCTCGTAAAGAGTCATTTTGGTTAGTATGCGTGTTATGAACACATTGTAACAGGCTCTTATGCGTATATGCTTTCACGGGTGCCATTTACAGCCTGAAGGTGCGTCACCAGAGGGAACATGCCTAGACATATAAAGGCCAATTTAAGCAAATAAACACTAACTCTAATACTGGGAATTTTTAACTATTGGAGTATGTTCTCCAAGAGAATTCTGATGGCAAGGTCAAAATTTAGCAACAACTGAGCTAATATAGGAGGCCCAAGCCATGGAGGTGCTACCAAGGAGATGTAGCCGAGGGAGGAGTGTCCCTTCATCAAAAATATGTTGATGGATCAATTGTGACATTTTTGTCATTTATGTTGTTGTTGTTCAGCCTTCTAAATTCATACTTATGCTTAAAAAATTCACCATAAAACTGCTTTAATTTCCCTGCTTTTGGACACAATACAAGAAACAAGGAAACATACATCAAGAATACAGCAGATTAGTAAATAAGTTTTATATCTAAAAATGAAATTAGCATAGCAAAAAATAACATTCATAATTCAGAGATAAACTCACCAGTGTAATGAGTGTTAGAAGTTTTTAGAGTCCCATTCTCCACTGTTCGATTCTACATGGATAGATCTACATTTTTACTTAATTTAACTATATTCATGTGAATATAATATGAAATACAGAACGTGGTGGCCAATGAGATTCAAGATATAACCCCCAAATGGTATACAGATACAATATTTTAAAATTGATGATAAATTTATTATTTAGAGAACTGTACTTAAGTGGAACATTAAAATCCTTAGTCATGAGTATTGTGTTGAATTACCAAAAGAACATTACCACAAAATATACATGCCAAATAAAACCAGGAAATAATGATAAATGGTGGCAGTCTTTTTCCTATTATGGGAGCCATGGAATCAAAATGAATATATGATAATGTGTTAATAGATATGTGTAGGTGATAGTAAGGCAAATTACGCCAGAAATGTCAAAAATATTGAGCGACATGTATAAGGCTCATGAGCCAAATCTAAAGGTCGAATATCGTAAGATCCTATGCATGGGGACTAATATTATGATGATGAAAGATTAATATCTCTCGATAAATTCCAGTACCCATGTCATACTTATAACAATGAAAAATTAAATTTAAAAGTTAAAAGAGAAGAGCTAATTAAGAATACTGTGATATAGGGAAAAATTAAATATCAATTTCAACACCAATCTTATAGTATTTTATGTTAAAAAAAACGTTGGTAGAAGTTGTAGAAAATAAGAAAACAGGTTCAAAGCTAGCTTGAGGGAAAACCAAAAAACATGTAATTCACACATTATGTTGTATTTAATTCAGTGTATCTCACAAAATATTGAAAAGTTGAAGATAATATAATCCTAAATTCTCATATTAATATTATAATATTTGTGAAGAAAAACAAAACCAAAAAAAAAAAAAAAAAAAACTAATTTAACTCAATGTGATCCTCTCATGATAAAGCAAATTATATTATGCACTCGTGTAGAGCAAGTGTGAAAACGAAGTTGGTAGAACAGGGATAACAGATTTCATCCTAACATGTTAAAACAATAAATCAAAGAATATCAGTTTTTGCAAAAAAAAGTTAATAGTACATGCGGTGAAGGACAATGACAAAGGGGGTGTTCTCTTTGTTTATATAAGCTATTTTTGTTGAATTAGTTCAGAAGCAGTATTCAGAAAGCAGATATAAATGGTGAATATTACCTGTTACTGTTTGAGAAGGATGCAAATATAAGAAAAACAGACCATAAGTATTTTTGAGGGAAAACAAACGCCTTCTTTGTTTGGTACATATATTGCACAGAACAATTATTTTTATTTGATCGATAGCAAGCCATGGTGGACTTGATTAATTAAAGAGTTAATGTTATATAATAAATTATTTTTTATTAATGGAAAAATGAAATTTGGGAAAGAAAAAATACTTGAGAAGGAGATGTTTTCCGTTAATTAAACCAACATACATAATATCAAGACAATTTTTCTCAGTCGCCTGGAATGTATTAATTATAATAAACAGTTAAGCAGGAGAGAAAATCAGGCTTTATACAATGCGAAAAAAGAACGAAGGCTAGTGAATTGAAACCAGCGAAAGCGTTAGCGTCTTTAAAGGTACCGGGTTGTTAGCAATGAATAAAGTACATTATTCATAATCACAAGGGGTTTTGATTCAGCGAAAAGCGTATCCTGACCCAGGAACCTGGGGGAATCGCACCAGGCTTTCCATGTTGGGGAGGAAAAAGTTTTTTTCTCGAAAGTTGGATTTTCACCAGGATTTTGTACCTCTTTTGTTAAGGATTTTGTGATGTTAGTAATTGAAACATAATCAAATAAGAACAAAAATATTTTCGCTGTAATACTGTTTCGTAAACAGTCAATCATAAATTATTAATAATGAAACAATTAATGGTATATATGGGGATGCAGACTGCATTGTGGATTAATTTCATGTATATATATGAACTCATAAATGTTAAAAGCTCATCCACAAGAAGTAAAACAAGGAGTCAATATTCTCAATTTCATGAACGGTATGCTTATATTTAGCTGATTATCATAATATATAACAAAGAATCATTATAATGATATGTTAAATACTAAAGATCCGGTTTTATTGATATTATACATGTCAGTAGGATCATACTTGTTTACGGTGAACTCATTCGATCGCGATATAGTACCTTCACAATTCAAAGAGCAATGAATAAACTAATAGCTAAAGGTATAATCACAAAAGAAAATTTTTTGAAAATTAAATTGATTAGACTTAATAAGTGTAATCCGAAGGTGGATAAAAGCTAAAAATTAAATAACAAAGGAAATTATTCTGAAGAATTTTAAATGTTTATCTATAGATTACAGAGAACTGGATGTAGGTTGTTTCAAGATCAAATTCAAAACCTAAAATTATACAACAACTTGAGTGGATTAATTAATAATATCGTTCTACTCATGAATAATAGAATCGTGAATGGTAACTTTAATCAAGAACCAAACCACTAAGTTTTAACCAAATTAATTAAATGGTGTTAATAGCGACTAATATAGATAAGTTATTATCATGACTTATCCAATGGTAGCGCTGATTGTAATACATTTTTGCAGGTGAATCATTTCATTAATTGGAAACTTACAGAAGTATGTATGATGATTTAGATAATGCAGATGTAGCAAAAATTACATTTGAATATATCCAATTTTGAAGAGATCAACAACAAGGCAAAAATGAGGACTCAGTCTTGAAAAAAATATTTATAGAAACAAGCTTCGTAAAGGATGTCAATTCGTGCTTACCAAACACAAAAAGTTAGAAAATATTCCTAATTTATGTCACCTGATGCACAACCAATCTGTTTCTCCTTTAACACCAACTTAGAAAACAACGAAATATATATTTTTCCTCTGTATAAACAATGCTAAGAATGAATTTTTAAAATTATATATCACATGGAACCACACACATTAAACTTATATTCAGGTGCTAAAAGAAGGAAAAAATCATCAGATATAAAATATAAGGCTTTATACCGACCAAAAAAGAAAAAACCCCATGTAAATTTCAAAATATCAAATTTCTACAGGTTAAGAGATTTATAAAAACAAGCACTATCTACCTAAAGGAGCGTTGTCTAGTCACCAAACCAGATGAAGAGCAAACAACGAAGTGAAGGTTGTTAGAAATCCTTCATGCTCTAAATTAATTAAACTGAAATATCTAGTGCAACAAGATTCCCATAGCACAAGATATGTTAAAAATTATGAATTATATCATGGATAATGACCAGAATAGAATGACTCTTAAAAATAGAGATACAAACTACAGGAGGTATTGTTCTGTTTACCTAACAACCTAAAACAAATGAATTGATTTCATTTGAAGTGATGAGGAAGTGACCATCGACTAATTAACTGTGTACCTCATGAGAACAAGACTATAAAACAAAACAAAAGGAAGAGAATGGATATTTTCCAAAAAGAGGATCATTCAAATAATGGTAGCAAAACAAACACAGAAAAACCAGTTCATCATATTAGACATGCAGCACCAATTATAAACAAATACATATAGAGTGATACCTATGAAATTACAAAGGAGATTACAAGTTAAAATGTAGAAATATTAAACAATATGCATAGAGTGCTGAGAAATGTGTATGCTGCTCACAAGGTTGAGGAAAGAAAGAAAATATATTAGGAAACCAGAAACATAGCATATGACTACAACCAACATTTACTTGCTTTAAACTACTTAGTCATTAGACCAAGAACGACATATGAAGTTCAACCATCGACAACTTTAACAATATCAGAAAATAAGTAAAGTGGTGTTTGGAAGCCCAAAATATTATGGTTGGTTTTAATCCATACCACATTGCAAAACCTAAAATCACATATTCATTCATAATAGTTTTACCCAACAATGTTACTCAATTTGTTAAATAAAAGGTATAGCCTCAAAAATAAACTTAAGCTTAACATTGAAATCCCAGTTAGAAATGTTTATAATGTGAGTATAGGGGCACAAAGATCCGCAACAACATTGACTCGACAGTAGGTGAGGGTCATGATGAAGATCCATTATTATGAAAGAAAGCCAAAGGAACCTAGGTACACATCTACAAAAACTACAGGAGAGAACCAATAAGGAGAAAAAAGTACAATAGTCGGGGAGAAATGAAATACCATAAATGGGAATTGTGGTATTTAATTTGACTAAAAATTTCGTATAGAATCTAGTTGGGTGAGACGCACTATTTCTCTAATAAATTCCGGAAGAAGAAGCAATTGGCTGTGGAAGTGCAATAAATACAATCCGGAATATTACAATTCAACAATCGAACTCGAAAAACCAAAGAGTTAGGAAACTTTCACAATTCACTTAGAAATATAATAATCGTTTTATAAAATAGCGAACACATTAAAGAATAATTCACAAAATAGTCAAAATACATGGAGTAATAAAGTGAATATTGTTCCGTACTTACATAGGGAGACCACCATGGTTTTTAATACCTAATTAATTCAACAGTTTTACTTAAAGCTCAAAGAAGCACAAAAGGCATCAGCATTAGCAAAATGACAATGAACAAATGAAACCACAGAACTCAGTGGAACGACACGTTCGTGGTTGAAGGTGGATTCCTAATTGGAAAAGAGCTAAGTCACAAGAACTCGACAAACCCTGCATGCCAATAGCTCATGCATGCATTCAAAACTAGAACAAGAAGGCACGCAATATGCCAAATGAGGCACCTCACGTGAATGAGGTGTTAGGTTTCTGCAGTCCCATTCCCACCGTTCGATCTATGGACAGATACACTGGCCTGAATTGACTGGCAAATTTGTTAATATCACATGGGAAACATGAATGCCAGGATAAAAGATTCAGTTAGAATCTGAATAAATCAATTATGTGACTGCATTATAAACTCCATCAGCAAACGGGAATTGTACTTATGTAAAACATTAAAATCTCATGGTGAGACAGTTGAACAAAGAAATTACCACAAAAAATATAAGTTCAAATACACCTAGGAAAAGAATGAAAGAATGTAAAGGGTTTCAGGATGGCAAAACAAAGCAAAATCTTTAAATGAATAATATATGTTACTATTAGATATGCACAGCATAGTGAGGTAAATTATGCTGTATGAAAGTACAAAATATCGAACACATGTATGAGGCCCATGAACAAATCTAAAGTTCAATACATGCAACATTTCACATACATGGGGACAACATTATGATATATTTAACTTTTCCCTATAAATATCTCTACCTATGTCACACTTATAACAATGAATTTGGGTTCCAAAAGAGCAAGACCTATAATAATACTTTCATAGTAGGAAAAAAATAATGATTAAACATCAATCATATAGACCCAAATAATGAGGTACATATATACATATATATCAAAGAAGGCATGTGAAAAGGTTGAACATATTTTTTCCACCAAATAGTATGCTTGTATCTTTATTGGATTCTATGAATTAAATTGGCTCACATACACTCATTTTAAAATATATTTTTACATTTGTGCATTTCTAATTACAATTATAATAAGGATAATAAAATATACCAAATTGTATACTTGGTAATGTAGAGAAAGGTTGGAACATACCTGTTCAAAATAATGTTTTCATCTGCATTAGACTCATAATTGAACCATTTCAAATACTTCATAAGCAATATTGCTTTTAATATGCAAATTTATAGAGAATTACAATACACTATGCATGAAAAGAGCCTCAGAAGAGGTTATAAAGTATGTTTTTAGTATATAAATTGGCCAAACTGTCAAAAGCATTTTCTGCTAAGCATTTGTTTTCGTTGTATTGTGAGGTTTTGAAGGTATTTATAAATACTCCCCAACACAATAAAAAAATGAAGTAAGAATGTATATTTACATGTTTTTCTCACCAAGACGCTAATCAGGTCAACACACTATATTGTATCAGAACACACCAAGATTGTAATCGCATTTACACCTGGATGGAAACAGATTTTTGACATACAGGTATTTAGAAACACCTTGTAAAGGCCAAATTAAAGGTTAACACCAATACCAAAGTGTACGTAATCGGATAGATAAGTTGTAAAACCGCACCAATCCTATAGTATATAACGACTGGTCGCCAAGTTATGGTGCAACAAAGAGGTTAAATGGAAACCCATCGTATACATGTAACACCCATTTAACGGCCTAGTGGTAGCCATTCGCCATTTCGATTAAATTGCCATTTTCCATCAAATGTCAACATACCTTGCAATATTCATATCAATTAATTTTTTATTAGTGAATTAATGTGATGTTTGATTAATTGTTATAATAATACCTACTTTCACATCTCTTCATTAATATTTAATCGTCCATATATTTAATCAAGTGGTGTAATATTCGTTTTAATAATGTATAGAACATAATAAATAAGCGTATATATATATATATATATATATATATATATATATATATATATATATATATATAAATATTTTTTTGTCATACAAAAATGATGTATGATTGTATCCTCTCTTTCAATTAAATATAATTATGTCCGCCTATATTAAAAAATATTTCGCAAATAATATTTTCAAAAACACAATGCTCACGGATATTCAAACACATTAATCATCATTCTTCGCTAATTAAATAATAGCGTCGTCATCATATTGAAAATAATAAGGAATGTTTTTTACACGTTTACTGTTTTTCTTATTTTCAACTTCCATTTACAAACATAAAAATAAATTGTAATAAGTGTATATTGATGAGAATGATGAAAATTGCAATATTAAATAAATAATAGCATCAATTTAAACTGGTACAGGCCGTACCATAGCAACTGACTCATGGAATCATTATTTAAAACCAAATTTCATGTCATCTTCAATAACTTATTTGTTGGTGCTATCTGTTGTTTTTTTTCCAAGCAAGTCGCAAAGTAATTCATAATAATTATATTTAACATAATTTTTTTTTTTTGTTCTATTAATGTATATTAAGTTACAAAACAAAATCGACATGCCAAAGCTACAAATTCCATAATTAATTTTTTATATGCCAACATATACTGACAACCTCATATTTGAACCAATATCAATCATCACTTGTTTGTCTTTCTACATAACACTGTTTAAAAGACATTCAATGATAGATTTTTAAAAACAACCTGAAATATACAAACATGCAGAAATCTAGTTAAGTTTTTTGTATGGGAGTAAAATTACTCACAACATATATTATCAACCTTTTCTTTCCCTTGTCATCTTGTTTTATGTGTTGAATGGGTTCCATTTTCTTTTTCTTTCATAATAAAAAGAACAAAATTAATACTTAATGCTAAATGCTTATTTGTCACCAATCGGCAATCTAACCATTACATATTACATTTGAAGCACCTTGTTATTGAGATGGTTCCTCCCATAAAACTGCGTCCATTTTTCACCATCTCCTTTAAAACATTTTTCGGCATTCTACCATATTTTTCATATCAACTGTTTGTCCTTGAAATTTTCATAATTCTCTATGAAAATGTATAAAATAAACTATTTAATTTTTATATTGACATACTAAAAACAATATAACAAAAATGATATTACAATATTAGCTTTAGTAATATACATATATAATCTACAATAATATTAGCATCGTTGGCTTTTTTCACCTTCTTTTTTGTTGTTTCACATTTTTTCTATGTCCATATGTCTCATCGACCAATTCTCCTGAAAACTCATCTCTAGATAGATAAAATTTGGGTTTCTAAGAATCATTGGATTGATTTTTATATTGTAAGTGGAATAATGTATATAATTTCTTCCACTACATCCCTCATAGCTTGTGTGTCAGTTTCCTTTGTCACAACTCTCACCACCATCTCATACAGCCAAAGACAGAAATTCATTTTTACTGTATGTTCTATTTTTTTTCTTTTCTTAGAACAATATCTTTTCGTTGTTAGCCTATGTAGAACATTAACAACATACAAGAACGACATTGTTTGAAATACATTATCTAATATTTACATACCATTAAATGAAAATTGTGCAAATCATATTGAATTAGATAGTATTTTTTCATTCACCTAATCGACATCCTTCAATTTCTTCAGAACAACTTTATGCTCTTTTTGGTATTAGACTGAATAATATTATCGAGCATCATCATTTTGTGCTCTATTAGATAACACCAACGTTTTACATAGTTAACCATATATATTCAAAATAATAATTTTTAAATAATTTACAAAAGAACTTGCCTTTTTTTCTTTTCGGGACAAAAAAGTTAATAGTATTTTTTTACTTTGTATCTGTCATTTTCAATTAATAATAACTTCAGGCAACACACTAGCTAATGAACATATTTTATAAATAAATCACAAAACTTTAGAAGGTAAAAAAATCAAGAAAATTTTAGTTTTCAGAAGTGAAGAAGGGCGACTTACTCACGTGCAATACCGGAGAAGCATCACCAAACAATAGAAACATTTTACAGCTCTAATGGCGATATCTTGTACATTACAGTTAAACCAAAAGACGAAAGAGAAAAATGAAAGTATAAAATCCTATTGTGTTATGTTTTGTAGCATAAGATGTCTGTAGAGGTGGTGCCATGTTCTTACAATGCACCTATGAAAAAAATAAATGTATCATGCCTATATTTAACAAGGATCTTTTGCATTATATGTTAACTTGCAAAATTAATTAATGCGTAATACAATTAATAAAAAATATCAAACAGATGTGGTAATAAAGGTATAATAAAAATAATGAATAACGGCAGGCTATTATTTTACATAAAGGGGTATATCACTAAAAAATATGTTTTTAAATTTTTTGATTTGGAACAATATATGTAAATATAATAAAAATAGTGTATCGAAAATGGTCGACACAAAGCGTAATATTGATTGCAAAATATGTTTTACAACTGCGAGCCATATTACCGATCCTCTGCATGCCTCACAAGATGTCATATTGCTTATATATATATAGCAATACAAACCTATAACTAAAACAGTTAAAATGAAGTCACAAGGTAAACAACAGAAGAAGCAAGGTCGGTATGAAGAACCCATAGGTTTAGCATAAGAATGGATTTTTTTTTCTAAATGCACAATAAAATTTAAATTTTTTACTTACCATGTATTAAATCGTTTAAATCGAAAATACCATTTAGTGGTTTAATATTTTTATTATACTACGAAAATAAATCACCGTATGTTTGAAATTTAGATTCTTCAATAACCCAGAAGGCATTGGCATCTTTCGTCACAATCCTAGGACAATGATGGCATTAACATTTTTGTTTGGTATATGAACAATTATTTCCATAGTCAAACCAACAATCACGTATCATTTATCGCATATTTATCAGATACTCATATATTTTGTAATAATCATGTTTAAACATATTTTAAAATTATTAGGATTCTAGTGTGATGATATAATTTCATTCGTCATCTTTTCTGTGTTTTATACCCCATGACAATTTAAACTCCAGAGGGTGCTTAACAAGAGAAAAATCGCAGAGAAATCTATACTAAGAATGGTTGAATAAACCAATTAACTAATTCCCACTATGTCCGTATTCACTATTTAGGACGACCATACGAATAGTAGTTTCGTCATAAATGGGATAAATGCATAGAGGTTGGAAAGTGATGATTACTTAATGGACATATGACCATATGGAGCAGCACATAGATGCATTCCGTATTAGCACCGTTATGGATTACGTTCAATATGGACAATTTTTCAGTGTTTTGAATTTGCTTCCTGTCAAACTTTCTTTGTCTGCGGTGTCACCAAAGTTCATCATCGGTAGACAAATAACAATACTATTGTTTGTCGAACATATGTTTTTGTAATTTGAGGAACACCATCAACTTCTCTCATTTGAGAAGAACGGCACAATGAACATTATAAACAATAATACTGACCTGAATAATTATACTCTGGAATTAACAAAGCATTTAATATTGTCTATGACCAACTACAGTTATTTCCAAATAGTATGGTCTTATACAATGCCTCACAGAGCCTAAGAGGCAAAGAAAATGTTGGTGGTGTCTATATAAGTAATTTGTGTTATCACAGAATGTAATACACCCAAAATGGATTAGATTTTACATAGAGGGTCATATAAACACATGTCTCAATGTAAGTATGAAAGGTATGATAAATAAAAACATGGTAACCACAAATCTCTTCCTTTTTAACATATTATGCCATGCCTATAATCCCATTGATTCAAAGGTCACTTCAGCGAATTAAATTATGTTTCAAAGAGATAAATGCTCACAAGAAGTGAGTTGGGAGTTATGTGAATGCCAAGATATTTAATACAGCAACATATGATATGTACCTAAAAGGTATGATGAAGACAAACAAAATATTCCATAGCCACATATGCCCAACCCATTCCCTCCAAACACCCACATATGTTTTTCCAGGTGACTGGAATAAACAATATCCCCCATGTTTACTGTGAAGAATGTAATGATCTTATGTTGGATCTCACAGTCCCGTAGGAACATAAGTGGAAGAAAACATGGATCACTACAAATGCACCTGCAGATGAATTCAACAGCCATATGGGATAAATTTATACGATGTATCGAAGACCCATCTACACAGAGGAGTCAGTATTGTATGGGAATATACTTACAGGAAAACATCACACCTGCCCAGTAGTCTCACAAATTGCATGTTTATTCATTTGTTTATATACGTTAAAATATTAGCTTGTATATTATTGCATGACTTGTTGTAATTGTTCTGACATGCATGATATTCTTTAATGTTCCAGTGCAGTTATACATTGTATACAATAATTTTATGTCCTTTAAACAAAAAGGTATTTTGATGTAAATTTTGTGGACCTTCTTAAAAGTTAGATACCATCTGGATCATTAAAGCTAAATGTATGACCGGCCTGTGGCACTTTCAAAGAAAACACCGTTACGAAGAGCAAGATCCGTACTAACAAACAAGAGAGAACCCAAAGGCCTAAAACAACAATAATTAACCTAATGGCTAGACATATGAGAGAGAAGGAGAATAGACTTCAGAAATGTTGTTTGATTCAAATGGGGAGCCTATGTTCGATATTCAATTTTTCGACACCTATGTTGAGAAATTTTCCCCATTGGGATGAAAAGAAACATATATTTTATAACCCTCCTTATAGTGGGGACATCTAATATGATCTCACTTATTATATCCCCACATATACTAAAAAATGTTTTAATATTCTTTACAGCTATCATCAAAACAAAGACACAGCACTGTTATTATGGAACATTCGATACTCAAAAACAAAAGAAACATTGGCCAAGACAATATACTAAGATCGCGTGCGTGTCGGTTTTTATTTAGATTTCAAAGAAGGTGATGTCCGTGTATTTTGAAAAAATATGATATTTATTTGGCAAAGGAAGTTATAAATAGGTGTGATGGCGCTATCTTCTACATAGGTTCCCCTCACTAGCGGCTGCTGCTTCATCGTGGATGACCATTTGTCAAGGTTGAACAACATGACCATTTGAATCTTCTAAGAGTACATAATTTCAAAAGTATGATTTTACTATTTGTTATATTAATAAATTTTATCATACCAGGATCATAAAACATACCTAATTTTGTGTATATTATTGCATGTGTTTATAACTTCGTAGTTTCATTATCCTTTTGTCATGGAGCATGGAAACATGACCCCTCAAGACCTAGGACATCCCATATCTAAATTATCCTGACGGTATTGGATAACATCAAAGGAGATTCATGCTGGGCATTCGACGGTGGGCGTCAAGATATCGTTGAGACTGCTTTTGTATGTTTGAGAAGAACCCATTGACAAGTTTCCAGGTACTTGTAGGAATGTATATTCAACCACCCTAGTAAGACGAGGTTGACTTAGTTGTGGTGGTTTTCGTCGTTGGATGTTCTTCTTAAAGAGGCATGAAAAAATTTGGAAAGTTTTTTTTCTATTGCACAGTGTAAAACCGAGTGGTCTATGGCAGAGGGGTGGCATATCTTACGAGTCTTTTCTATTATGTGAGGAGACATCAAGAGATTCAAGGCAACCACAGGTGTGTGATTTGGGACGATGAAAGAGACAAGACAAAAGAGAAGGTAGATTTTTTAAATGAATGGAAAAGGTTACATAAAGAGGAAGACTATAATTTTTCAAAATTTAATAAAGTAAATATTCATGTTGAACTTCATATAATGTATATTTTGATCCAGGTGTACTATATATCGTGTTTTATTTCATCAAAGAAATGAAAAATGAAGAACTTAACAACTGTTTCTTTACAATTATGAAGTGACGAATCATGGGTCAATAAGTGAACAAAGAGTACTAAATGGGACAATATAAAAAGAAATAATTCAGATCTTTTAATTAGTAGAAGGTCTACCCGATCATTTAAAACAATATGGAAAAAATATGCCCTGTCACTATGCTTAACCAAGTCGTAGAGAACACGTACGCAACCAATCATACCTACAGTGTTGGAAGAGGATGCGCCAAATGTAGGGACTGGGGGTTTACCCACTCAGTAATAGTCTATTTATGTATATTTTAAACTTAATAAGGCACCTTTGAAATTCTAATTACACATCTTTACATTTCATATTTTAATAGTTGTTGTTATAACATTAAAAAAGTGACACCGTGATTTTTTAACTTTTTTATAAACACCTTGTTCCCATATGAGCATATGGACACCATTTAGCATTTAAAATTTCGATGATGGACGATGACACAAGATTGTGAGTGGTTTATTGATCAATCATTCTAGGCCAGCCACCATGATCAAACCTATTACAATGGACGTAGGTTACATTGGAAAGACACAAGACGTTTAGAAGTGTATTGCTTCTTTCCAATGTGTTATTTTTGAAAAGTGGTACACCTTGATCGGAATAATGTAAAGAAATATCATAGTAGGTTGATATGTATCAACTCTAGAAATATGGGACAGAAGCTAAGGAGCCCTATGTTTTCCGAACATTGAAGCCGTGTGGTTTACATAGATGTGTTGGACAGAGATTGGGTGTCTATTGAGACGCACCGATCAAAAAATATTTTTGAACAATAGTGTTATCATGCTGCTGCCGGAAGATAATAAGGGTGATCACAGAATTCCAGAGTGATATGGTACATGTTTTATTTCATCATTTATATTTTTAAGATGGTTTGTGTTAGTACATCACTATATAACTAAGACTCTCTTTTAAATATTGAAATATGTATTTCTAAATAATTGTTTTGCATTTGTTGTGCTTAAAATTACTATTTCACTTCATAATTTAAAATTATAAGCGATTCCCAAACAACAAGGATCAGAGTAAGTTTTTTTTATAACAAATCCTAAAATAATACAATCTTTATTGATTGCTTAAATGTGTAAACATATCTAAAAATGATAATGTTATTTTTGGTATGTAAGATCATAATAAAATAATGATAATTTAAACATGAATTGATGGTTTTATTAAACTTTTTTTATTATACAAAAATGCAAATTATTAATGTAGATTTATTATTTTACAAATATTTGTATTCATAGAAATTTTCACAATTTTGGTAATGGAATAAATATTTACGTATACATTTTTACTTACAAGATCAATTATGGTTCAAAATTGAAAATTAATTTACAAATTTACAAATTCATAAATTTTTAACAAAATTGAAATTACACAACAGATGAATTACAATTACAATTACACCTTACAATATTTCAAGCAATAAAATTACAAACACAATTATGTACCTACAAATATTTACATACAATGTAACTGTAACTTCTACAATTTACTTAATATTACAATTACAATTACAATTTTGGCAAATATTTTACATACAATTATACAATTATAATTTCACAATTTTACATAATATTACAATTACAATTACAACTTTAAATTTACATAATAATTACAATTATAATTACAATTACAATTATAATTATAATTACAATTACAAATCAAAACTACAATTACAATTAAAATATAATTACAATTACAATTACAATTAAAATTAAAATTACAATTACAAATAAAAATTAAAATTACAAATACAATTTTACAATTTTATATACTATTAAAATTTTAAATTTCAATTACAATCGCATAATATTTATAAATATCATGATTTAATATTGCACACCACAATCATAATAACCATCGATAAACATCATATTTTATCAGTATTAATATTCCATTCAATGTCATCTAATCATCGTGATCATGATCATTCAACAAAACACAAGCATTTCTACAATATCATCACAAGCAAAACAAACATCAAATATACATCTCATGTCAAATAATTGTTATCATTAATAATACTCATCTCAAATAACATTAAATGAACATATCTAACATGAGCTAACAATATACACACTATGATGAACACCAACATGTAAATCAAGTACATCATATGAATAAAAACATGGACCATATATATATATATATATATATATATATATATATATATATATATAATGTGAAAAATATACAATTGTGATATAAATTGCATATAAATGTCAAATATCTAGTATATGTAGATACTAAAACAGTTCAAGGCTCCTAGTCGACAGCAACTTGCTGTTTGTTAGGATGTAGCGCATCGCTTCGTAGGTTCCTACCCATCACCGATGGTGCACCATCAGTAATTACCTAATATGACTGTTTACGGGAGAAAACGCATTGATGGGACAGCGTCATGATGATGGAACTGCCACCCGATGGACTCTCGCCGTCAGGATCAAGTGCCCGTCATAATTAGGTGGTTCAAGTGATAGTTGGCAGACTACCTGCATTTATACTTGTTAATTAGGACTGAGGTTTCACTGCTCATCATGATATCCACGAAAGGAAGGAGATAGTGGAGTACTAGAATGATGATCACTACCCTCATTATCATGACTACTGATGAGGCACTGCTTGGCAACTTCCATGATGCCTACCCCCTTTCAAGCCCACACCAAAGGTTTCGGGAAGCTCGCTGATATGACACATGAGGGCAGACACGGGGCAAGCCACCCAAATCCGTATGAGCCTAAAATCAACCCTGGTATTCCCTTATCACACCAGGACTTCCTCACTAAGTAGTACGTACGTAGTTGGTCACCCAACTCCACTCCCAACTGCACGCCACGCTCGCTCCCCAAGTATTCACACCGATCAAGATGAGGAAGCCCTACCTTAACCTTCCGCTCGCTGGCATATCCTCATCATCAACATCTACACCGGACTGAACGAGGGACCCCGTCTCAACAGAATGTCCGATATCTTAAAATATATATACGTTTATTAATTATAAATTTTCATTAAAACAATGTAATAAAACAAGTTAAAGAGCGTGTTAGAATAAATTTGATAATTTTCTAATTAATTAATTAAGATAATAAAATAAAACTATATTAATTCAAAGAAACACCAATATTACTTCTATCTAGCGACTCATCCCTGTGAAGATGATGTTACCTTTGCTAACCAAATTCAGGCACAATGAACATGGCACCGTAATGCGAGTGATTCATAAACACTAGATAGCAATTCCGAAGGCACTCAGAGACATTCATGATAAAGTCAAATTGGCTCCTCGGGGCATCATCTCGCCCCACATATGCATCCAGACATGCAAGATTGTCAGCTGGTGCTGTTTAACAAAGTAGCCCCTCATTCCCAGAAACCCTCTAAAAATAAAGAAATAATCAAGAAAAAAATGCAAGGTAAACTCATGTGCCTGCACCAGATCATTCCCATGCTTCAAAAGTACTCGTAAAAAAACCTATATCATCACAAGTCAGGCACCTTGAATAAGAATTAAACATAAAAACAAAATATGGTAATCACGTATTTCACAAGTAGTAGCATGGTCGTCAAAAGCAGTGACAGCATCACCCTCCCTTCCGCACCAAACGAAGCACACGTAACTAACCACTGTGCACCCAACTCCACAAGAGAACTATATTGTCCCTAATGTATTCTGGAGTACGCCAACTAACTCCCCGCCGCATAGCCGATGGGGACATTCGGGAATCGAAAATACTACCTTTCCTAGATAGGCTAGTAATAAAATATATGTCGTCCCTGGTGCATACCATCAAGCCGAGACCGACCGGAAAATGTCAGCCAATGGCATTCCACCAAGACGAGCGCCATACCAATAACTCAATAGTGGCTTCATGATGTAACTCTATTGAACTTGGAGGAGGCTCACTTTAGGGAGAAATCGGGTGCCTATCGTAATAGGGAGAGTGGCACATAAAGCTCCCTCTCTCTGTGCCTCCTGTATAGGTGAATCATGTTATATTATTCCTCCATATGCTTTGATGTCTTCTTTGTTTTCTCCGTTGACGTGTTGAATAATTATTAAATACATTTCTTTTATTAAATGAGACACGTATTTCCATACATATATATGTATAAATATATATATATATAATTTTTTGAAAAGAAAACAGGCATGCCTAAAATAGCCACCCAAAAGGTGTGCATATTTTTTATTCATCGCTACTTTTGTGAGCATGTGAAATTGTTCCCAGCACCCAAAACAGGTCTGTATTTTTTTGTGGTGGTTGAAAAATTGCCTGCCCCAGTGCGCAGGTTTGCTCAATGATGTTGTTGTTTAAAACATTCCAACTGCTGACTGTGTACTGCTTGGGAGAGTTTATGCTGACCCCCAACCATGTGCCCCCGTGATAGTGGGTCAGCACACCGCCTTCTCATTAGTAGATGTCAACCATGTGTCCCCGTAAATGATCACCATTGACTATGTGCTTACAACAAGATGTTAGTGCACCGACCCAACTATCCGTCCCATGTGATATTTTACCGTCGACACCATTTGTCCGACACCCAGCATAGTCACCTGCTTGATTTTTAAACGATGATCACTATGTATTTTTTAAAAAAAAAAAACACATGGTGTATTTTCTTTAACACCTCACACTGTTGGTGGTTTCCACACACGTTTTGTGCGTTTATAAATTTATTAAAACAAACATCATGGACAGTGGTTTAACGACTCGAGCGCACCGCGCAATTTTTTTTTTAATAATTGAAAATTTTAAGGTGTTTTCATAATTCTAATATTCAAAATCGTTAACATTTCCAGGAACAAGGCAAAATACCTCTGTACTGCTCGTCGAGGAGGCATATTTGCTGAAGAATTGAAGAACAAAATTTGCCCACCATTTGCCAAATTAACCTGCTGTTGTGGAAATGGCTGCAGACGAGTGCATGCAATGGGAGCACTGCGTGGAACCTTGCACAAGAGAGTTTCATCAAAGCGAGAGGTTCAGAGCATCAAGAAGTGAAAATGCTTACAGCCATTCGGTGAATTTTTTTTTATTTAATCATGTTTGCCAAGGTTGGTTTTTAGGATGCACTGTGCAAAAGGATTTTTGAGACGCATCCGTGGCGCGCGAGTTTTTTTGAGATACACCGTCTTATTTATTTCACATGACCGTGTGCTGCACACCAGATGCAACGTGGTGCCGACGAGACAGAACTTGTCCCTAAAATAATTTTTATATGTAACTGTGTATTTTTGATAAAACGGATTGTGTGGTAACATGAGAGATCCACTGTGTTGCACATCTGGCTAAAAAACTCCGCCCCCAACCCTCTAGAGACCTCCGCTACAAACTGATATCTGGATCATTTTTATATGATTCTTTAAAAATCCGATATGTCTTTTTTCCCCGATAGTGATGGTATAAATCGATGATGTTGTTCAACGTTCTAAAATCCGTAATTAAAATGATACTATCTTCAGATGATTTTAATTTAGAAATTATCAAATATGAATAAAGTCAATGCTTACGTTTTAAAAAGACGACATTTGTAACGTTTTCAAAACAGCTCCTCCACCGTTTGGAAGAATGGAACCCCGCTATTTTTTTCATCCTCCTCTCATATAAGATCCTTTTTAAAATATTTTTCAAAATCACTAATCATTTGAGATCCAAAAATCACGAAATTGAATTTGAGGAGATGGAATTTATCAAACAACTTGTTATGGAACAACAAGGAATATTTGTTCGTTAGTGAATGGAAACATTCATTGAACTTATCATTTATCAGTTTAAATTTCTCATGAGATGGCCATAAGAATTTTTTTTTAGACAAGGAAAGACAAAAATATGTAAATACCACATTTTTTTAAAGCAAATAATTATATTATATAGAAGTAGGATAA
Source organism: Pinus albicaulis (assembly GCA_034641835.2). Lineage (NCBI taxonomy): Eukaryota > Viridiplantae > Streptophyta > Pinopsida > Pinales > Pinaceae > Pinus > Pinus albicaulis. The sequence continues at coordinate 93,655,510 of CM076580.1, forward strand.
CTATAATTTCTTATTTATATGAATTGAATAAAATGTTAACAATATTTCTACAAAATATTTATTGTCACCAGCTTCTCATTCTTCTTTCATTCTATGTGCTTGTTCTTGGTAGTTATACATTTTAGTGGAAAAATTCAAACTTCAAGTCAAGATAAGTCATTTTTAAATTAAAACAAAGTTTTTTGAATGTGGAACAACTTATTATTAATGCCTCTTAGTTTAGTATTGATTTAGTGGTTAGCTATTATAGTCTTATAACCTATATAGATTATGAGAATTTTTACTCTCAAGATACTTTCTATAGTGGAACTGTATCGCTAGCAACCATGGTTTCATTACCAACGTTTATCTATTCCTAATCAATGATTTTTGGTAAGTTTGATTTCATCTGATATAATCAATGTATGTCCAATCGTTTATAGAGGATTTTTTGTTCATTCGTTAACTGCTTCACAACTCACATTCACAATCAAATTGAGTCATATATCCATACCTACATTATGGTGGTGAAATCCTATAATTCAAAATTCAATTATTTAAATTAACAAGATCAGAATACATGTAAAGTCACATCCTAGTTCGTCATTAAAAATTTCATAACCACATAAAGAGCTTTAAAGCGATGCTTGGGAGTAAAATGGATGGGAATGTGATCAACAGTTCATATAACTACAAAGACAAGGTGTAGTATGTATTAAACTAACTTTTTTCAATTATCATCCTTTAAATTGTTGGGATGTTGGGAAGAAATGAAAGGTTTGGCTACTTTTTCTTTTTCAAGAAATCCATTTTATAGATTAAAAAAGACAACTCTTCTATTATAATTTATAAATAAGCATAGAATTTCTGCAAACAAAATTACAAAATGAACTATTGCATCATTCAATCATCCAAAGCCAGATCACAAGAACTATTTTCTACTGCCAACAAATTCATATACATTTTTACAATATTTTTATTCTGCTTTCCTAAGCATGTGGAAGAGCTCACATATTCCTCTGCTAACACACCCTAGATTAAGCTATGAAAATTTCAAAATCGGGATAGATTAAAAATCCTTTTCTGTTGAGAGAAAATGTTCTCAAATTTAAAACAAGAAACACTCAAAATGCACTCGCAATGGGAACTTAAAATGGCACCGATAAATGGTGCCTTACATGAGGCTTCGATTTAATTTTCCTTAATTAAATTGAACATAAATTGGAATTTTATCTCATGACAACTTACTAATTAACCAAGTCAGCTAACATTTAGTTAGTGAATAGGAATTGATTAAAGGTCAAACACTGTGCATGCAAAGTGAAACTTTCTTTTCAGATTTTTAGGTCTAGACATAGTTAGTTTGTGGAAAGTTGTAATTAGTTGAATCAAGAACTTGAGTTAAAATTATTTAACTAGTTCTAAACATGAGATGATCTAGTAGAGGTGTAGTGAATTAAATGCAGATTTAATTCACCAGTAGTGATCAATTAGTTAACCTGATAATTCACTATAAATAATTGTTTCATGTCATTTCTAAGAATATCCAAAGATGACACTCCAAAGAAGAAGATATTTTAAGAGCTGAAATATGAAAATTGTGCCATTGGCAACAGGTCATCAGAAGTCCTCAAGGATTGCTCAATTGCCAATTGGTACTTTATTATTAGCCCAATTGTATCCTTTTCCATGAATTCTTAAGGAAGACTCCGCTTTTCATGGTACAAGATAAGTTAAATACTTTACCTAATTTTGATTAGGTTTGAAGCCAAATTCAAGCGTGAATGGAGTACACAATCAAGAGAGGCAAGAGAAGTTTCTCAGTGAGGAATAACATTTTATTGTTTCATGATCGTACTCATATGCAATATATAGCGCTTATTTTTCTTTCCTGTATATGACCTTACATAGTTGTGCTAACATCACGTTTTCTTTCATTTGTTGGCAGATCGTATGATCGAACATACCGCAACTGGTGTATGATCCATTTTGTTTAGCATATAACAAGATGATAATAATCCTTTTGGATATTTTTCACAAAAGGGACATCATCAAATCAAAGACAAAACAAGACTCTTCCTTCACAATTGCAATATGCAACTCTCAAAGATCACCTAATCACAACTCTCCATTATCACAGGTCCAATAAGAAATGAAGAACCATTCCAAATATTGCATTCATTTTCCCACATGCTATAAGCCTAGGTTGAATAGCCTTCAATAAACCTATCATCCAAAAATGTATTGTATCTAGCTTAGCTTGCATGTCTTCATCAAGAGAAACTAAGAAGATGTACCTACAACAAAACACAAAATTCAAGGACTACCACCGAAACCAAAACTACTACCAATGTAAACAAACTACTACTACTACTAAACCTAAATTTCTATGACCAAAACAACTTTTTTAAAATGTCTATATTATTCTAGTCCAAGTAATAGGTTTCAGAATACTGGCCTTGAAATGCAACATATTCTCAATCATTCTGAAACATTTTGTTTCAATGAATCAAATGAAAAAAATACAACATCAGAAAAGTTAAACTCATTCTATAATGTAATACACGTGTTGTGTAATTCATTTTGTTCCCCCATTAGCTTCACCTAGTAACCCTAGCAGGATCCTATATCACATCATATATTGAAGTGAACATGAGCTCCTTGGATTTTAAATAAAGAAAATTTCATAAAAAAAATTACTTGTCTTGTATGCTACTCTTTCCTAGTCTCCACCACAATGTTTCATTTGCTACATGTCATAAATTATTAAAAATAATTCAATCAGAATAAACTTACCTTTTAAATAATTAAGAAATCAAATAAGTGAAAAGTATAATAAGATATAAAAAGAACAAGAGGAAAAGACCAAAAAGATATAGTCATAAATAGCAAAGACAAACATCACACAACTGCTGCAGAGATTTAGAAACAGGAAGACTTAGAAAGATCAATTTAAATGGGATAAATAAAAGATTTAGATAAATGATAAATAAAAGAAATCAAGGAAAAAGGATAACATAAATGAAAGAAATATAAAATAACAACAACAAAATAAATAAAATCTTATGCATATATATTCCTAATAGCATTCTGCTAAAAGACGTAACCTTAAAAAGAGAAAAAATACAGTTTTAACAATAAAATCTTACCATAACACAAATAATTTCACAAACAATATCTTAAATAGCACCAAATAAACAAGGAAGATTTTGTTAAATTATTAAAAGTATTCTGAAGATTTACCTTATATATATATGAACATTTCTTTCTCAACCAATATAATAATATTTTTCTCAAATCAACATATCGACTTTTACTCTTTCTATCACAGAATGGAATCGTATGAAATTTTTGTCACATTTAAGGTATTGATCATATTAATTTAATTAGGTTATCTGATATGTCAGTATGCAATTTGCCAGGCTAATTACATAAAGTCAGAATATTTAAAATTTTAACAACAATGAGAATAAAATTTTCTTCTGTACCACACAGAAAATATAAAAATTTTTCACTGAGACAGACACTTAAAAAAATTATCTTGCTTAAATCTCAAAACTTGGTTATGTACCCTTCGACTTAGGAATATAAATTTCGATCGTTTAAAACACACGTTCAACAAAACTTCATACATCACTACTTTATTCTAGTATTCTCCACCTAATCAGTTAAAAAAATACTGCTTTCTAAAATGAATGGCCATCGTGTACTCCAAATTTTCACATCATTGTGTAAACAAAACTTACAATATGATAATATTGTGTTTTTTATATATACTTACTTTTTCATTCATATAAAAAAGTTCAAATTAAATAAATCTTTATCGAAAATCCTTAAAACAATTTCTATACCATAGATGTATATAAGGTGATGTTAAAATAAAAAAACATAAACTAGTTTAAAAAACCTTTTGCCCACCATTTAAAATTAATAAGATAATGTGTAAATGCTACAGCGTTTAGACATGTTAATTAACTTTTTAACACAAATACCTAACGATCAACTAAAATTTGCTGTATCTTCGTAATCGTAAACTTTTGGAAAATTATCCCAGACTTGAAGATGATTTAACCTAATTCATATAAAGATTGTGCAGCAAAAATCACCACGCCACCAAAATTACGAATTTAATAACCACTTATGATTTATTTGGGTCTGGATGGCAATTAATGGACATGAAATTGTATAGTACCAATAAATCCAGCCATTGCACCAAACCGCCTGTTGAAGCCTGCTTCAAAATAATGTTGTTGACCATCAATCAAATGGAGGTTAAGCCTTCTAAAGTTTTTCATTTTACAGCTTTAATTGATCACGAACAAGACAAGATTTGAGCACCGTATACCTTCAACACTTTACTACTGGTTATCATACCTATATTTCTTAAAACTCCAAATCTCATGTTCTAATGGTTTATCAATGTCTAAACCTCTCCTAGTTCTTGACCTAAAACAATTGACCAGTTGTTACCAATTCCTCCATGTAATGAAACTTTGGGTCAATGGGAGCTTATTTCTATTGTAAACACAGTAATTTCTGGATAATGCACACAGCTGCTGTCACAACAACTGTTCTCTCCACCGCTTCTTGCACAAACTTAACATCTCCTCATCCAAATTGTCACACGCAACATCGTCAGTAGTCACAGATATTCTGCTCTGCTAGAGACACCAATTGGTTGAGCTAGAAGCACGAAAGGCCTCAAACCCATGTGAAAAAACATAACTGAAGTGCTCTTCTGATCATCTACACTTCCTGCACCAATCCATCACAATATCTAACTAAATCTGAATTTTTCTTAAAGCAAGACATAGTCACCAAACCTTTTTGCACCTTTAATAATTTCAAAATTCTTCTTTCATTACCTCAATGTATCCTTTGCTTTCCATGAATTCTAATTCAAACCAAGAGCACGCATTATGCTCAAACTAGTTACAACAAATAATGCGATACTGCTAACTATGCTTCGCTAGATCAAATCCTTACCGTGTTGTCCTTCACTTATGTTTTAACCATCATGAGTGATCGCTGGTTTTATATTAAATTTTCTAAGCCATTTCATTAATACATTTTTCCTGAGATAAAATATTTATTTTCATCTCTGTTTTACCATTCCTAAGAAGTATTTTCATAATCATGTCACTATTTCAAATTTTTCTTTCTAGCATCTGCTTAAAATTTTCAATAAGGTAATCATCATTACCCTAAATAATATCATCACAACATATAACGTTAAATCACATGCATTATCTTTTTTCTTGATGTAGAGGTGGTTCTCTCGTACTGTAAACCCATTTCTTGAGATAACCATCCTACCTGCATCATATGCTCATGTGCTTGCTTCACCCATGTGTATTTCTTCTGTTCTGTACACTTTGTGTTTTGACCTTTTCATAAATTTATAGTGAAGTTGTTCAATGTAAACTTCTTCCATTAACACTCCATTTAGGAATGCTGACTTATCACTCACTAAAATTCTTCCACTTGTTTTGTGTTGCTGTATTGGAACACTGCCCTCACTATTTAAATTAAAGTAACCAAAGTTTCTCATAATCTATCCCATGCTTTTGCTTATACCCTTTGATGACAAGCCCTTGCCTTTGTGTCTTCTATTTGCCTTTTTAGACATTTTGTCTTGTAGACCTATTTAACTCTAACACATCTTTACCTTTTGGGAGTTCAACCAAATCCCATGTCTTGTTTATTTCTATGGCATTAATCTTCCTCATCCATAGCTTCTATCCATTTCTTATCATTAATAGCTTCTTAAAAGTGGATAGGGTCTTCAACATGACAACATGAAAACAAAGAATTGATACCTTCATTTTTTGCCTTCGTGCATAAATGTCATTCAAATCAACTTTCACCTCTTTTCACTTAGTGGCCAAATGCTTGAAGAAGCACTGAATTTCTCCGTGTGCGGCTTGGAGTAAAGAAATCAGAATTTCTTCCTCAAGGGGTATCTCTTGTTGTTTTATTGGTGTCACAGATGTATTTCATCAACCGACCATCATTCTCACTTAGGGAGATAAATAATGTTTAACATTCATTGTTTTTCTATGCTTCCAACCAAAGCTTCCTCCTCAATAAACCCAATATCTCTGCCTTTGTTGCCAATAAAACTTCTGTGGACATATATAACTATAGGCTCTGATTCCCCACCATCCACCAGTGTTACTTTTCCCCCTTGTTGTCCAACTTCTTCCTTAACATCCTAAAGATAGCAAGTCACATCCAAACCTTCATGTGTACTGTTGTGCCACTCCATGCTCCTTCCGCACTTTATTCATCAATTGCTTAGGGCAATTTATTCAAATGTATGGTTGAAAATGTACAGCCTGTCACAATAAATCATTAGGCAAATTTTTCGTTTTTAACATACTTTCACCATGTCCATTATGTTTGTCTTTCCCGCTACTCAATTTTGCTGCGGAGTATATATCTAGCTATAAACTCATTAATACCATTTTATCTACAAAAACATAAGTACTTAGAGATATACTCTCACCTCTCTATCACTCCAGGGATTTTGATGTGTAGCCCACTTGCTTTCTTCACAAGTGCTTTGAAAATTGCAAAATTTTTCAAACATCTACTTTTATTTTTCTGTAAAGTAAACCCAAGTTTTTCTTGTAAAATCATCTATGAATGTTAACATGTAGTGGCTACAGAGATGGAACAGACTTGGCCCACACAAATCTAGGACAACTTATGGTGTTTTTGCCCTTATGCTTTTTCCTAAGGAAAACTTTCCGTGTTGCTTTCCAAGACACAACTTTCACAAAGGCTGTCCTATTTTCTCTATCAATGGGTAAACCCCTACCATTTATTTTCATTCAACAAATTGAGACCTTCAAAGTTGAGATACCCAAATCTCAAGTGCAAGCATCCAAGCATTCTTGTTCGCTTTGGATAGCCTCTTTTTGCCACCGTCATTATCTTTTTTCTTTTCAGGTATTCTTCAACTACCTCATTCTAAGTAGGAACATCTTTGTTCCTTGTCATCTTTACTTCAGCAATACATTAATGGCCGGGTGGTTTGTCCATGCGATGGTGTTTAAAGATTAATTCTGAAAACATTGTACCCTCTTTGAACAAGTTGTCCAATACTTAAGAGGTTACACTTCATTCCCCGGAACATAATACATCTCAGGATTTCTTTGCACCTTTCCCTATAAAAACATTTACATTTACTTTTCCCATAACAGACACTTTACTATCACTCAGTGGCTTCGACTTCACACTTACTCAGCATAGAAAACATTGTTAAAGCTCGTCATACATACTGCAACTGAGTTTCAGAAACCATAAGTCTTCATTATTTTCTTCTGCCTATATACAAGCCAAAAACAAATTATCTTCACGATATTTTCTCTAGTGAAATTGCACTAGGTCCGTTCTATCATGCCTGCTTGGCACATTTGGCTAGCATAATGACCATATTTTACATACATATCGGGACATTGACCACCATACCGTCCTTGGAGGATTCTGCCGACCACTTTGGCTGCTGGTCGCCTTGGCTTCGACAAGCACTTGGATTGCTACCTTCCTTGGAGAATTTGTTGACCCGTTCCTTCCACTCCTCCGTTGCCGCTCTTCCTCTTTTTGTTTCTCCCTCCGTCTTTTTCCTCCGAAAGACATCTCACTTTAAAGGTATGTTCAGATGCGTTTACCCCATCGAATCTATGCTCATGAGTCATCAAAGGATGTTAGCTCAACGTGAAATTGTGAGATCCGAGTCTCCTCTACAGACAATCACATCAATCTCTTTGCAGACTCCTCAAGAAAGCTCAATCCCCTTGCCAAGAGTATTCCATAAATCTGTCGAGTGACCATTCCAATCACATGAGAAGAAATGAGTCAATAGTATATGACTCTTTCTAGACACAGAGTCTCAGCCCTCTCAAAGAATCGAAGTTTTGTTGTTCTGCATTTTTCCATGCCTGATAGTCAGTTTTGAGTTTTTCCAAAGCTCCTGATCTCTGCCATTGCCATCCTTGAAACACACCGCATCGAAGATACACAATAAGAAGATTTTGGAGTCTTTTTCTTATTTTCAAGAACTCTCTTTCGCCCGAGTTAAATCTTGAAATTTTCATTTGGCTGCTCTTCAAAGCCATCCTCAACAAATTCTACAAGTCTTGTGGGAGACAACAAAGCTCTCATAGTTACTCACCGCAGTCAGTAATTTTTCCATTAAACATCGTAAGTATATTTCCCCATACCCACACGCGTCGGGCCTGCACCATTCGCACTCTTAAATATGATTCAAAACACTTGACCGTGTATCCAAATAACGACCGTTTCCGCAACAATAACACAAAACTTGCATAGTAAAATACCCTTGGGATTCTTCTTTGATCGAGTTCGTAATCAATGGAGAAGCCGCGCAATGTGCACTTTTCCTTCGGCCTTCTTTGATCTTTCAAAGAGCCCGGACTAGTCTTGATATCATGTTGGAATATTTAAAATTCCGTAACAACAATGGAGAATAAAATTCTTCAAACACAAAGAAAATATATAAAAAAAATTTTTCATTTAGAGACAGTAGTTTTTCACTTCAAAATATTTCATTAAACTTCTGCACTGTTGCTAAAATCTCCTCCAGATCGAGGGAATACACTTAAACTTCGACTTCCATTTTAAAAACACGCCCAACACAAAACTCACACTCTAAAATTTCACTCTCATTCGTGTATTCCACAACTCACTGTTGTGTGTTGGAAAAATACTCGGTTTCTCAAAATGAATAAATCGTTGTGTAATTCAACAAGACTGTAAAACAAACTTACAATACATGAGTGCATTAAAGCCTTTTCCTTTTTTTACATATGCCCTCAACACTTTTTCAATACATAAAAAACTAATTAAAATAAAACTTATCTTAAAACTTAAAACAGTACCCGCCTTATACCATTGAGATGTATATATAAGACAAGAAATAAAAAAAAAACAGAATTAACAAAAAAAACCGGGCTCCACCATTTTAAAAACTCACCCGTATGTAATGTAACATATGTTACCACATATGTTAATTAATTCTTTAACATAGCGTTCTAACGATCAACCAAAAATCATTAAGATCAGTAATCGTAAATCCCTTGGGAAAAATTATCACGGATTGCAGGATGATTAAATTCAACCGTACAAAGATTTCGGTGACAAAAATTTACCGTACGTCATCAAAATTGTGACGTTGAAACTTATTAGAATCACTATGATTTATTCTGTCCGATACTTGGCAATGGTTGTATTAATTAGAAAATTAGGACAAATTTTCGGCATCCATTAATAAAATTCGTATCCCGGTTCGCTATTGAGTTTTCCGTTTCAAAATACATTGAAAACTCAAGTCGACCATCAATCAAAATGGAAACCGTTCGTAAGTTTTTTTCATCTCAATCTTGATCAATACGTTTAGGAAAGCTTTACGTATTTTGAGCTACTTTCTGTTAATTTCCAAATAAAGCCACAACTCAAACATATCCGTGATCACTTCACACTCGTGTTTAAACTTTTAGGTAATTAATTTATTTTAATCTGAACTTATTAACATAAATCTCAGCTTGTTCTACTTAAAGAGGTTTTATTTATGTATTAGTTAAAATTAATCGGTAAAGGTAAGATTATGGTGAAAATATAAAATTTAATTATTTAGTTTGATTGATTTTAATAAATGAACATAAATGCGCGAACATTATATAGCATTCAAGTTTATCCGAATCATGCCATGCCCTAGTATGTACCGTTCACTCTTGTTTTTTCTATTTTCTTTCTATTAAAAATAAATTTTATGTTTAAGTTTTTTAATTTATGTGTGTAGAAATTGTATTTTTATGTCATGAAATGATTTCACACTTTCAAAAATTTTAAAACTGTGTGCCTTTAAAAAAATCTTTACACCCTTATAACTACCCATTTTTTTTAAACCACCGTTGCATGTTCACCCCACAGCAACGACCTGTATTTATTTTTGAATTCGCTCATATTTGTTTCTCCGTTCTCCAAAGACCCTGTACTTACTCTGCCGTTTTATCATGAGGCATATTATACTCAACATTTACCCTACTTTCTTTGTCTCGAAATGTCGCATTTCGTCATTTAAGTATTGCTCGTGGAACAAACGATACATGATTCCAAATAATTAGTTTGGGATAAATGTAGACTAAAACATAACACCTTATTTTGGGATATTCATAATTTATTTTATAATATTTTGTATAATTTAATAGTCAAAAATAGGTTAATTGTTACCGTGAGAATTGTGCGCGTGACAGCACTGGAATTTCGCTCGTAATTATAATAGCACCATTCACCCAGAAGAGCAAAGTGATTTAGACCAACGTATTAATAAGTGCTTGCTAGGAATTCTCACCAAAACCTCATTCCGTTTTTAAAACTCTACACAAAATAATATAAAAATCAACATACAGTTAAATATGTGTTTTTATCTATCCGATTATAATGAATTGGGTGAGAAGTATTTAACTTTTTTACTAGTTATTGGCCCAAAGTAACTTATATGTACACACTCTAAATTCTGACTTCTTATGTTTAATTACCTTGACTTCTAAATTAATTCAATTTTTTGTTGTAGGAAACCACTATTTTAACACTCCCTCGTAGAGTTTAGCCTGTCAACGGATTCTTACCAATATCTAATGAGGTTTGATTCGGCGTGAGAGCAATGAATTTGATCCGCAACGAAGTGAGACTCCGTCTGTCGCTCAAAAGTGTCAAAAATACCAATTTGAATATTTTCAAATCGATCAATGCAATGATGTATACGGATTTTCTCTACATATAAAATTATATAAAAATTGAGTATCCGCCGATATTTCTGATTCGACAATTTCGCTAATAACCGCAAAACGTGATTGGTACCAGGAATGCCAAGCCAGCCGCACGTCGTAGGCGACAAGGGCTGGATTTCACTGTTGGAGAGGTTCACACGCAAAGCTCGTGCCTAAAAATTTAAGAATAATAGGAAGAGAAATAAAGCTTACGAAATTCGGATATTTTTTTTAGTGAGTAACTTCAATTTAAAAATAATGAGTCTTATATTGAATCTTTTCCCGAATATCAATGTACTTAAATAATTATTTAAAGTTTACAAGCACGCTAACAAGTTCATTGTTCACATTGAATCTTTCGAATATCAAAGGTAATTTAAAAACAACAATATGAACAATGCTTTTAAGTTTATGAGAAACAAGTTGAGTTTGTTAAGGGAGAATAAGAATTTTAATTTCATCTTTCTAATTATTTGATGAAGATTTAACTTTCATTTTTGACAATTAGAAAACACATATGTGAGGAATATTAAGTTCTAATAAAGTTATTGTAATGAGAGTTAATCCATGAGTGTGATTTCCTACTGTATTCTTGAACTATCACTTAGTAGAAGAATGGACATCGGCTTTGCACTCATCTTCAAATCACCATTACCTTGAAGCGTTTTTCAAATTTTTATTTGTGATCACTTTAATCAATATAAGACATCAATTAGGAATTTGTGGTCATGCTCAAATTTCTATTTGTGAGTACTTCCAATTCCAATTCAAAAAAAGATTTTCACCTAGGGAAACTCCTAAGCTTTGCATGGAGTTTCAAACTTGTTTGTTACCCTTAACCATCTACTTAATAAAAACCAAGTTTTTTTGGCGATTGAGAGAATATTTAGTTATTAGAAATTATACTCATCTCTCTACTTTGACCTTTATTAACAATAATCCTTTTGGATTAACCACAAAATCAATCTAGAGACCCAATATCCTAATATCTTAAAGCAGGTAAAGAATTACTGACCTTATTGGAATCCAAATGACTTTGAAAAAAGAGTCTTAATGTCACATGAACATTATATTTATATGTGTGTTTTAATGGTTAAATACAGCCTACCTTTATAATTATTATATTATTATAATCTCCTGCTTCAATAAATTATTTATGAACTATATTATTAATTTCTTTATTTTATGGAGTATTTATGAGTATGGGAAGTTTACTTATAAACACATCAATTTTGATTTCTTCAAATATTTTTTTTCTAAGTAAAATTATATCTATTGCTGTAAACCAGACATAATTTATCCTCTAATGGATGAACCACACAGAGGGAATAGGAAAAACGCCATCATTCAAAATCTTAGACCGCTTCTTAGAAACCACCTTGAAAATTCAACCACATAAGCAAGCGTTCTGTAAGTGGAAACCAAATTTTTACTAGCAGACAAAAAGATAAATTGAGCTAAAGAAGGATAGCAGACAAAACCAAGAACAAGAAATTCAAAGAGGAATCCTATGTAAGAACCTTCATAGTCAGGGAGTGTATTTTCGAGAATGCGTCGTACATATCCACAATCCGTGTAGTGTCCGTGCCTGTTCGCATCCTCACAGCTCGATGAGGAAGGAGGAAGACCATGTCTTCCCAAGAGTTTCCGGGGAGGCGATATCTCCGCAAGAAGGTTGGATTGTCCATAGAGGCCATCACATTGTGGTCATATTTCTTCGAGGGTTCCAATGGCTCAACCTCGTGAGTCGTCTCTCCGTACTGTTCAAAATCACCGTCATCTCGACTAGAGCCGAAAGCAAGCTCACTGTGAGGGCTTAGAAAACGTGGGGGAGGAACACGGGTTATTAAACAAACAATGCCACTTTCAAAAATCACTATTTTAGAATAAAAACCTCTCCGTCACCTACCTACCGAACTCGTTATTCCTAGAACTTAAAGCAACTTAAAATCTCTGAAGAAAAACAAACTAATAACCCGATATGCTCGATTGGTGGTAATGTTTATCAATATCAATTGATCAACCTGAATGATGATGATGAGCTTCGAAGAAGAAATAATCATGAAGGGAAACCAACAATTGATTAAACAAGAAATCACTATCACTTCCGCTGAAAGGCAGAATCAACTTCATCCAATCCATTAGAAATAGCTTTCATATACTCAGAGCCAAGAATATACTGTGCCTAGAAGATGAGGTTGAGAAGAAAGAGGAATTTTCTGAGCAAGTTGAAAGATATGAGCCTTTCAAGAATATGACACCTTCATAGAGTACAATCCACCTAGCCTATATTACCAGACAACAAGAGACAACACCGCAATATATGATGAGTTCTCTGCCTGGGACACAATGAAGATCAAAGAAGAAGCTCTTTCAAAAGGATCCGTTCATCCCAACAGTGGAGGATATTAGTAATCTCGTTGAAACCTATCTTCAAATATTCATAACCGTGGCTATCACAAGATCCCTATAAGCGATTTTTTGAGACATTTAAATAAAGGATAAAAAAAATTAGTATAGTGTATTACCAAAAGTAAGAAATTTTTTAGCACCGATGCTAAAGAACAAGTGAGATGGAGTATTCTTTGTTTATCTACCATGATCACAAAAATATGAGCAAAGACCACTATGGAACCATCCGATTGACTGGATGTATTGGAAAAGAGAATTGTCGCTAAAACATGTAAATATTTACAGTTAGATTAGGTTGGGAGCAGAGTATGAAAATAAGCTCAATTGAGCATTTGTTAATTTTGTTTTTTTTCAAAAGAAAATTGAAAGTAAAAACAAGCAAAACAATAAAATAAAAGAGAAAAAGAGGCGAAATAAAAGAAGAAAGGTACACCCCCCACCCAAAAGAAAGAGTCCTAAAGTGTAAGCCTAAATGCCACTACTAAAGAAAACATCATGGCTTAGTCACAAAATTTCACTATGACTAGATAGATTTCAATTTTACGTGATAGGTTACAGAAGAAGATTTTTCCAAATTGTTGGACCCATTATCGTAGAATAGATTAGGAGAATATGAATGTTCAAATATGTCATGTTAAAATCTGAACTAAAAGAAAAGGAAAGTGAAAGATGGCTCTAAATAGAATAAAACTTGTTAAGAAGAAAGAAGGATGTCTTTAATTTTTCGTATCTTATTTTCTACAATTTTGTTTGTTCTTTCAACATAAAGCTCAGGAAAGAAAATACAGATAGACACATCCTACAAAAACACAACAAATCAGACTATTTAACTCGTTTTAAAGTTAAAATTTACATGAGAACATAGGGAGAATGGCATCAAACAAAGAGTTTAATCTACCATAGAATAGGTATATTCATCCAACTATTTAATCCGGACTCCTTGAAGAAACAAGAGTAGCATTAGATAGTTTACCCTTCTATTTAAAAGAATATGTAAAAGAGTTTGCCAAACCAAGGTGCACCAAGAGAAGAGAAAATGCCAGGCAGACAAAATGATCGTTAGGTGAAAGATGTCATATAAAAATTTCACAAAGGTATTGCTGAAACATCATCAAGTCCAAGAATGGAAAATACGAGCACCAGAAGCCGATGACGACCCAATCGTTTGGTGTTTAGAGATTATACCTGAGATTCCGTACACTCATATGATAGCTGTCTTTTGTTAGAGCTAATCGTTAATAATTCATAAACGCCTATATACCATGATGAAGTAAACAGGTCTGCCTCAAGAAACAAATTAGTGGGAATTATATTTCCTTGCCTCCTGTTCCTCATCCTTCAAAAGATCCATTGATTCTTCTATCTAAACCTACCAAGAAAGCCCTGTTGTTTCCAAAGAGAAAAATGTTGTTCAAAGCCTCATTTCCCTCATTGTATCTCTATTTCTTCAAAATCTCTGAAACCTTGTAAAATCTTTTATTTGGCTTAAAACTCTCTTTCAAGCATTTCATCGTAACCTAAAACCTTTCAAAACCTATTTTATCTTTAAACTTTATCATTTTGCGATAAACGATGAGTTTCGCTAAGTTCTCACTTTTCCTTACGTGACCATTTTACTATCATATCATTTTAAGCCCTTTATGCCACCGACTTCACCAATTTTTCTTTATTCATTTTCACCCGTGATGTTTCACCTTTGCAGATCTCCACCACGATCTTAATTATCTAATCGCCGACGGTGATCACATCCATCGCAATCGATGCCATCATCTGCCCCTTCTTTTTCTCGTCAAGGGGATCTCATCAATCTTCCACTGCTGGATCTCATCCCAATTGGATGGTCGGCGCCACTCCTTCATCGCATCGCATCACGCATCGCGGCTCTTTTTTCTTCTCGTTTATTTCTCCATTGGCGCATTTTCATCATATCTTCCACTGCTTTATCCCATCTGGCATTTACTTCGCTTACCCATCGCCATCACTTCCATTGTATCGCCGACGCCGGTGATCCAAATTGTCCTCGACCTTCGCGGTTAACATGGCGTCGCGATCGACCCCAGCGTCGTATCCCAACTCACCCTACGTATCCACCGTCTTTGCAATTACCTCCTCCATCGGTAGTCAAAAGCCATCGCAAGTTCGGTGCCTTTATCCCCCGACTCTTCGCTCTCCGATCGCTCGGACCACCGGGTCGACCTTCATCGTCCATCCTTCGTATCCGCGTTCACGATTCACTCTTCCACCCGCAACCACTTTTTATGTATTTTTTCTTTTTTCAAGTTTACATATTCTCTGTCTCACCCAACGCATTGGCCTCGATTCTTGTCATGATTCTCCACCATCGCATCCTGTCTCCCGGGGTATCCACGGGCTCGCACCATGCTTTTTGCCTTCCCGATTCTCCAAACCCACCGTGTATCTTATGAAATGGTGTCATATGCACAAGGCTATTTAATGGGCCTGCCGCCCATATGGGCAACCCACTAGCACTTTATCTTTGCGCCATCACCACCCTGGTATTCCCAAAACCACTTTCACCCACCTCGCGCTATAATTCACCCCAAACTCGGGCTCCGCTCATGGGTTTTTCACCTCCACCGCATTTCATTTCTCTCGGCACCGCTCCTCCGCTCCCCCAAGCCTCCAAGCATTAACCCTCTGTACCATAGGGATTTATTTAATTATTTGTTGTTTAAGTTGCAGATTTTTAATGGTGGCCACGCACACACAAGCTTTCCCACAAATACGATAAGGTGACAAAGGGCCGAGGATGATCTCGTGAAAATCATGTTAAAAGGGATCCACATGGTTGAATATTCAAATTAATCTATGTATCATGAACATCGGTTAAACAACAAACCTCCAACGCAAAGAAAAGAAAGCAATTACCTCTACAAAGAATAAAAGCAGAGATTAAAAAGATTAAGCATTAAAGTCTTATTCCACAGCTTTATGTTAAAACATGAAAGACATAAGTAAAATAAAGATCAAACAAATGAAGAAGGACAAAAATCCTTCCGAAACATGATTAAAGGAGGCCTAAAGCCAACTTAGCCTAATCATGCTTAAAGTTACAGCTTTGTTGTGATCAAATAGAAAGGACCACGAAAAAGGCCGTATCATCACAATGACCTTCAAGAAAAGCAAAGGACACCGTAGTCCGTTTTCAAAGATACTTACAAAGCATTAATCGACAGCATATCTTTTCACCGTCGTAATGGCTATTGTGTTATTATGGGAAAGCCTTAAAACTCATTCCTTTCAATGCATTTTTTCTTCGTGAAGCATATTTGTTATTAAAGTAGAGAAGAAAAGAATCTGTCTCCACTCTCTTCTACCCCTGCGGGTGGATTTTGAGGCCAGAACACATTTCATCGTGTAGTTAATAAAATTTTGAAACCCAGTATATCTCACCTCACATTCTTCTATAAGTACTCTATGAGGAGCTATTTGTTAGGGGTCGGCGTCGGCATTTGAACCTTCTTGTGTTGTACATAGTCCGGTTGAAGATTGGCATGAAATTGAAGTTTTGGAAGATCGATGATGTTGTGATTGTTTTGCACACGAGAAGGCTCATCATTGAATCCCTGAGTACAAATGTTGGTGATGTATTCTAATACATGATTGTTATTTCTCATTTCCATTTTGTTCTATTATGCTGTCATAGAGTGCAAAACAGGCTAAGAAATGTTTCTAGAAGCACTCTTAGGCCTGTTTACTCTACATCTATTTTTATGTTTTCATCAAGGTTTGACCCGTTTTAACTCTTTATGCGCTTATTTTCTGCAATGGCTTCCAAGTCATTGGTTTTGAGGAATCATTTATGGTTTTCTTTTCATTATCTGGCTGCCACTTGGAAAAATGTTTCGAAGTCTCTTCTTTGTTCTGCCGAGATAATTTGTTTTGAAGTTTTTGCATCATGTACCCCAGATGATTAGGAGTTCTCTTCTATGAATGCAATTATTTAACTGGAATTTTTTCTAATCCCTAGTAAATATTTAGAAGAAATAGACATCTTCGCTCTTCATATTTCATTGGGAAAGTTTGTCTTGAATTATGAATGTATGTATTTCTAGAATTTATGTTTAGCCTCACTTATGAATTCTATGCAAGGTTAGGATAATGTTTTAAGTCCCTTTTGTTGAGAGAAAGAGAGATTATGTTTAATCGCCTCTTATTGCATTTCAAATCATTAATGTCCATTTATTTCTATCCACCAAAACTCCAAGATCCACTGCCAAGTTAGATTTTCCTTGATATCCCATATCCATTGATTGGAGCTTGTTATAAATTTCTTGACTCCATTGCCCACGGTTCGATATTTTCCCTCTTCATTCAAGCTCTCCACTATTCATGTCCAATCAACCAAATTTAAAACAAACAAACTTGCACTTAATAAACTAGTCTCAAAATCTCATTTTACAAGAAAACAAGTCATATCCTTGCAAATAATTGGAGAGATCCCCCCGAGACTAGGATGGCTATGATCTCAGAGCCTAAAAGCTTGGTTTATTGTTGAAGCCCAAGCCATTTGCCTTTTCCACAATCAACCAAATACAGGACCCCAAAGCCTGGCCTAAACCGTTGAGGACTAAGAGACAGAGTTCCATGGTTAGAATCCAGTCCATGACATTGTGGTGCCTAAACTATTGAGTGACTAATGGACAGAGTTTTATGGCCGCAATCTAACCATGGCATTGTGGTGCCTAAAAATTCTTCACAGATACCTCAAAGCAGCTCTAGATTATGGGTGGGCATGTTGAAAGAGCTCAACCTTCAGGCAATTATGAGTCAGATTATAGGCTTACATGAACAACAATTCATAGTTTTGTGAGGCTACAGCTCTTGTTTCTGGTGAAGTTACAGTGATGTGTTCATTTCTATACTTGGAGAAGATAACACAGTGGTTTGGTGACATAGTGTTGTGGTGTTACATTGACTACATATACCTGCTACAAGTTCGGTGTTAATCATTATGAATTTCTGATGCTATATAAGATGAATATGATGATCAATAATGCGCACTCATGTTGTGATGTTCGGTTTTATGTCATTATCTAACCTTAGTGAAGATATAAGAAGGATGAAGTTTGGTGCAATAAAGAGAAACTTTGACGCTTGTTGAGATCTAAAGCAGCAGAGTGAAGGTGACTTGATCAAAAGAATTAATACTCATCATATATTATAATTTATATAAATTTATTTATATCCCAACGAAATATCTACGTTATTGTCTTAAACATATTCTTTAAAAGAAACTCAGTGTTTTCGGAAGATTAAGATGTGAAAATGTTTTTGCTGCCCCCATCTTCTTTGATGGTTTTAACCCATGCCAGCATTAATAAAAAACTAAACAATGTTATTATTTCAGTTCTCGTGGACTTTCGCGACAAACCATATATATATTTGAAAGTTCGTATATTACTGCCAGAATCATCTTCATTCATCTCTCTCTGTAAAATGAGGAGATAGAACTTTAGACTGTAAATGAGGAGATTCGATTGAGAAAGAGCGAGCTTTCGCAAATGTATCTACGAACAATATCCTCTTCCTCTTCTTTCTTCCACATGGAAATATCCGGAGGAGTAGTTGCAGGCTGGAGACATGGAGATATGGCGGGGATTAGAGAAAGTGAGTCATTTGCTCTTGTCATCGCTAGATTTTCTGACATAGTAGAAGAGGAATGAATACTGAGTACTTTCAGTATTATCACAAGTTACCCCATCATTCTTCGGGATTAATTGATAAATATTATTGTGAGTTACCCCATCATTCTTGTGACCGTTTTCGAATATAAAATACATATAAAACGTTTTTTTGTTCTTTTTTCAAAAACGTCCTCTGTTACAGGGGATACATTTTTGTCGTCACATTTAAACCAATAGTTGTTCCACCTTTCTACATATGCAAAATAATGCCCAGAGGATATCTTCTTTATGTCAATAGTGAACAATAATGGCGGATTATATACATACTGTTGACCTTCATCTGGAGTAGTTAAATATTGAGCATTGCAGCGTGATTCTGGAAATTGGTATTGAAGCGGGGATCTTCTTGGAATTCAAAAAATTATTCATGTCGACCTTAACTTGCAGAGTAGAAGAACAATTGGAGGCTTAGAAATGGAGCGCTCAATACTGATTGGTGAGATATGCTTACAATTGTCGCATGGAGTGGAGCCCTTTAGGTATTCTGTAGTGAAGTACCTTGTTAAGCTTTCGTTGGAGATTGATAACGGCGTCAGGTGCAGTAAATGAGCCGTCAGGTTGGGAAAGAGGAAGAGGAAAATAGTTCACTATTTCGTCGGATTGCGAAGAATTCCCGCACCGCTGGCACCGGTTTATCGTTACCTGCACGGATTCAAAATCTTTATTAAAAATTTCGTTGTTGATGAATCGCTGGATTTCCTTACCTCACATTTATGACACAACCAAGAAACCTCGGGCATCCGTTTGTTCATCAGGACCGGTGACCCGCAAAGATTGCTTGGATTTGGAGGTTATTGATAGTGGCGCCTCAATATCTACGTTAGCTGCGGTAAACGACCTCACGATCCTGTCTTCCAGCAGACACAGGGCATTCTGAATTAGTTACTTCAGATTTAGAGCATATAGATAAAATGTTTTCTGTGAATACAATACCTGTCAATGGAGGAGTGTAGGTGAGACATTGCAATACGCCGTTAATATATAATGACATTGTAGGGTTGACTTAGTCCTAGTGGTTGTTTCCTTCCTCGATTTCTCAAGGCTATTAATTTTCTGTTCTTGAACTCAAACTCAACTCCATCTCCATCGCAGGCTAAAACATGTATACACTGGGGTCGAGGAATTAACAATAGAGACTGGACTTGTATATTTGAATGTTTTCTTGACAATTTGATTAAAACCTGACGAAATGTTGAGATTTTTTATATTGTAGCGCTCACCAAATCCGAAATGCCTTTCGTATATTCTTTGTGATTTATCCGTGGGTTTAGGGTTTATAAAGAGAAAGTTGTTATGCCACAAATCAACCATCAACCGACTCCACAAAATTAATTTTCCGCGTCATGGATTG
Organism: Pinus albicaulis; assembly: GCA_034641835.2. NCBI lineage: Eukaryota > Viridiplantae > Streptophyta > Pinopsida > Pinales > Pinaceae > Pinus > Pinus albicaulis. The sequence continues at coordinate 93,675,756 of CM076580.1, forward strand.
AAATCACGTTTAATAGTGAAGTGTTTTAAACCATTATAAGAGCGTTTTTTATAAAATGAATAGATATATAATTTTACTTTTCAAAACTTCCACACCATTTTCATCCCAACACGATTAATATTTGAATATAATTTTATTAAAATTCTAAACATATAAATTAATTTTATTTAAATAATAAAATAATTTCTATATATATAATTAATATATTAACTACCACCACACCCAGTTAAAACCTTTGAGTTTTTATCTTTCTCTATTCTTTTATCACCATGTGTGGCCTTCTAGTGCACTATGACAAAACTTATCAGCAGTTATTCCTTATCTCCTTTCTACATCTCCGTAATGTTGTCCTCCTTTAATTGTTGTATGTAGACCTGTTCTTTGAGAGCTTCCATTGTATGTTTCTAATCCCCTGTGCTACTTGAAGCTTTTCCTCCACTGCCCCATTTTCTTCAAATTCTCTCCTATCTTCTCTCGTACTCTTACCTCCCACTACAATGTGATAGTTCTTCACGAATCCCAACATCACTCATTTATCAGTGATCAGAATTCATGATGGATCTCTACTAATCACAACTTTTTTGGACCAATGAATTATCAATCCTACCATCAAAGTCAACCACCACATTTTCATTTATATTTAAAATTAAAAAACATCACAACCTATCATGTTACCATTAAATGAGTACTCCATTTATGGAAGCAATCTCCTTCCCAAATCCTGAATTAGCAGCTCTTGAATTGACCATCATTTTTACTGAATTACAAGGCTTACAATTTATAAGTTATCATCACAGATCCATCTAGAACACAAATCTAGCGTTGTTTTAGATAAAGAATTCTAATTTTATTCTCTACCCATCATAGAAATTTATGACTGCTTACCTTATTTTTTAAATTTCCCTTCATATCACTTTTTAATATTTCTCCCTTACTAGATCCATCTAATTAAAGAAAAAAAATAATGTACCTACAAATATCATATACTACACTAAATATTTAATATTTAGGTGAAAAACACACAACACATAAAAATAAATTTCCAAAGTTTTAGTTTTAATTAGATTGCTTTTTGAAAACATAACTTTAGTTTTAAATTTTAAACAATATTTTACAAAACAATACCTAATCTTGTGGATATTAGGATATTATTAATAAAAGATCTTCAAATGAGTAAAGGCCACCTGAACCCACCTCCAAGTTTACTAAAGTTAAGATGAAGCCTTTCCTAGAGAAGATTCTACTACTCACGAAAAGGCTCCTGCTTAAACAAGGAGAGGATAGAGCCTAGTCTACAAGAATTCCATGGATATAAAAAGATTCAGCCATGAAATTGAACATTTCGAGAAATTTACAAAAAGCTTTTATTTTTTTTCGGAACTTCCGTAGCATCATTATTTCATATTATAGGGGCAAGTTGCATCAAATTGCGATCCAAAATTGGAGTGCCCTCAACCCTGCCCCGAAGGAAACCCAAGTCTGTCATTTGGTTATAACAAACTTTAATCTATATTATTTCACACTTAGTAGTAAAATAACTTAACATGACTATGTCCATAAACTACATATGAACTGAGAAAGATATAATGTATCAAGAGTCATTCCAAAAATTTAAAGGAAAACAGATCAAATACTTGAATGATCCTTGACAGAAAATCCAAGGTTTTAAAATTCATAGAAGACTAGAGGTTGTTGTTCCATTGCCAATTCTAGCATTTTCCCCGATGTTGGACCTTTTACCATTCCATACACACCTTTGAAGAGCTCAAGAGATTGGAGTTCAAATAAACCGATATAGGATTGAATTTTTTCTCAGTGCTCTCAAGGGCCTCGCTACCAAACTTCAATTTCCGTGAGTGTTTTAAAGTTTGGGATTATGAATAATAGAGACTGTGTTGAGATTGCAACAAGATTATTGAGCTTAGCAGAAAGAAGTCGCTCTCACTAAAAATGTATCCTTCAGATTATTTTTGGGCGTAAGACTATTTTTAGACTATGCTCTGTTTTTAGACAGATCATATTCTACAGTCACAGGATACTTGTGATGGTCATTTTAAGTTTTGAAAAATAATGGACTTATATTTTTAGATGATATTAATAATCTATTTAGATTAAAAAAAGTCTAAAAATAGATATGTCATATTATTAGCTCTTAATAATTTTTGGGATTACAAACATTATCTTATTCTTATGGGAGCATTTCGTTTAAGTGCACATATGTGGCACAAGATTTCTGCTGCATGAATTACTATTTCCGAGGGTTAAGGAGCTATTGCATGATACTTAAGTAGGAACTCAGTGTGAGCGAGTGTTTGGTGGAGTTATTGAGGCAGTTGATGGAGTGCAGTTTGTGTCAACCGAGCAATAGTTGAGCTAGTTGCATCTAATGAATCGATTTATACACTAATGAGAGTGGTGAATTAATTTATTAATTAATTCACTAATTATTAACTCCATTAATCAACTAAAGAATACATCACAGAACTACAAAGAAAGTGGACAGCTTCTGGGTGGACTGTTGAAGAGGCAAAGCAGCATATTTGTCATCAGGACTATACTGCTTCTGGGTGATTTAAACAAACCAAAGGATTTGAGGATGCCAATGAGGATCACAGTAGCAAGGCTAGTCTGTCTTGTTCATTTGAAACACATTCTTCTGTTAAAGGCTAGGCAAAGAGAGGTAGGCTATCGGTGGTGAGATTAAGCATGTGATTTGCTGGGGATTTCCAAGCCATTGTTATGTAGCAATTGGAGATTATACCTAGAGCTTGTGAGGAGATTTGTTAATGATTGTTACATGATACTGTATAATATAATACATGTATAGTTGTGTTTTTCAAATTTTTAAGCTTTCCCCATAAAATACCTGTTCATATGTGATTGTTTATGGTTTTAATGTGTGCATGTGCTTGTTTTGATTTTCCACAATTAATGATCAACAGAACATTTTTTCTTGCTGTAGCATGGAATAAAACATGTGATCATGAGAATTCTGAATAATGAACATATCGCTATTCAATTTTATGCCACCGCCCTAGCATGCCCAGGTCCAACAGTGTTCAGACCTTATCCCCGTTGCTCACTTTACACGCTTTTTTCTTCTCCATTCCTATTCCTCACCCTTAATTGTTACTTTCTATATCCCCTGCATAGTCTCACATATGTATCATCTAAATTTTCTCCAAGAAGATCTGTTACTAGACTTGTTTCTGTTTACCAGGATGGAGGAGGCCAGCGAAAGACTGCTCACACTGTCTCAGCTATGAACTGGAAATGAGATCCACAGGACACAGCAAAGTTCAGCGCAGACTCGTAAAGACGTGAACCCTGCGATGTGAAAAATGTGCGTGATGATGAAGAGCTTTGGTCACAGGATTAGTAACAGGGAACTATAGAGCTTGCTAGTAACCGCGGCTAGCAGTGATTTGTTTGCGTTGTCCTAATAGGAACCACAGAACCGGCAGAGAACGGAACCTAATCGATTTAAGACTAAACCATTTTTCGTTGCCCAGAGCGTGAAATTAGACAGTTTAGATCAAAGGTTTTTACGGTTTTGCCTTAACATCAGCTATGACACATTGTCTTTATTAATGAGAAAACGAGACGATAATAAGTAGATATGTCGAACCTCTATCTGAAGTTACATTTTGTTCATCATAACAATAATCACCAAAATATTTTTCTGTGGTTTTTCAAAACGAGGAATGATGCCTAAATTTGAACAATGCTTCTTCAATAACTTTTATAATATAACCAACTGTGAAAGCCATCACGCAACTAGATTCTATTTGTTAAGTGAGACCATGTAAGAGAGCCAGAGAGAACAATTAACATGTCAGAACTTCGTAGCACCGAAGGAGCGCCGACCGCAGCCAAATCCGTTACCAAACACAAGAACCAAAAGTTAGGAGAGGAATGAAAATTAGGTTCGAGGTTACTCACACAAAGAAAGCTCCAAAGCACAACCAAAAATGACACCGCCTTCGTACTAATGCAAGGAGGACAAAGAAAATTCAATTGCCCTACCCGAGGGAATACTACCATAACGAGAGTGTCCGACAGACAGGCAACCGGGAGCATACACAACGTGGCGACAAGTCGTCCTGAAAGATCGATGCACCGTACCTGGGATTACCTTGCTCAAGTGATTGGGCTTGCAAGAGAACAGTTCTGAATATCCCATACATGGAAGGGGTAATATCCAAGCACGATCAACACGTTATTATGCCTCAATTAGCAAGCAAAATTCAGTAGCTCAATATTTTTCCGTCAATATGAGAAGAAATCATTATTGAATTTACTAACCAAGAACCAATTTCCTGAATTAAGATGTTGCTTCCACCTCTTATCACTTTTCCGTTCTTTGTTCCTTGTCAAGTTTCGAGGTTCTAACAATTATCGGCAGACCTCTCTAGCAATTGCTACTGATACCTTCCTTCGTATAATAATGAGACCTTGCTTTAGTGATGTCAGCTCCGCTTCATTATTGGTGGTATGTCCCAGATCCATAGCATAAACTCTACAAGCCACTCCGTTTGAGTTACGAAAGATTCCCCCAATTCCAGCTTGTCCTGGGTTGCCTTTTTGAAGTGCCATCAAAATTCAGTTTGATAAAACCAACTTGTGGAGGCTTCCATTTATCGTCTATCAGTTGTCTTGGAGGCCTAAATTTCCAAAGAGTAGGGGATAGCATATGAGGTTATAAATTAAGACTTCTGAGAATTTGAGCTTCAATTCCTTCTTCTTTCCAATCTTCCTCCATCCATTTTTCTATAAGTATTGTTTCTATGATATTTTCAATAAGTTTTTCCCAGATAGTAGGAATGATCCGTTCCTCTCCGCGAAATATGCGGCAATTTCGTTCCCTCCAAATTCCCCAAAGTAAGAAGCCTATTGATAATTGCCAAGCCCTATTTAAGACAGCACATTTGTAACCTCCTTTGCTCCAGGCGAGCAAAGTTGCATTTATACTGTTAGGATATCTGTCCGTTTTTTTGAAAGTTTGTGTGAAGCTGCTCCAGATAACCTCTGCAAATGGGCATGAATTAAGGAGGTGTTCTATTTTTTCATCTGACTGTTTGCACATGTAACATAAAGATGGCCCATTCATTTCTCTTTTCCGTAAATTATCCCAAGTAAAAAAATTTCGATGACTGAGGAGCCAAAGAAAATATTCAACTTTAGGCCAATGTTTCAGAGACCAAATTTTCTTCCAGATTGAGCGGCCATTGGGATTATTATTCTGGGATTGAATTTTATAGGCTTCTTTGATAGTGAAAGTGCCATTTGTCTAGTATCTCCATATTAAAGTATCACTGCCTGTATGAACTATGATTTTCCTTGTTTGTAACTCCTTTTCTAGATTGTTCCTTTGGATAGTGTCTGGTGCTCCTAGCCAATCTATTCTTACCTTCCATTTCCGCCATTGACCTATCTGATGGGGAACCCAATAATGACTGATCAATCGATTGTTTGGGAGATTTGCAAATATAAATAGTTCAACAAGATCAAGGCGAAAAAAAAGATTTTGTCGCTGCTACCATGAATCCTCCCAGAAAAGTGCTATGCGACCTTCCTTTACTTCCCAGAAACTATGTTGTCGGATGAGTAATCGATTTGCTACAGCAAGATTCCATCTAAGAGACCCTTTTGGAACAGAATCAATTTTTAATTTTCCAACAACTGATTGAGGCATGCCATATTTCTTTTCCCAAATTTGCTTCCATAAATCTTGTCCTCCTTGGAGCCATCGCCACCACAATTTGGCTCCCATTACTTGATTTAATATAAATGGATCACAAAGCCCAAGGCCTCCTGTTGATTTAGACTTAATTAATTTCTCCCATGACATGAGAGCCCATTTCCTGGTTGCATGAACTCCCTGCCAAAGAAACTTCTTAAACATATTAACCAACTAAGATGAAATACTCTTGGGAACATCTCGACCAGAAAGTTGATAAACGAGTATATATTGGAGAACAGATTTCAGTAAAACCAATCGACTTGGTGCATTTAAGGCTCGAAAAGCCCAATTCTGCAGCTTCTTCTCTACTTTTGTGAGCAATTCTCTCCAATCTGTTATTCTTAAAGTGGTTGTACTTAAAAGTACTCCTAAGTACTTCATAGGAAAGGAACCAATATTAAACCCCAGTAATCTTGCCAAGAAGACTTCAGATTCATGATTAACATTAAAAAAATATACATTTGATTTATCTTTATTTACCAGCATGCTTGAAGCAGCCATAAAGTCATCTAAGATTTGTAAAATAGCTCTGATCTCTTGTACTGAAGCTTGACAAAATAACAAGATATCATCAACGAACTATTGATGTGTCAGAGCAAGATGCGGTCCCCATAACTTTAGCCCTTTGATTTTGCCTTCTACTAATCTAGATTTGATTAATCTACCTAAGCCTTCTGCTGTAATAATAAAAAGAAACAGAGACAGAGGGTCCCCTTGCCGAAGACCTCTGGAGCTGTTAAATGGTTGAGAGGGAATCCCATTGAGCATGATTGAGAAATTTGGAGTTGAAATAAAGGAATAAATCCATTGCACCCATCTCTAATCAAAACCATAAGCTCTCAATATGGCTGTTAAATAAGGCCAATTTATTTTGTCATGTGCTTTAGCTAGATCCAATTTTATCAGCATGCCTTTTGTTTTGGTTGATTTTAAAGAATGAATTGCTTCTTGAGCTATTACTATACCATCAAGAATTTGCCTCCTGGTCACAAAGCCTGTTTTCTTCGGAGATATAAGAGAAGGAAGCAATGATTTAAGCCTATTGACCATAATAGTAGAAAGAATTTTATAAATCACATTACAGAGGGCTATTGGACGAAAGCCTACCGGTCTGTCTGCATTTTCCTATTTAGGTATGAGAGTAAGGAACGTAGCATTAAGGGCAGGATAGACCTTACCATGCCTCCTGGATTCCTCAACCACCTCCTTAATATCCCGTCCCAAAAAATTTCAAGTAGCTTTAAAAAATTCTACTGTAAAACCATTCGGACCAGGAGCATTATTCCTAGGCAGATGCATCACTGCTTCTTCAACTTCTTCTAGAGTAACTTCTCTCAACAGAGCTAAGTTCTGATCTCTAGTGATGACATGTGGAATATGTTGAGTTATTTTTTTAATAGCCTCTGTTCTATTTGGTTCTGGTTCTGTTAGCAGATTTTTGAAGTGATCAACCAGCTCTTTTTCCATATCCTCGTGATTAAATAATATATTTCCATTCTGATCTTTTAAAGAGAAAATTATATTATGTTGTCTTCTTTGAATCATTGATTTGTGGAAGAAACTAGTGTTTCTTTCCCCTTCTTTCAACCATTTTATGTAGGATTTCTATTTCCATAGAATTTCTTCTTGTTTTCTGTGCTCTTCAAGTTGACTTAGGGTGTTTCCTTCTTTATAATCAAAGCCTCTGTTCGTCCATTCAGGATTATTTGCTGCTGTAAATCTTTCATTTTCTCTTGCAAGCGAATCTTATCTTGATGAATATTGCCAAAAATTTCTTTGTTCCGTCTTTTAATTTCTGATTTTAAATGTTTCAATTTGAATTGAAAGGAGTGCATCTTATTCCATCCAGCAATTTGTGTGGACTCCCACCAATGTTTCCCTTTGTCTAGAAATTGAGGGTCTCGTAACCAAAAGAGTTCAAATAAAAAAAGGTCTATTTTTAGGGCCATCTTTGACATCTATATCAATTATGATTGCCCAATGATCTGAGCCCATTGTGGGGAGAATAGCAACCTCATAATATACATCCAAACTGACAAGATCTTCAGAAGCTAAAAAGCAATCTAGGCAGGAGGATATTTTATGTCTTTCACCCTTCTATTATTCCAAGTGTATTTCCCATTCACAGTTGGAATTTCCACCAAATGAAGATCCATGAGGAGATCTCGAAACAAAGCCATCTCTGGATCCTCTCTTCTTATGCCTCCTTTTTTTTCATCTAAATTGAGAATCATATTAAAGCCACCACCCAAAAGCCAATAACGTTATTGATGCAATGAGCTAAGGGTTCTAATCTGTTGAAGAAATTCCTCTCTCTCTCCCTAAATTGGAGGTCCATAGACTGCGGAGATAAGAATATTTTCTTGAGAACCAATTTGACGGAATGTACCAGATAGAATTATGGGGGAAGCTAACCATCCTTGAACTTGTATGTCAGTTGTATTCCATAGAATAGCTATTCATCCTACTGTTCCTCGAGAGTCAATTGCCATTACCTCATAATGAAGTGTGAAATTATGAAGAATATTATCTAAATTTTGTCCTGAGATTTTAGTTTCCTGAAGTAACATAACGTGAGGTTTTTCAGATCTCAATCTCTCCTTTAAATATCTCTTCTTTCCTTTAATATTAAGGCCTCTAATATTCCAAGATAGGACTTTCATTGAGTAAATTTTGAAGTTGGTTGAAATACCGTTGTTAACGGTACAATTTTACCTGTATTTATCAACATTTCTCCTACCAATTGGATGGATTCTTGCAAAGTTCATCTTCCTCTTTTCTTAGGTGTTTTCTGAGACGTGGGATTTTTTGTTGCTTTTTCTATAGCTTGAACTTCTTTATGCGCTTGCACTGTCAAGTAAGTTTCAAAGGTGTCTTTATATAACTGCTTCTAATCTTGTGGAATAAAGCGATCATCGACATTCCTCCATTCATTTAATAAACTTTTTAATATCTTTTCCTCTGCACTTAATTCCTCCTTATTCTGTTCTACATCCATTGGTGTTTGTTCCGGTCCCAAGGATTCCTCTGGTCCAGTATTATCCTCAATTGCTTTTCTTTTGCCAGAATAATTTTTTTGATCAATATTTTCTTGAATTGAACCTCCCATAGTTTCTTCAATAAGAATTGGTTCCGCAGTTGACTGTTCTACTTCTTCTTGTAGTACCTCATATCGGTTTGCTGCCTATGTCACTACCTTTTCTTGTGAAGAATTATTCTGTTGGAATCCATTGGATTTATTTGTTTTCTTTTTTCCTGTAACAGTTGTGAAACCCTCGTCCGTTTCACGAGCTTGTTTTGAAGGTGGAGGGGGCCATGTTGCATATTCATCAGGTGTATTCAAAGGGCATGATCTATACAAATGCCCATATTCATGACAGCGTCGACACTTAAAAGGGATGTGTTCGTAATCCAGAAGTTGGGGCCAGATTTTCCCTTCATACTCTAACTCTATCATTTTTGGAAGGGGCTCGGATATATTCATATATACACATATTCTTGCGAAAGAAGTATACCTACCCCTCCGATTTGTCTTTGCTATTTTAACAAAATTTCCTAATGAGTTTCCTATGCCTTCCAGAATTGAAGGTGCCCAGAAATCTAATGGGAGTCAAAACAGGCAAACCCAAAAAGGTGCTGCAAGAAATTGTTCCTGATCTGGGTTGTAACATTCCTCCCATTGTCTGAGAAAAAGCCCTGCATTGCTATAAAGGTATGGACCCCTTTCAAATATACGTTCTTTATCTAAAAGATTAGTAAATATTACTGTAAAAAAAACATCTGGCACCTAGTTTCAGATCAATGTGACCTTTAGGCTTCCATTTTGAATGAATCCATTTTATTAAATCTTTTTCAGTTGGCCAAATACCGATGAACTTACAGATTAATGCGTGATTCTTCATATAACCTCTATATTTAGTCAACTCTGCTGCAGGAATGATGAAGCGTGGTTTCTTAACTGCTCTTGGCAAGCATTGCCCTTTGGATTTAGCCTGCTAATCAGCACCCAAAACTGGAGTGGATCTCAGAGTTCCTCCTCGTTGCTGCTGCGAAGAGGTTTGCTCACCAATGATAACATTTCAGTAGGAGGGGGATACTCCCCCTCCAGACATGGCAGCCATTACAAACTAGGGCAGACGACGTGAGTTACGAGGTTGATGCTATCAAAAAGAATCAAACCCTACCCTGCGACTGTAAACTTTTCTTGGAGTCGCAGTCTCTCTCCATTTAAAATAAGTTTCGTCCAGCATTTTCAAGTGGGAGAAACTTAATAGTTTTCAAGGACCACTGGAACCAATCGTACAAGCAAACAACAAACTACTCAAACTTAAAATTGTCTTCAACACCTTCTAAATTCCATACCCCTCACTTACAAGCTTGTTGGAATTGGTAACCTAAACTAAATTGGTTACTATCTGAACATTGTATTCTGGCTCCTACTCTTTGTGAACAATATCTTTGATGTAAATGAATCGGGTGGTTCCAAATTATCTAAATTTTGACTTTATTAAAAAAAAATTTGAGTTTCAGGGGATTATTTTTAAACCAAGTTGAAGGACATAACTATATTGGAAACTTCTATGGTGAAATTTGAAAGCCAAGAAAGTTGTAAGTTGTATATATCATTCGTCCTGGATTGGAGTAAACCTCAAAAACACAAATGGAAAGAAAACATTTTATATGTGTCAATGTTGCATTTTTATTTGATGGTTGGATTTGTCTTTCCAAACCTAGTCAAATTTACATGTGTGAAATAATGAAGCATTTGGATGCATTTTTCATATTATTGCATGGTCATGCTCATGTTGTACTCAGGGTAAGAAGACTAGTGATTCAGTTATGAATTTACAAGAACATGTTTATTTATGGATGTTATTAACATGATAATCTTTTCCTTTCCAGGTTTCACATTTAAGTAGCCAACTCTTTTTTCTTAAACAAAACCATTACCCTTAAATCACTCCCTTTCACATTCTTGAATATTTTCCTGGATTGTTAGCTGGAAGGACATATATCTATTGAAGGGTATAGACCCAAAATTACTCTTTATAAAAAAATCCTTGTGGCTTTGGGAATTTCAGGTAAGTGTTTTGCAATTTTTTTGTTAATAGACTCCCACTGATCTAGAATTAAATTACAATTATTTTTTATAATTATTTTAAAACTAATTCTGTAACTATCATAAAGATCAATGTCCAACAATTCTAACCATGGAAGTATTTAATAAGTTGCAATTATCATGTTATAATGAATGCATTGCAATTATGATGTTAATGATATTTTCCCCAAAGTCCTTCAAACATTGGAGCATTGGATTTGTTCCATGGGCACTTTGTTTGAATATTTTTTTCAAGCAATCAAATCTAAACTCCTTTTAAAGAACATGTAGGTTGTAATCTGGAAATAAAGGATTGTCTTTTATGTTTGTTTTTCTCTATGATAATATTAATTTATGTTATATGTTGTAATGGTTTTGAAATATTTTGATGGTATTATTTAAAATAAAATAATATGGTTGTGCGCTTTATTGTGAAAAAAATGGTTAAATGAATAGCTAGATAGATAGAAAACATTTTTGTAAATTTTGCATTAGAAAATTTAAATTTCATAAATAAATTTTATATTATGTAAATAAATTTTAATTATTCAATATTGTTAGAAATATAAATGTAAAATTACAAGTATAAATATATCTTAACTCTAGATTTATAATGCATTAAGAGGGTCCAAATCTTTCAATTTGTAAGTCTTTATTAAAGTATAAAACTTGAGGAGATAATTGCACCTCAAGGGATTTGATTCTAGATACATTAGAATTAAGATGGACTTACACTTATATATATATATATCTATATATATATATATAAACTTGAATCAATCATAGAGTCAAAGTTGTTGGGTCTAAAGTATGTGGTTTTTAGATACATGATTTTTTGACATATGGTATATTCTCTATAATATTGCATGTAATGAAGCCTATAAATAGGTTTGAAATACTCTTTTTAAGATGTATTTTGGTCAAGAGTCTATTAAGAGTCTATTAAAGTATGATTTTCTGATTAAAATAATATAAAACAATAATTAAAGTACTTGGTGGTGTTAAAATTATTGGTTCAAAACTCAATGAGAAAAAATCTAGTCGTGTTAAAGGTTGATATGGTCTACCATGAATATGATCTCCAAATGATTGTGATTTTGGCACCCTAGAAATCTCTAACCAATTTCTCAAACAAAAATTAACCATATAATAATCTCTAAAATCACATATTTTAGTTAAAAAAAACACAATATTTGATATCTTATACAATTGTGTAAATTTTACATTTTAATACAGTAATTTAATAAAAATTAATTAATAATAACAAATAAAACATGAAATAATCATGGAATAAACCATTACTACTATATTTAGTAATCATGGAATAAACATTACACAACCATGATTCAATGGACTTTCCATTCCTGCATTACAAAAAAATATCTAACAAATCATTCTCTTTGAATTCCTCAAGTACCTTATGGACCTTTCAACCTAGGCTTAGTAAGAAATAAACCAAAAAAAAATCTTCTAATCTCCCTAATCAGAATCATAGCATATGACCAAAGCAAACTCCTTTGCACCCGAGCTCATAGCATAAAATAGAAGATGTTGACTAGATTTGCAGACTGGCAGCTCCAACCATTCTCACTTGAGCACATATCTGACTAGTTCAGCACATCTGACTAGTCCAGGGATATGAACATCTGAAAAGTAATGAACCCAATCAATACATTTGGCGTCGAAGTTGAAGCATGTCACAGAGAAAAGGAAGCACAATGGAAAAGGGCGAATCACATAAGAGCAAAGGAAGCACAATGGAAAAATGAGGAGCACAATAAGCTTCTGCTCAATCTGTGAAGATACAAACATATATATAACGTCTCAAGAACCAACTTTACCAAACCCGACCATCGAATTCCGATGATTTAGAAAGTTATCAATAAAGTAGGTGGGGACTTTTTTTAATGCTCAAGAATCAAGAATATGACTAGTCACACCACCTTGTCAATTAGATACAACTAGAAGTTGCCCTAAAAAGTGCAAAGAGAGGCTGATAGGATTGTTAAATTGTGATAATTTCAAAGACATGTATAATTTAATTCAACGTCCCAATATTATCAGCCTTTCAAAGGATAATACAAGACTATTTAAGTAAAAAAAATGAAAAGTACGATCTCAACCCTTTAATTGACTCAAAACCTCTAAAAATAGATATGCTAATCTTAGTTCACACATACATGGTTGACACTTTCTAAATTACAACTCTAGCATGATTGCCACATCTTAAATTTAGACTATTTATAAATTGCCTAAAACTGCATGCTAACTAAATGTCACTTAGAGATGATTTGCAACATTCAAAATATTCTAAAATATTATGTAGAGATTAAATCCTTAAGTCATTAATAATTAAATTAAAATTATAAATCCCTATTCCAAAATAAATACACATGCCTATATAACTAAATATCAATTTATATTAATTTAAAAAATAATTTGAATCACAAAATATGTTTAAACAAATGATTATATAAAAAAATTAGCATGCAATATAAAGGAAATTAATCCAAATAAATTTAGGGCTACTTTCTATAAAGAAATTTTTTATTTGTATTTTAAAATTAGCAATGTATTACATATTTACACAGACAAAATCTTTCATTTTCCATTAAAAAAACTTTTTAGGCCTTTGAAAGCAAAAATTAAATTAGAAAATGGTAAACTTTCTTATTCCATTTTGATTTTCCATTTTTTTTTGTATTTTCTTACTTTCTCTTTCCCATTTTCTAAGCTTTTGAAGACTTTGAAAGGAAAAATGAAATTAGAAAATGGTAAACTTTCTTACTCCAATACCATTTTTCATTTTATTTTCTATTTTTTACTTTCCCTTTTCCATTTTGTAAGCTTTTTTCCCTTTCCCATTTTCTAAGTTTTTTAATTATTTTGAAGCAAAAATGAAATTAGAAAATGGTAAACTTTATTATTCCATTATCGTAAAATAATTTGAACCACAAAAATATGTTTAAACAAATGATTATATAAAAAAATTATCATGCAAAATAAAGGAAATTAATCCAAATAAATTTAGGGCTACTTTTGTAACCACTGTCTTAGTTGTTGACAAATGGTTAGACTTTTATTAATTATGGATTAATTATGACTGTTGTTTTATTTCCATTAGAATAATTGAAAAAAATCAATTTTTGATATTGAATAAAAGATTTCTTGTGAAATTAGTTCATGAGTAAAAATTGATGGTAAAAGTAAATAAAGATCTGGAGTCAGTTGAACAGAAAAACAGTTTCCACAGTTACCCAAAGAAACTCTAGAATAAATAAGAAATTCCGAGAGTTTGGGGTTCTGTGTGAAGAAAGGAATTCTATATTCCGGAAAAAGGAATTTCTCAGAACAGACTGTCCTCTGGGTTGGAGAATTGGACTGGACTGTCCCGAGTTCTCCCCAGAAATATTGTTTCCGCTGGAGTTGGAGAATTGGACTGGATTGTCCCAAGTTTCTCCTCCAGAACTCTGTGTTCAACAAAGACCAGACTTGAAGCTCAGGGGAGAGTTGTGGGACGTAATTTCCCAGCTCGTGGAAGGGAGGTAACAATTACCATCAGTCAGAATTCGGACTCAGATGAGTAACATGCAGTTGGATTTATCTCTTAAAATAGTAGCAGAAAAGTTGTTCCTGTTACATTTACGGTTGCCTGTAGTATGTAGGTCTTTTGTGGAAAAATCTAAATGTAGTGGTAATTATTATTTTAATTGTTTTGGTAACTTCTAACAGATGCAAGCTAGGTAAACCTATTCTGTGCAAATAAGTGAAATTATCAGAAAAGAGTAAACGCTTATTAGAAATCGACTAACAGGTGTGGACAATGTCATAATGATTTTTCTGAGCTAAAACTGTAGGATTAAATAAATTAATAATAATAAAAAAAATAGAGAATGTAATCTTCAGGTAGCTGTTAACCCATAATGCCCGAGAAACTCAGGCTTCTGGGTAGGTCGCCCTCCTATCTATGATAAACACGGACAAACTGGGGGTCCGAACACCTGTAGTATTCTTAAAAAAACAAAGAAAACAAGAACATAGTTTAAACCAAGTCTTTCCAAAAGGAACAGAGTCCGGCTTACAGTCTTGTAATGGAAGGAAGTTATCAGCCTGTAATTATAGAAAAAACCCTCACAAGCCTGGAAGCAAAGAACACCATACGTAGACATTTCCATGATGAATAAAAACCTTGGAAGGGCCGCCATTTAAGAAAAGCCGAGAAAGATACAGATAATAATCTCAAGGCACACTGCATTCACCGACAAAAAAAAAACTATTGCAACGGAGAATATACATTATACATTCCAGCATGTTGTTCATGAGTGCAAAAAGTAGGAGAAATAGTAAAGATAGGCATAATTCAACACAGAAATACATGTCTCGTAAACTTCCAGCAAAATTTGTTCATATAATGAAAAGTAAACAAAGGAAACGGAATGGAACCCCAAGCTGTCTAGAGAATTATTCCATCCAAAATTAAATTAGAAAGGAGCATGGGCGAGTAATAACCCGGCCAGTTTGCAGCCATGGAATTATACATATAAATTTGAAATGGAAACCCTTAGGAAAGAAAATTCTTTTGAGAACGCCGAATATGATATAGACTATCTGGCATGTAGCCGTAACCCTGTCTATACTCTCAGTACACACTGAAGAATTTAATAGCATTCAACTGCGATAACAAGGATACGGGTTCTAAACCCTTAGCCATACAATAACAACTATCATTGACAACTCCAGTCGAGGAAAGATTCATGGGTTCCAAACTCCGTCAACAACAAGGTACCTGTATTTAGGAGCAGGGATCAGACCTTCCTCACAAAACGGAACCATGGGATAATCCAAGAGTCCTGACAGGTAGGGAAAAGTAGATAATACCGGTAAACAGAATGGAAATTTCGTTAAAAGAACAATGAAGAGCAAAAAAAAGAGTTAAACCCGTCTCCACATTTGTAAATAAAGTCAAGAACGAAAAGGCAATACATGTAGTTCCTCAGGAATGGGGTGGTAGCCAAAGAGCCCTGTCGTTTCTGTTCATAATTTCAACAAGATTTGCAGCGAAAGTAAGAGACAGAAAGAAACTTCATGAGGCATAGCCTCCCACAGGGGCTGCGACTGATAAATAGGAAAACCCTGAAACGATTCATCAATTCGTCGTACCCAGAGAAATTAAAAAGAACCTGCGTTAAACTGCAAGGGAATGTTAATAAGAAGACTGAGTACCGGTTAATGAGGAAAGCCTCAATCTGGATTATCGTTCCATCGCCGACCACGAGAGAACTGTTGAAACTGGTTGCAAACCCTTGCAGAGTTGTTCCAGAACCATCGACCAAGTGCAACAATGAATTGGGAATTCAGTTACTGCCCGAGGTCATTAGCGAACCCTAGGGCTTATGCACCGTAGGATTAGATTCCGATCGACGGTGAGTAGGATGCCATGTGTTAGATGATGGAATCGAGTAGACTGCCGGAGAATCAAACCCACACCAAAATCATATGCGCAATGAAAGATTGTTAGAACCAAAATGACATGTAAGAAAAAGCTCATAAGGTTTCAATTAAGGTTTACTTGTTGAGGCCGGAAACAATAATTTCTGAACACATATTATTAAAAGCGACGTAAATGATGTGCGTCATCACCAAAGCACAAAACGTAAAGCCAGTCATGAAACTCTCAACACCACAGTACAATAAGTAATAAATCACAGTACTGAAGAACGAGAATAGAAGTGGTAAATTCCAGCTGTAGGAGTTAATAATACATGATGACATCGTTATAGTTCAGGGGTAGAAATAACTATGATAAATTTTTGTTTATATGTGGTAATTTGTAGCTTAATGACTGTTACAACTTTCTATAAAGGAAATTTTTTTTTGTATTGTAAAATTAGCAATGTATTACATATTTACATAGAAAAATTCTTTCCTTTTCCATTTAAAAAGTTTTTTAGGCCTTTGAAAGAAAAAATTAAATTAGAAAATGGTAAAATTTGTTATTCCATTATGATTTTCCATTTTTTTTGTATCTTTTTATTTTTCTTTCCCATTTTCTAAGTTTTTCAAGTCTTTGAAAGGAAAAATGAAATTAGAAAATGGTAAGCTTTCTTACTCCAATACCATTTTTCATTTTCTTTTCTATTTTTTTGCTTTCCCTTTCCCATTTTCTAAGCTTTTTTCCCTTTCCCATTTTCTAAATTTTTTAATTATTTGGAAGAAAAAATGAAATTAGAAAATGGTAAACTTTCTTCTTCCATTATGGTAAAATAATTTGAATCACAAAAATATGTTTAAACAAATGATTATATAAAAAAATTAGCATGCTAAATGTATAACAACAAATCCTCTAGTTAAAACCTTTCTCAACATCCTAACCCTGGAAAGATATAAAATTTTGATTCTCTATTTAAATTTGGAATTATTTTAAAAGCAATATGGGAGAGGGTTGGTTTTTCTCAAATGCACTTACAATTTAGTAAGATTGTAGAAGAATTCTCTAGCCATGTTGAAATATTATCGCGAGAATTTTGCATAGTAAAAAATGCTATATAAAAATAATAGCTTAAAACTCACTTTAAATACTATTGAAGTTGAAATATATTTTTTAGAAGTTTAAATAATATTGAAGTTGAAATATATTTCTTACAAAATTAAGGAATGTGATAATGAACATAAATATATTCGTTTGTTTTATAAATAAATTCATTATTTTACTATTATTATGAATAATTTTATAATTAATTAAACATATCGGTTAACCTTATAAGGTTTTTTTTTAATATTTCTCATTCTTTCCTTCTTTAGGTATTGGGATATTTTGGTGCTCAATACATTTAAGCAAATTAAGTCCCACTCACATTCATGATAAGTACACATTCATGATAACTAAAGATTATCTCTTTTACATTCTAATTTTATTTTTTAATTCTAAAATATAGAAAATAGAAAATCATAAAATATTTATGAAAAAACTTACCAAACATATTTAAAATATATTTACATTTTACCCAAAAAAAATGCAGAAACTTCAACACTATATAAACACATTTATAAATTGGAAATTATTATATTAATTTTTTCAACTTTCCTACAAATAAATTTTGCTAATTTTATATAATTCAAAATTCTCTTATTAATTAAAAAGAAACTATACAGTAATTTTATAATTATCACTAATCCAAATAAAAAAACCACTCTATAAATTTTTTTATTTTATTCATTTGAATTATGTAATATTTCCTTCCGTGCTTCTCCAAACAATACCCTACCATGGCACAAGATGGTAAAAGCATTCCTAGTGTCGTCTCAACGCACCGCAATAAAAGGATAAACAAAAATTATTGCAGTCCTAAAATATTCTCCTTTGAAAATATCAAAGGTAAAGAATTTGGAGGGCTAGGCTTGCAAGAACGAAAAAAAGTGTGTCAGAAACGTCTTAGGTTCGACTCTGGCGCAACTTACGCATAATACCTTCAAATATTTCTAAACTACAACAAGAATACAAGATTTTAGAGGCTGAATATTTTCCTTTAACAGTGGACATGTACATATTACAGATTACAAGGTTTCAGAGAATACGATTATTATTAGAGCCAGAAACGGAAATGAAAACTTAAACTACACCGTCACGGGAAGGATCGCCAGATATTCTCATTCTTAACAAACTCTGAAGTAGGAAATAAAGTATCAAGGACATATGCAACAAATCGCCTAGAAAAAAGTTAACAAAATAAGATTAAATGGCCATGGATTACACCATCTACTGCTAAACTTTGCAGAACCTTAGAATCGAAGAAGTTAATATGTTTGGTCAAAGACTTAACACCATGGAAATGAACTGGTGCACGAGGAGTGACCTTCCTCCTGCAAGAATGAAGACCTCTAAGTAATCAAATAACATATTTACATGGAAACCTCTAAGCGCAAATTGGGCAACTTAGAAGTTTAGGGCTACTTTCTATAAAAATAAATTTTGGAAACATTCTTGATTCTATTGCCAAAAGAATCAGTTATCAAGAGAAATTTCTAAAAAATTAGGGAAATGTCTGATCTTACTAATGTTAGACCGGGTAACTAACTACAAAACAAATATGTGTCACTAGTGACATGTGTCAATACAACAATGAATTGATTGACGCAGAAAAAAAGGGATTCAAAAGAAAAGGCCTATCAGCATAATTATATACAACAATATTGTTATTTCGAAATTGACATCCTTTCATTTCACAAGGTTCATCTAACTATTTTATTTTTTAAAAATATTTAATTAAAATTAATTAAATTATTAATTATTTATATATATTTAAATTAATTAAATTATAATAAATACATAATTTAAATAAATTAAAAATATATTTATTTTAAACTGATAGTATATATATTTAAAATTCATCAAACCAAATTATAACTACACTAAATGAATAAATATCATTACCATTTAACATGCATGTCTATTAACGCGGCATCACCCATAGGGTCAAAAGATGTGCGTTGTCCTTATGCATGTGTTCTTAATTCAAATCATTGTTCACAATTGTGAAACATTCAAATTTCTGTGTGTATTGCAGAAAATTTCATAGCAACGTAACTTTTTTGCATATTGGATGGTTTTCAAATGTTACATATTGGTTTCTTTATTCGATAGTTTTTGAGTTTATTTATTTATTTTGATTAGAACTAAGTAAAAATTGGTTGAACTTAATAATTTGAATTATATGATTCGCAAATCTTACTTAAAAAAGAAAAGAATTTATTTAGGTCTTAAAAACACAATAAAAAAGAATTTATTTATATCTTAAAAACACAAATCACAATGGAACCCAGATTCTAAACAAAACATCAATTAATTCAACTACGCCACGTTAAATATCTAATAGATATCAAAAAAATATATACTCTTTGTTTGTTTGTGAAATGATTGCGCTTGGTTCCACCTTCCACAAGTCATAACTAACTACTTGAAAGATGTTTGCTGTCTTTAGGTGTCTTTATGTGTGCGTTGTTAATTTTCCCATTTTCTCAAATAAGATCTGTTCTGAGGGGAGTATGCCAAGTGTTATAAGTTACCGTTTTCTCAAAATAAAAGGAAGCATGTTACATGTTATAATCTATAACGTGTACAAATTTACCACGTGTCGACTCACAAGCCAGTTAAAAAAAAGTGTTCCCATATCCAAGTGCGCCGCTTCGATTGCACGCAGTTTCGCCACAGGTGAGGCGACGATTACAGCGCCGTAATGCAGTTCCCGTCAAACAACGACCCGCGGGCAGTCATGAAGTTCAGATAAACTTGGCGCAGTAAAATAAATGGCGCTTTATATATGACTGTGAGAGTGTTTGAATGGTGCTTTTATAGTGAAAATGGAATCAGTACCAGAAAAACTTAGGCACATCCAAAATTTCAAAAACTTTACAGTCCTAACCGGATTTCAAAAAAATTCCACATCATGCATACATTTCTATTATTTTCCAAACAACCTGGGCAAAATAAACCAATGTTAATAAATAACGCGTGTATGAAATTTACGTGAAACAGTTCTATCCCAATTTCCGAATTTACGTGAAACAGTTCAAGTTTCCCAATTTTTTCCAACTTTAATTGAAAGAAAAAAAACAAAGAACAAAACGACGACTCCTGTCATCTTTTTGTCTTCTGCCTGGAAACTCACAAAGTGTCGCCACTCGATTACCGTCAGCGTGTGTCCGCACTCGATTACCGTCAGCGTGGCCGCCGCCCATGTGACCATTTCTTTTTTCCAGTTTTTGGAAAACAGAGATTTGGTTTTCTCGACGGAATTGAGTTGTAAATCAAGTGCAAGTAAAGTGAAGACCAACCAGTACAGTTGTATTCATAGCCGTAACCAGAGATTTACTGTTGCCTTTGCCCCTACGGCAGAAGTCTCTTTTGCCCACCCACTACTCGGAAAACTGGGATGCTGCACGGAGGACATTTGATCGGGTGATTTAATGTATGAGTGAGCAGAGGTTTAAGCAGGTATAATCGAAAGTTTGAGATGCCACTATACGCAACTGTATAGCGATTAGCGAGTTCTTGGGTATGCACTAGCCAAGCGAGGAGTCACTTTACCAAAATATTGTAAAAATATATTCCATTCTTATCATCTTTCACTTTCTATTAAAATGACTGCAGGGAATGAAAAGACTAGCGACTTGCAGGATATACACTATAGACCAACCTCACGTGTAGCGAGAAATCACCGAAATATGTTACATCCTTGTGATATTTCACTTTCTATTAAAACGACGGCAGGGGATGAAAATTTGACTTTCCCCAAAAACTGTAAGATTCCAAACAATAAAAATTTGGATAGATCTAAAGCATTTTAGTGTTCTCATTTAATAAGAATTGCAGCGATTTATTTATATTATTATTCACTAAAAGTAAAATACATGCCCAGACCATAGAATCCTTCAAATGGCATGCACAGCTACTTGACAATGAAAAATAAAAGAAACTGAAGCCCACTTGTGAATCCTGGATGGATCTACCACATAAAAATCACCGCAGGATCACCGCGGGGATTTCGTCCCGGGATCAATAATAGAACTGGCGAGGCCAGGTTTTTAACCCAAACATAATAAAATAGATAATCCAGAATGCTCTAAATGCCTAGCGTCTCTCCCCTTTTATAGGCTTGATGGGTCAATACCAACAAGAAATACCATGGGTCAATACCATGGATCGATTCTATCCACTTTGACTGGATCAAGAAAGGGAATATTACAAATCCTCCCACCCAAAGATTGCTTGTCCTCAAGCAATCCACTTCTATCCACACCAGAAGCATTTGTACATTAATACCAGGATCCCATACAATCTGATGCGCCCTCCATGTTGAATGGTCCTGAATGGATCCTTCAATACCTGGATCCCAAACAATCCTATGACCAATCCTTTCCTCAATAGATTTACCTAGATCCCAAACAATCCTTTGGCCAATCATTTCCCCAATGGATTCTCTTGGATCCCAATGCCACCTAAATCCTGGGACATGTGAGTTATGGTACCATTTCAACCCTCCATCACTACCCGCACCAAAGGGCTCACGCTGCAATATGCCCTCAGCTGTGAGTATCCTCCAAAGAATCAGCCTATCGATAGAATGCCAACTCATAATCTCTCGCCAATCCATACTTGGGGAGGGATGAATATCTGCAAATCTACTATGTTGATGTTGTTTGATACTCAATTCGTGCTTCATTACTTGGTTACCCAACATGATGCAGTTGGAGAACTCTTCCCTTCTCTTCCCAATGTATAAAGGTGGGTTGTGGTAGTGTTTCAAGACATATCTATGTACTCCTGTAGAGCGCTGCTATGGGACTCCCAATTGTACTCCTTATGTGGCCTTGTGAGGGACTTGAGTTGTTCCTCAATATTCGACAGCTTGGTCAATGATTTGGCACATTTCCCTATGAGTTCCTCAATTTTTCTGTTCTCCTGTAAGACAATGTCTCGGACTGTCTAGACTCTTTGCTTCAACAACATAAGATTTGCCTTGAAATGCATGATCCTTTCCTGAAAATGCATGATCGTCTCCTCATTTGATTCTCCTTGGGTGTATTCATCCTAGACCTCTTCACATGTGAGGATCAGTTTTCCATCCTCTCTAGTTGTCAAACATGGATGTATTGGTGGAATTTTGTCTATACCTGATTGCCCATACTCTTTATGGATGTCCTCCGTTGTATTTATAGATTCAACTACCACAACATCAGGAGGAATTACATCTTTCCTTTCGTGATGTACTTTGTCAAGCTGACTACTCAGCTTGTCCTGCAAGTTTCTCTGAAGAGCATGGTGTTGTTGCTCACCATTTGTACTTGACTGCTCAGATCCTTCATAGGCCCTCTCCTGAAAACCGCTGAACCCATCTATGGATGAATCTACATGATCTAAAGAGGTCTCTAATTTTTCCATCCTTGTTGCCTCCTTATCATCTGGACATGAATGGTCCAATGCCCAAACTCCCTTGCATACAAAGCATAAGCCTTTCCTCCTTAGTTCATTCTTGTTGTCTCCACAAATTTTTATTAGTTCCTCCTTGGTTAATTTCTTTCTAAGTAGTTTAATGCTCTGTTTGATCAACCCCTCAGCTAGTTCATAAGCAGCAGGTGATGCAATTAGCTCCTTCCTCCAAATGGACAATAATTTGGATCTCAATTGTTTGCAGATGGCCCTATCTTCTCCTAAGATCGGAGCCATGATCTTTTTCATGTCTATTTTGATGAAGTTTGGATGAGATGTTGTAATTCCATTGCAGAAGTATTGGAGCATTTGAAGGATTAAATCATCACAGTCTAGATCCATCATAAGCATACCAAATCTGAATTTCGCCATGTGTTCCAAAATTGTGCGCTTCTGGAAAAAAGTAAGAATGGTGGTGTTGTCCAACCCTTGGAGTGCTTCTACCATTACCCGAAAAGTCCTCCTCATGATGTCATCATTGTAGGGCAATAGCAGTGTTGTTAAGGCTATGATTTTACTGAGACAAGAGGCGACCGTGAGTCCAACCTTTTCACAAGAATGCTCTAAGAACCTAGGTTGTATCAAAGCAAGCATGGATGGCTTCAAGGCCCAACTTGACCCTTCCCATTTTGATTTCTCTATCAAGCTCAAAGACATATTTAATGTGTCTAGCTGTAGGAGAACATCTTTTGACTTTGTACCCAATAATTTGGATCCAAGTTCGAAGAGACACTTGCTTGTTACATCTTCCTTCTGGATATCTTTTGATTGTTGAAGGATAACATGGACCTTTCGAGAGAAAGGCCTGTTTCTCTGCTCTTGCTTCTGATTTGTATGTTGTTGCCATCTTTGATCCATAGAAGTATTGTAGCCTAGAGAATCGACTGATATATCATTATGTTGATTCTTGTGACGTTTCCAAAAATAAAATGATGACATTGGCATCAATGGATCTCAATACTTAGCTAATGAGAAACCTGGGAATGATCCCTGTCTAGCAATAATTTTCCAGCCTTTCAACAATGACCATATTTGCAAGAAAGATATGAATCTTCCATACACATGAATAAATATCATGTGTACATTTATTCATAAGAGGCTATATACAAGCTATAAATGATTTTTTCAATCATGCCTTCAAATATTTTCACAAATTTAACCCACAGACTTATAAATGATTTTCCCTTCACTTATTTCTCCCCATAAAAATAATTTACGAAAAAATAAAAATCCAACTAGGGTGATAAATATCACTGAAGTGAGAAATGCTGGCTAGGGTGAAAAATAAATTTCACTGAAGTTCCTTGCATAAAACTCTCAGGCTGGCAGGATGCACAACTCTGATACCACTGTAAGATTCCAAACAATAAAAATTTGGATAGATCTAAAACATCTTAGTGTTCTCATTTAATATAATCTTTCATCAAGAACCAGAACACAAGAATTGCAGTGATTTATTTATATTATTATTCACTGAAAGTAAAATACATGCCCAAACCATACAATCAATCATAGAGTCAAAGTTGTTGGGTCTAAAGTATGTGGTTTTAGATACATGATTTTTTTGACATATGGTATATTTTCTATAATATTGCATGTAATGAAGCCTATAAATAGGTTTCAAATTCTCTTTTTAAGATGTCTTTTGGTCAAGAGTCTATTAAGGTATGATTTTTTTATTAAAATAATATAAACCAATAATTAAAGTACTTGGTAGTGTTAAAGTTATTGGTTCAAAACTCAATGAGAAAAAATCTAATCCTCTTAAGGGTTGGTATGGTCTACCATGAATATGATCTCTAAGTGGTTGTGATTTTGATAGCCTAGAAATCTCTAGACAATTTCTCAAACAAAAATTAACAAAATAATAATCTCTAAAATCGCATAATTTAGTAAAAAAAACCAATATTTTGTAACTTTTACATTTTAATACAGTAATTTAATAAACATTATTTAATAATAAAAATAAAACATGAAATAATCATGGAAGAAGCCATTACTACTGTATTTAGTAATCATGGAATAAACATTACACTACCATGATTCAATGGACTTTTGATTCCTGCATTACAAGAAAAATATCCAAAAAAGCATTCTCTTTGAATTCCTAAGTACCTTATGGAACTTTTAACCAAGGCTTAGTAAGAAATAAACCAAAAATATTCTTCTAATCTCCTTATAACATATGACCAAAGCAAACTCCTTTGCACCCCAGCTCATAGCATAAAATAGAAGATGTTGACTAGATTTGCAGACTGGCAGCTCCAACCATTCTCACTTCAGCACATATCTGACTAGTCCAGGGATATGAACATCTAAAAAGTAATGAACCCAATCAATAAATTTGGCGTCGAAGTTGAACGCTTTCTTGTCTTCCTATGACATCTTTTCCCATAGGCCTTTGGTGTTTGTTATGTCAAACCTATTAGTAATAACGGGGTGAGCTATGCTAAAAAAAATACTGAATAATTATGCACTAAAATGTAAAATTAAGTGACATATGGCTCGTACAACTCTGCTGAGCACATGAATTTGTTGTATCTTCGAAGCAGCCATTTGTAACGTTATGTGAAGTAACACCTTGTTCACTACACCCAATACCTGTTTTTCAACACCACCACCACATGATAAGCATTGAAGTTCGGAGGACCCGTATAACTATAAAAGAAATTGTGGAGCATATTAAAGATTAATTACCTATAGTGGTGCTTTGTAATGTCGATGCATGTATTGACGAAAGCTATTCATGCTCTTTATAAAACACATCTCTTTTACATCAATTATGTTTCCATCTCTACCAACACATGGATGCTTCGAAAAATACTTATATGCCTCCTCTACTACAACAAAGTTACGCAATGGAGTTGCAACAGATGATGCGACGTGATAAATAAATATATCATTCCTGTAGGCATGTGCGGCCATAGCTACTATCATCGCATTTGTAACCATATCTACTGGAATATGTTAATCGTCAAATGAACAACATCAAATTTAAATTCTCAGCAGTTTATATATTTGGGAGTAACCACATTGGTCAAAGTAGGGAAGTTTGATCCTGAAATAAATTGAATTTACTGACCACGTCTAAAATGAGTTCTGGATCAACTAAGAAGTATGATATTTGTACTTTTCTGTAGCCTATTATAACAGTGTCCATAGTTCTTTTTTTCCAGAAAGAAAAGAACACTGTATATTAAGTATAGCAATACATTAATCAAATCATTACATTCTCAGCAGCATGTAGTTTAGAAATACCTGATCCACTTTGCCATAGTAAATCTAGAACCCCCTTCTAAGAAAGAAAAAAGGCCTAAATTACCAAGGCGAGATCACAAATCTATGGAGGGCATGTTGCCACTCCAAAACAAAATTTCAGACAATATAAACTGTCTTGTTCAGCCATTCAAACATCATTAGACAAATTATAACCTATTTCTCATTTGTGTGAAGGGCAGAGATATATGAGAATGTTACCATTACCTGTTCAGAATTCAGCATTTAAGAACCATCTAAATACATGCAAAGTAAAAGAAGTTATCAGGCTCGCCTGGAGAAGGATAGAAGCGATATGTGAGCATGAGCCGATTTTCTATTGATTGATATGTTTTGGAGATGTGAAAACAAAATAGGCTCACTTGTAAGGGCGTGGTTCAAATCAGGCTCACTTGAGACGAAGTGGTGTATACAAGCTCGCTTGATATGATGAAAGAAATAAGTACCAGTCTGTATAAGTAACAAAAACTCCTGCATATAATATATGAAATAAACCATGGCTGGAAATGATATATGGGTCGGCTCTCCAAAAGGGAAGAAAAAATATCTATGGAATCAGGATAGAACTGTTCCATATTTGAGACCCATCCCTGAAATGTACAACCTGCAAAATCCCAAAATTTGTATTGATACCTCTTTTTGACAAACCATCAGCCCTCATGTTGTTTTCTCTGTATATATGAAATATAGGTAGACTGTTCAGTCTGTGCCATAACCTTTGTGTCCTCTTGAGCCATCCTTGTAGTCCTTGATTATTCATATTGTGGCGACCAGAAATGCAATCAACAACCAATTTAGAGTCCCCATAGCTATAGACCTCTATCAAGTTTAAATTTACAGCAACAAGGAGGCCACCCCATGATGCCATAAGCTCCGCTTTGTTGTTGGTACCTAGGCCACCATTCCAATATAAATGAATCCTTTCTCTCCGAGACAATTTAATCCAGGCACCACAACGGGTAATGCCATCGTTGCATGCTCCATAAAAAAAAAATAGCAAGAATGGAGATCTCATGAGGGCGTATTCTATGGGATCCATCCATCATCCTAACCTCAGCTGGATTCCATTCATCAATCCATCTCATTATGGCAGCATATATGTAGGAAGATAAAATGGGATACCTTCAAAAATAAGTCTACTCCTTGCCAGCCAAACCTCCCATATGAAGAAAAATGGAAGAGATCGAAACTTACTATTTAATTTCTCCCATTCCTCAGCAACAGAAATAAAATCCTTCGAAACCCATGATGACTCAAGTATATAATCACTAAATAACTTCCATAGTTGAATGACAGCATAGCAGCGAAAGAAAATATGATCGCTAGATTCCTCCATCGCACATCATATAGCACATCTGCTAGGCCCAATAGTACCTCTTTTCATAATATTATCCCAAGTAAGAATTTTATCCCGCCATACCAACCAACCAAATAGAATAATTTTTGTGGGGATCTTTCGAAACCAGAACGGAAAGAATATCCTGGAGACTTGTCCCGAGTATAATGCGAGGTTAATACTATAATATATATCTTTGACAATAAGGAAAACACCATTTGTAGGCCCATCCCAAACTACCATATCCCCTCCCATAGCATAACATACACCAGCCGCCATTAATGAATCGTAGAATTGTTCCCAATCCACAGCATCCTCATATTATAGGCCCATCGGTGCCGTAGTTTTGAATACTGGTGCGCCAAAAGACCAAGATGAATAGTTTGTGATAAAAAACAAATGCACCTATGTGCAAGCCGATGGATGAGACGGGGAGACGGTTTAAAATGCTTTGGAAATCCCCGAATTCCTGTGAAGCCAAGCGGAATACGACTCCCATCTCGAAATAACCATGTTAAACGATCAGCCACATATCCTAGAATCTTTTTAAAACTGCCCCATATAGTTGAAAAGGCCCTTGGAAAGGATAGTTCATTACAGAGTAAATGGTGAAGGGTATCACCCTCAAGATACTTGCATTTGATGATGTCGTTCCAAATACCAGTGCCTTGATAGCTCGCCAAAAGGACTTGACCAGCAAAGCTTTATTAAACACCCTCGTGTTTAGGATGCCCCATCCATAATGTGATTTGGGTCGGCATAGAACATCCAGTTTACGTGACATTCCAAAAAAGCATGTGAATAATGATATGATAGTGATACTAATAACATTATCATGAAATATTTATGTGTGCTACCCACATTCTAACGAATAAAGGATGGATATTTATGGGTACCTGGTACCTTCCATCTAGCCAGGGAAGGACTCTGCCAAAGTACTTTCAATAATGGTCGGTCGGAGGATGACCACTGGAACATTTCCCCTCGATTTCTCTTGGCCAACCAAACATTCTTGCCCTGCTTAGAGAGCCATCATGAATGCATGGTTTCCTCTCACAATGAAATCGATGCAAATTAGACAGACGTCCGATGGTTACTAACCTTTCTAAACCCAATTCTTTGAGACGTTTCACTTTGGCGTCTTTTACAGAACATGTGCTTCCAGTGTGAGTATTTGATGAGGCTTGTAGTGTGAGTTTTGTTTTCTCCTGTAAACCAAATTCTGCTTCAATATCTAAGCTCAGAGGTGGGCTGCTTTCGTCCTCAAGTTCTTTACTGTCCATTTTAGTGTTCCCCGGCTCTCTTTTATTCGTCCACTTTTACGTCCTACAACGTAAGCTTTTTTCCATTCTATAGATATGAGTCCAGAGACACAATGATATTGACTTTTATGAAAAATATAATTATTTAGTTTCTTAAAATATGTAAGCATAATTGTTCTTTAAATACTCAACATGTTTTTTCGACACTACTATATACGCGCTAAGTTTTCCATAGATATTTTTATAATAATTTAAATAGAAAAAATAAGTATAATTCTTTCAGTTTTAAGTTTTACATCGAAATTTTTTAAAATTTAAATAAAAAATAGATAATTCCTTAGGTTTAATATGAAGTTTGGAAATATTTTTTAAAGAAAAAATATTAGATAAATAAAATATTCATTTTTAATATATATTAAATATATTTAATATGGTTTTATTATATTTTAAAATATTTTAATAAGAGGTTAGTAATTATGTGAAGTTGTGTGTCCATGGGTTTTTAAATTATAGTGTAAGAAAGTTTCGTGGGTCACTAGTTCAAATTTCTTTTAAATTGTCTTATTTTTCTAGCTTTTATAAAAGAAAAACTTTTGCCCATCACATAACACATCATTATTTGATAAATTTGAGAGAGGGGCATCTAAGCTATCAAAGTTGTTGGCTACACCAACTTTTATGTTATTGGATTTTTTAGCCTTTCTTGATTTTGGTGGCCTTGCTGACACAGCCCATCCTCAAAAATTGTTCATACATATTCTACCCCCTCTAGTTTTGAACCTGTGACCTCTTAGGAGGAAACACATGCTTTTAACGATTAGGCCCACTCAAGCTATATTAAAATTCATAAATGATAAAGTAAAAATAATATTTTTAAATAATGTAAAATGTATGTTTTTATATGAATGTTTGTATCAATTTGATAAAAAAATTATCAAATCCATAGGGGTGTTTAATCAAGTAGATGGTAGGGATTTAATATATTTTATAATACTTTTAGTAATATTCACAAATCAAAAGTCGAAATTTATTTTAAGAGAAGCTATGTCATTTCTTTCTTTTTAATTGAACTTAACTAATTAAACTCTATATGAACTAGTATTATAAGAAATGAGTTATGATTTTTTTGGGAATATAGCATTGAGAAGCCATGGTATTGTCACAAAACATATGTATAAGTTACAAATCTGCATGTAAAAGTGAGGTCAATCACCATAATTAAGATTTTTTTTAATAATAACATAATAATAATTATAATTTAGTGAATTTATATGATCTTTTTGAATCTTTAGAAATTTGAGTTATATCATAAAGTAGGTGTTTTGATGTTTAAAATAAAATGATCTCTGTCTATGTTTACTACCCATTTGCTTAATATAACTATGTTAATACATAAACAAATTCTACCAATACTAAATATTATTTGTAATTAGCATCAAGACCAACAACTATTACATAAAATTATTTTTCAAATAATAGTTGTTTCAAGATATTATAGGATATTTTTATTTTTGAAAAATAAAAGATATTATCATCATCTTTAAACATTATTAAATATTTATTAATAAATTGGAAAAAAAATATAATTTAATACTAAAAATTCATAATCTAACCATAAAAATTTAAATTAAGAATATATATATATATATATATATATAATTTTAAATGTAATATAATATATAAAACACTAACTTAAAAATGATTTAATATTAGAAATTATTTTGATTTTTTATATTATTATTATTGATTAAAAAATTAATTATTATACTAATTTCAAAAGAATTTTTAATTATAATATACTATAACAAATAATTTCATAAATGTCAGGCCAAGAGGTAACTCCATTAAAAATATTGAATGAATTGATTAAGGATTTAGATGAATATATACAGTTACATCTAAAAATATTGAATGAATTAATTAAGGATTCATATGAATATATACATGGAAGTGAGACTCTTGGGATTCATTTCCCCGCGTCTCTTCAAGTTCCTTATTTTTTATTTACATTAATGTATAATCTCGCCCAATCCCTTAGGATTAGGTGTCAACATGCCCCCCTCTAAATCTATTTGATGAGTCCAAACATCGTTCTCAGTTTTTCAATCTTTTCTCTTCCAAGGGCTTTCGTGAAAATGTATGCAATCTGCTCATTTGTGGAACAATGACATAGATGGATTTTTTTGGCCTCAACATGATATCGAATCAGATGGTAATTTGTATTGATGTGCTTCATTCAATCATGGAACTTTGAGTTCTTTGACAACTTTATTGCAGAAGTATTATCAATCATGAGTGGAGTTGAATGCATTTTTTTTCATTTGCAAATCTTCTAGGATTTTTGTGAGTTGCACAATTTCCTTTATTGCTTCAACTGCTACCACATATCCTGTCTCAGTTGTGGAATTTGTTGGAACTGACTATTTGTGTGATCTTCACGAGACAAATCCTGATTTAAAACTCGTGGTATAACCTAAAATAGATACCTCAGTTTCTTTGTCTCCATCAAAATTTGAATTAGAGTATCCAATCAAGCTGAAGTCAGCCACCTATGTATATGGAAAAAATGTCCAAAAAAACATGACAAATTATTCATTGAAACGTTGAAACAGACTTGGATTCTAAATATGAGGTCAACATATTAAACGTACTTCTACACTTTGTTAAAGTCTAGGTTAAGTGGAATCCCATGATCGACTCACATGGAGCGCTCTTCATGTCAAAAATAAAACTCTAATTGAAAATTATAGGGTAAGTTGAAATCCCATGATCGATTCACATGGATCGCTCTTTACGTCAAAAATAAAAATCTAATTGTTGTTTTCGTCGAAAATCCTTGGACTAAGGAGGACGAAAATGAAATTTTTTTATTGGTTTGATTTTCCCAATAAAACCTATCATAAGAATCGTCGAGCTTATCTCGATTACAGGTTCATTAGATTTTGTCGACGTGGCCAAGTGGTCCTCTCCGTCTCTATTTTCCATCCGTTTACATAAACAGAGAGACCCATCGAAAGTCAGAAAAAAACGCTGCCATAGTTGTGTCTTTTCATTGTACTTGAAAACCCCTATCACCGTTTGAGTTTCAATTTCAATTTCAAATTCAAAATCTAAACCTTATATACCACCTCTTTTTTTCCATGAGCTTATTCTAAAAACACTTTGTTTACTTTGAATGGATGCAGGGTAATTTCATAAAGTTGATCGGGAGCCTAGAAAAATGACAAGAAGATTCATAATGGACATCGCAATGTAGTGTATGTTTTGTGTCTTTTATCACTGTTGGAAATGGTCTTGAAATATTTTTTTCTGCCAGCGATTCGAGCGGGAGCCTAGAAAAACTACAAGAGGATTCGTAATGGACTTCACAGTGCAATGTATGTTATGTGTTTTTTCCCACTGTTGGAAATGGTCTTGAAATAATGGTATTTGAAATATTTTTTCTGTTAGCGGATTCTATTTGAGTATTTTAGACAATGAGAATTCATTGACACTTTGGACCAATTTTTGAGTACACTCTAGTTACCAATCTCTTGTTATCAAGTGATCTCAACTTGTTATAATTAGTGATAACAATTGATTGCATATTTTCGCATTCTTTTCCTTCTGGAAAAACAATGTTAGTCTCATATCGCTGGTATACTTACTTGCTTTGGTATAGTGCAGGTTAATAATGCTCTCTTTTTTATGGCTTACTTGCTGAAAGTTTATTGCCTCCCAAGGAAGACAGCTAGCTTTTTGTTTTGTTCTCTCTGTTGGATAGCTGCAGTTTATTCCTGTTACTTTTTGCTTTGCTTTTGATTTTTCCAGCAAGAAAAAATGTTTCATATTGAATAATGGTAATTGGTGAGTTATTACTAGAACAGAACATATCCATTTGATGTAAATTTAGTCAACTTGCAAATTTACAATGATGAAACTTTCTAGAAAAAAATTGAAATGTTTGTAGAACAAATGGGCATGAAGTAAATAAAATCTGTGTGTATACAGCATGAATCTCCATTTCCACTACTCTAGTGAGAGTAATAACCTCATTTTTCCACAACTGACAGTGTTTTAAAGCTTTATTTTTAATGTAGAAAATCTTTCATAGTAAATTTCCGTGAATTATTTTTTGTTTCGTGATCTTCATCCAACTTGAATAGTACGGAGGATGAATAGTACGGATTATTTGAAAAACCTTCAATTACATTAAAGAGTTATCAACCGAGAAGAGACAATTATTCCAATCCAATTTGGAAACTAAAATAAAAAAAATGGAGATCAAGGTCTGCATAGTGTTTTGTTTAAAGGATTAATGGAGCTTGAAAATCATAAACTAGATTTAGAGACCCCTTACAAACGTTTTTTTCTTGCATGTCAACCTCTGCCGCCATGTTTTTCAAGCCATGACTTTTATTAGAATGTAAACTTAAATTAAACTCTTAAATATAGGTTTGTTGCGACTAATTAGAGCTATCGTAAACTATTAAATGTTGGTTTGTTATCAGTCTTTAGAGATATGGTCTTATTGTTGGCAAATTATTTGCATTCTGCATGCGGTTTTTATGATGGTAAATTTTAATCTTATTTGAGTAAGATAGGCAATACATTATCATAATTTTTCATAATTTATAAAGTATTTATTTTATGATTCTTAGAGAATTTATAAAGTATTTTATTTTATGTTAAAGTAGAGAATTTGGTCCTATTTGTAAATTTCAATGTAAAATTTTACTTTTCTTAATTTATTTTAAAATTAGGATACATTGCTTTTATTATAGTATCAAAAGAAAGTAGAAGAAAAAAATATTTATGTATGGTATAATTTGATTAAGGGAAAATGAAATGAGGGAAAATTTATTTAGAAAAAAAAATAGTTTAAACTAAATATTTCATTTGCATTAATTATATTACTTAATTATGGCTTAAAATTCAACTCCTTGAAAACACTCTTCCCATAGTATTCAATTTGCACATTATTAATTATGATCAATATCAATTGTACATGTGATTACTATTTGATATTGTATTTTTTTTTTAAGATTTTGAACAAATTTTATATGTCTTTTTTGTTTCCATAAACAACACTTATACTTATACTTGACAATTAGCCAAACATTTCTATTATTTCTGGAGGCAATCACTCAGTTGCAAATACTTTAATTATTAAATTGAATTGCAAATATATCACCTCAAAAACAAAAACAAAGAGTTATTGTATACTAAAATTACTTTTATAAATTCCTATCATAATTAAAACTTCCTAGTTATTGTTAGCTTTGTTAGTGATCTTTGCAATCACATGAAACTACAATTAAAATCATGAAATTACATCTAACATAAATTATTGCTAAGGTGTTTGTTCTCCTTTAACATCTTTCTCTTACAAAAATTTGGAGTTTTTATTTATTATATTTAAATTCCAACCTTTTTTAGAATTTTTAATTAATTGTGTTTTATGTTCCAAACTTGTAATGTATAATAACACTCTCTAATATTTGTCATATATGTTAAATCTAGTCAATTTAGTCAATCTAATCCACTTTCATG
The DNA here is from genome assembly GCA_034641835.2 of Pinus albicaulis. Classification (NCBI taxonomy): domain Eukaryota; kingdom Viridiplantae; phylum Streptophyta; class Pinopsida; order Pinales; family Pinaceae; genus Pinus; species Pinus albicaulis. Next base: position 93,709,989 of record CM076580.1, read on the forward strand.
TTTTAATAGGGAAGTTAGCTAGAAGTTGCACCAGATGTTGCAAAGGAAATGTCATAAGGCAATAGTATATAACAATGATTTATGTTTCTTTGAAAATTGTTGAAATATAGAAAAATGTCAACAAAATGAAAGGGTCATCCTACAATGAAATGTTACTGCTGCTTCCTTAAGCCTTACAAATCATGATGCCTATGTTCAAGTTAAAGACATTTTGTATTATGCCTAAATGAATGCCTCATAAATAACATCAGATTTATCTTTACCACTGATCTCCTTGGTGTCTTCCATGTTCTTGTTTTAATCCAACAGATTCTGCTCAAGAAAATCTAACCTATGTTATGCAGTTGAATGTGTAGAGAAATTCAAAAACATTTAAACCATTTTATCTTGAAAACGAAGCAAGTGTGATCCATAAGCACCACAATTAAAATGTTTTTTTATTTTTTTCATCAAGAGACCACACCTTACATTGGCTTAAAATAATGGCCCCAAAATTTATATAACCTATTCATCTATCTGAATATTAAAAACATGGAAGAGTTATTATATGCATTCCAATCATATTGAAAATTGATCTAATAAATCACAGGTGACGGTATTGAGATGCTAAACCATGAAATTGGTCCAACTTGTTTAATCTATAGAACCCAAGTTAAAAATAAAAACGAAAGAGAAAATATAAGAATCAAATAAAAAGAATACTAAGGTGTTAAATTTCTAAACAATAGTATATGAAATAAAAAGCATACCAAATGATTTTTTTCTCAAACAATTTGTTTCTCCCGGACTAACTGCAGTTCATGCACACTTTGTGCATATCTTATGTTATCAAGGTTGCTAGCACTAGATCAACTCAGCCAAGTTTCCAGATTTTATGTTCAGCATGGAGAATGTTTGATATGTTGATGTGGCACTACTTTCATGGCAACGAGCATACAAAATGGGTGCCAATTTCTAGCCCCTCTCCTTAATGGATATTTTTCTATAGGTTTCCATGTTAGAAAATCCTTATAAGCATCTTACTAGTGTAAAAAATATAATGGATCAACTTATCACTGGATGTGAAAATATAGAGAACAAGGATCTTATCTCTATAGCCATTAATTTTCCTCGACATTTCTAAGTGGTTGTAGCAAGTTTGAGCTTAATAACAAGAGCTACGTCCTTCACATTTAATAAGATAAGACGAATGCTCTTACCGATGGAGTACTATCCCCTGACCAGAGCTCAAATTGTGGAGAATAATAAAGTAAACAATGGACCTATGAAAAGATGTGTAGTTAATAACAAATATACACAGATGTGACCCTCAAAATACTCATACTATTAAAATTTTAAAGCCACTACTAATAAAAACAAAAATTTGTAAATGGATAACAGTAATTTCATATGTACATGATTCCAATATCAATGTCAATATCTAGAACATAGCTCATTGACAACCTTGAAACATTTTCTGGCCTTACAAAACTACATATGTTTCTTTTGTAAAATAATTTAACAACAAACTCATTGTAACATAATGAATAAAAAACTATATTCTACAGTATATTCTGATATTCGAATAAGATTTCACTTCAAATAACCTAGATATATATTAAAGGGAAGGAAACCATAACTGCATTAATCATTAAGAAAATAAATTTAAGACTCGATAAAATTGTGTGACCATTTCATTTTCTTTAATCACAGTACAATGCAACTCCTTTTATATACTTATCAGAATCACATAAGAATGTTATTAATAAATCATACACGTCGCACATTCAGAAAACAAAAAAAAAATGCAAATGACTTTCTCCTTATGAATATTTGTTCTTTTCCAATTTAAAACAACATTTTGTACAAATTTAGACGAAAAATAGATTTACATAAATGACATACTTAAGCAACAACGTGTACAAAAGTAGGGGAAAATTAGATGTAAATTACTTTATAACTTGAATCCACTAGATCTACCCAGTTTCATGGGTAATATCAGCAAACAAGATTAAAGCTCGTTGTCCCAAAAAACAATCTACCAAATAGAAGTAACCACTCCTTTGTATTGCAAGGTGGTATGTTCAAATATGGTAACGACCCAATTCCATGAGGCCTCTAGCTAGAATATCACTTTATGGTCTTTGAAAAGAAATGAAATTGAATCACAATCACTATGACAAGAATTTGGGTCAAGGCAGAGGGATATTATTGTGTGGGCCAAATGTACGCCTTGACATCCTTACCTAATGGAAAACTCCTCTTCAAGGTCTTATGTTTCTTTGATATAATGGGGATCTTGTCTTATAAGTATGGTGAAGTGCTTTTCTTACCAGACTCCTCTTAGGTGATACTCATATAAACTTTATTCCTTGTGTCATGATTAATGTTATTGTTAGGACTACTCCTTTAGTTCACTGAGTGCTTTGGTTACACTATCATATGCCCAAATTAAACCAAAATGATACATACCCAAATTTAAGTCTTCCTGTAATTTATGTTCTCCCTGTTATAACCCATCTCAAGCTCAACCAAATCCTTTATTCTTTCTTCATGTCAAGATTGCTCAAATAAAATATCTACTAAGTAGCTTCTAATATATTTTCACAAGAATTTACAAACAGAGTGGGGGAGATATTATAAAAAAAAATTATTTATATCATGCATAATATCTTCCCCCACTACCAACCTCATATATTGCATTATAAATATAACATGACAAATTTATATTTTCTATCGAGCAGTAAAAGAAAGCTTCTTTCATCCCATCTGTAACTTCATATATCCTTTGCAACAATAACATGTTCATGACCATTGGTTCAATGTTGTGTTAAAGTTAAGGATCCAAATAATTTTGTGTTTCCTCTACAATTATTCCTTCATACATGAGAAAATCTAGCAGAGAACAAAATCCATAAAATGTTTGGATGTATCAAGGAATCTATCTTTGAATGCACTTATCATTTAAGCAATATCACCTCCAGTCAACAGAAGCCTCATTAAATATAATAAATGTATTTCTGCAATAACCTTATGTACTAAAATATGAAATATTGTATGATTAATTGACATTTCAACATTGTACAATCCTAGTGATAATGTATAACAAAAATCTATTCTAGACATCATAAGCAACAAAGAGAAAACTTTGGTTGAAGCCTAGATTTCACATGAAACAACCAAAATCCCTTAGTTTTACCTACCTAAAATAAATTCCAAGGCCAATGAAGCCCTACAACTATTTATGTGAGTTACACCTTAAGACATTCAAACTTATGATGATAATTGTGCATGAGCATTTTGTGTCTAAATGGGAATCATTATATAATTAATTTAGATAATTGGTATCTTGGCTTCTCAATGGTGCTTCTTATTTCCAAACACAACAATCTACATGAAGCAAGAATGAGACAATAACCAACAACATGTTCCATTTTTTAAAATATCTCCAATCCACAATATAAATGTAAGAAAGAGTGCATAAATTACAGCTTTGAAGCAAAATGTGACAAATAGATGATTACTTTTGAAAGCAAGATATTCAAATCATAAATTTAATTTCAGTCACGAAAACGTTTCCATTCATATTGTAAGGAAATTTGAGTTCTAAAATACTACTCAACATAGCAATTACAAGTTCCAAATGAACCCTTAAATGATGAAAATGTGGAATATATATATATATATATATATATATATGGTTTATTTTCTAATTTTGTTTTAATGGTGGTAATAACAAGGTTATCATGCCCACACTCTATTATGTTAGGTGTTAATGCAACATTTTTCTTATCCAAGTCATTGTTTATATTTTCAATTGTGTTTGTATATATTTTCAATGTTTTTTATTGTGTTTGTATGTTTTCAATTATGGTTTTCTAATAAAAAATAATAAAAAACACAGAAGGGCCAACATAAAGATTATTTTAGATGGAATTTCGCTACACATTTCAGAAAAAACATTTAAACCCTAGGCTCAGTAAAGAAAATCTTGCTACGCAGAAACTACAGGACATAAACCCCCATATACAAACAAACTGACAACATTCCAATAAATGAAAAATTGACCAAGAGAGTCCATATGCGAACCCAAAATTGGGAAACAAAACATCACATGAGCAGGGTGATGAACCCCAACAATAATAAAATTAACACTTAAATAGCACCGAAACCTGTGATAGAAAAAACGCCACTAGCATAGCCGACAACGACAAATTTAATGATCATTCGCAATGAGACAATCTACATATATGCCAAGATAGAGAACATGGGATAGAAACCCATCAATGCGCCAAAATAATGTTGAACCTTGAAGAAAATGAGGACACCAGTCGCAGCAACAACAAGCCATGAACACATTGCATAGAGCGGTGAACCAACCAACAATGGTGGAAGGCAACAAGCAACCGTTGGCCCTCAATTCTGATCCTTTTTCACCATGCATATTCCACTTTATCTCATCCCTTAACATCATATCATGGTCACATTTTTAATATTTTTGCTTATTTTTTCACTTTAACATAAAATAATTATGTATTTTAATTTTTAGAACTTTTAGTAAAAATTGGGTATTAAAATTGTTTTTGGCAGAAACAGAATTTCTTGTAATGGCTCCATTGAAGTCGTATGTGTGGGACACTAGGGAAAAAACTGAAGATATATTTGAGAAGTACATGAACAAATCAAGGACAGAATCTTATTATCAAACTCCAAATGAGTCAGAACAAGCCTGGTCAAAGCTCATCAAACTTTACCTATCACTTAGAAAATCCCCTGATTTAGGGGTAGTTTTGTGATTTTGTAAATCTTTCCAAATTTTGTGCAATAAAGGGATGATTTCGGCCCTACTAAGTGGAATAGGACTCTTGTTGTTTGTTACATCCATTATAGTTTATTTTTTTATAATTTAGGCTATTTAAGCACAACTATTCAATAGCTATGAACACCACTATTATTATCATTGTGATTACTCTCTTTTTGAATTTATATGAAAAATTGTTCTATATTTATTAAGCTTCATTTATGTGGGATTTGAATGGTGAATTGTTGTAGCTCATTGTTTTAGAGGTGTATTAAGCAAAGGTGGAGGGGCCCCATTCTAGCTAAGTACACTATTTTGTTCATTAATGTGCATAATTGTGAATAAATAGTATTTTAGTTTTACGTATATTTCCATTATACTTTTCTTGTGAATATTTGTTGTATAAACTTGTTATTATTTCATGACCATTCAGACTTTGGAAGTGATCTCATTTTAGTGACTATTTTAGATAAGGAAGGACAATCTAGGCCTCCAAGTTGGAGGCTCTTTCTTGTGAACTAAAGATTGAATTGGAATTTCTATCTATGCATTCATCCTTTCTCTCTTTCTTAAATCAACTGCCTTCTTAAAACAGGTGTTATGCTTTATTGTGAACTTCGTTTTGTTGAAAAGGAAATCAATAGGAAGGACAATCGAGATCTCTAAGTCAAGAGCCTCTTCCTTGTTGACTATGTTTCAATCATTCACTTTTTCATGCTTATAGATTATATTTCTATGCTTTTTAGTATGTTTATATTTGTAATATGCATTTCCAGTATCTTCATCTAAACAACTACTTCCTACACTAGCTTAATATAAGATCTATATACCTTGGTGTGCTTCTAAGTTTACGAACGTGGATTGATAAGTAACACATATGCTATAATTCAACTCCATAAATTAGACTGACAGGGACGACATTGGCAAGCAAGAAACACCACCAAAAACCTCGAAAAGGGCATAAACACAAATAGAATGGAGCCACACCTAAAATATGAAGTACAAGATCTAGCAACCCATTCATGGAAGTGGGGGAACGAAACATGAAGAGGAGGGGATTAACAACTAGGGTTATAACCGCTGAGCCTTTTTCCCCCTTATTGCCTCCCCTAGTTTTCATTAATAATCACTCTAGGCTTAACAGTAATCCATCTACTATATCAACTTGTTCAATACATGCTTTAAATGTAAAATCCTTTACCATATATTGGGAACAACCCTCCATTTACTAATTTTGATTCCTTTGATACAGTCCTTATGCCCCCACCCATCAAAACCTAGAGTATAATTGCCCTTAATCCTTTAAGACTTCATCAAGAACCCAAGTGCCCTATTTTTTCCCTTGACCTTGACTAATGCATTGGGACATGTATCTTATGATAGAAGAATTGAAAATGTTATCCAAATTCTACCATGAGGCCAAAATCACTTATAAAGGTTCTACATTATGATTTTAGGTCATGTTCATTGCCAATGAACCTTAGAGGTACATTTATGGTATAAATTCCTTATTTTTGTCTCTTAATTTTAGTTAAGGACCCAATACCAACATCCCCACTGTGCAAAAGTATTATATTCATGTCCATATCCATATTGTATGACAAAGATCCACTTTAAGTTTCTATGTTGTGCTCATGGCCCATTAGCTCATGCGACTTAAGTTATGGTGAAATCACTTCAACTTCTTCCTCGACCATCATCTCATACTCAACTTCTTCAATATCTCAGTTTAACAATGATGATATCCTAAACAAGATGTGTTGTGTGGTTTGAGGTCTTGCTCGTGTCTCTTGGTTCCTAAAAGATTCACCTAGGAGCTAAGGGTCTTATTTTCATGCCATACACACTAGTAAGGACTTAAGACCCATCCATACAATGCAAACCTTTATAGGAGCAATCATATTCCACTTAAAATAAGGCATCCTCAATTTTAAGCATCCCAATGAGGAATCACACTAATACTTTGGTTATGACCTTAAAATTAAATAATCATTAGTATTATTTATTACCTTTTTAATCAGAAAAGTTATATATATATATATATATATATATATATATTCACAAAGTAGTGTATGATGTTTACTTATTTAAAATAATGAATAATATATGCATATATTTACATATCAATGTTTTTCATGTATTCTATAAGAAATATAGAAAATAGTTATATATTCTCCATAGTAAAATAAAATAGCTACATATTCATTAGTGTAAATTCATTTTAACTAGGATTTATTCAGGGACTTTAAGGATTAAGTATCTTGAAGTGTGGATTTCTTTTAGAGTGAAATATAAGGTTTTCCATTGTTTAAACCATTTTTCTTAACATATAAATGGATTCAACTTCTTGAAAATATTCTTGAATACTTGGATTGTGTAGACTAGTCAACTTAAACTTATAATTCTGATTAATGTTTGTTAGATTTCAAATTATTGAAAAACATACTTAAAAAAACCCAAATATAAAATAATGAGAATAGAAATATTTTAATGATTTTTTTTTGAAATGTTGTATTTATAAATCAATTTTTTATTTTTTTATTACTAATTTTATATTCCACATATTAATTTTATATTAAAATTTTAAAAAATTACATATCTCCTTTATATTATTCTTATTAGAAAATAATTGATTTTTTAAACTTTCAATAATATATATATATATATATATATATATTCATTCATTTTTTTTCTTGTTTATATATAGATGTGATACTCAAATAAATTAGTTATCTTTTAAAGTTAATATAAAATTATGTTATTTTACATTAACATCTAAACCTTTCATTTATGCTTGAGAGAAATATTTTTACCTAATCTTTTGAGTTGTAATGTCAACTACAAATAATTGATATTTATAATGTTTTTAATTAAAACAAACCAAATAAGCATATTCATCTTTGTTTTTAATTATAAATTGACATTATTTTTTTTATTTAGAAAATATTTTATTTTTATTTAAAAGCTACAGGTATCAACTTGATACTCATCTTTCCATATTAGCCTTGTAGTCTCCTCTATATATATATATAGTTAATATAAAATTATATTATTTCAAATGAGTATTCAAATATTTTATTTATGGTTGAAAATCAAAGTGAAATAAGTGTGAATAAAATTATTGATATTTTATAATATTTTTAATTAAAACTAATAACTAACTAACTAACTAACTATATATATATATATATATTATTTAACATTGTTTTTTATTTAAAAAATATTTTATTTTAATTCTAAAATGAACATATTAGAAGTTGAACACATAAACAATTATACATTTTCCTCTTTCTTAAATGAAAAATGAAAAATGAAAAATGCTAAGCAACCATAACTTCTAAAAAGTTGAAAAAAAAAATTTATATAAACATTTAATACTCAAAATAGTATTCCCTCTTAATATTTTTTATAAATTTTAAAAATTTTAAAAATCTTAAATAAAATTTCTAAAATAATTACTTCCAATTATCATTGTATAATAATAATAAAATTTATAAATAAAACTAAAATCTACAATTTTATTTTTCTATTCTAGGTTTTCTATAATAAATCAATGGTATATCAATACTAATATCTCTTTAAATTTTGAACAAAAATTACAGTCAATGGCCTTTACGGTGAGTGAAATTGCACATGCCAATTAGCGAATCGAATCTATAATGATAAATATTTGTTTACCCAAACTTACAATGAGTCAACTGTTTCTGTGTGAATTTATTGCTTTGGATAGGCTAGATGTTGTACTTTATCTCGAGCTCCCCATTATACGGCCTGAATTAATAAAAGATGTCCAACAACATCTATACATGACAGGGTTCCCGGTGCAAAGGATTTGGGACGATAAACAAATCTGGTAAAGAACATTAGTCTGTCAATGTAAACGGAGATGGAGAGGTGGGACAAACGAGCGAGGTAAATAGGTTGTGCTAATCTACAATCAGGAGAAGGGATGATAAAGTATTGGATTTATTTTTATATCGTAAAATATTTTTTTTTGAAAACAATTTCTCTAGTTATCACTACGTATTGGTCTTTCAAGCTACCACTATGTACTCGTTTGCACCACATGTGTACTATTTAAAGAAATGTTAGACAATTGTAAATTTCTAAGCCATTGGATTAACAGTTATAATTAAATTGTTTCTTGTTAAATGAGTTGTTGATGGCTTAACGATTTCTTGATAGTCTCTCTCTAAAAATATTTCTCTTGCTCTGTTTGTTCATCATTCCTTCCATACTTGTAATAAGTTTTTCATTCGGGATTTGGTCACTCAATGATGGATGATAACTGTAGTGCACTCAACGTCCAATGCACAAATATTATCTACACCGGTCGCCAAATCCTCAGAACATGCACAAAGATTATCTACACCTATCTGTTGGAAATATTAATTCCAACTTGAACTGCAAGCAGGAGGACAAAAAGTTATGTTGGATTGAAATTTGAAGGACAGTGAACAACATAAAATTTCTTGTTTTAGTTTGCACACTACCTTGCATTCAAAACCCTGTCTAAAAACCCTGCAAAATCCAATTTTTCGTTTATGAGGTCCTAGCCTGTGTATGCATTTTAATTCGTGGTTTGACCACGCAACCCTATTTTTGTCTGCACCCTTATCCTTTGCAACCACCGCTTTAAACTTGCCATGCCACCTTTGAAACATACACCACCAACTGTATTAATACCCCGCATTTTTGTTTTATATTTGAATTGGGCCACGTCATGTTTGTGGAGCCCATGACTCCACGTCATAAACCGCGTAGCCAATCAACGCTCGTAATTCGCGTAGTTTTGAGCCTACATCACCACACCTTTTAACCACGTGATAGACGAAGGACCCACATGCCAAGTCACTATATCTCGCAGCCAATCACGAGCATATCACAAATTTCTTTGTCGACGTCAACCAGCCACAAAATGGATGATAAGAATATAAAACAATTTGAATTAAGTTTTGAGGTCCGTCAGCGTGTCATGGCTCGACCAGTCATAGGGCTATCACACCGATTGAAGGCACAGTAAGCACGGCCTAAATTGGATGTGATAAAAGCATTAACCGCTTTGCATAAAAATGTTTGAAATCCGCAAAACATATTTCAGTAAGGTTTTTGATCTTATGTTAAGGTTTGTATATGTTTTTTTTTTTTTTTAAATGCCACGGCGTATGATTTGAACTTTGGTTATAAACATTATATAATATATATTTTAAATATATTATATTTACAATATATTTATTGTAAAGAAAAGTGCAACAAAAATATAGCATATATAGTACGAAGGCAAAAATCAAAAGATATAGAGAAGAGCATTGTGTGTGTGTTTTTTTTCACTATGTATTGTAATTTTTGCCCGAAGGCAGAAAATAAAACCAGAGAGATAGAGAACATAATTTTTGAAAAATTCTGAATGTAATCCAGAACACAGAAGTTCTGAAGAAGACTTTCATTTTGTAATAGATTTTATGCTTAATGAAATAGTGTTTTAAATCATCTATGTTCATATCTTTTGTATTGAATCTTTGTGTTTAGTTGAAGAATTTTGTTTCCTCTGTGTGTTTGGAATATTCAGAAATTCCAACATGGCATCGGAGATTTGGACATCTCAACTTTGGAGCTCTGGATTTGTTGCACATAAAAGGAATGGTAAAGGGATTACCATTGATTGAAAATCCAGACAGCCTATGTGAAGGCTGCATCTTGGGCAAACAACAGAGAAAAAGCTTTCCATCAAGAAAGAGCATAAGGGTAAAGGCATCCTTAGAAATGGTCCATTCAGATTTGTGTGGACCAGTGAAAACACCATCATTAGTAGGCAACCATTATATGCTGACATTTATTAGTGATTACACAAGAAAAACTTGGGTTTATTTCTTGAAGTTGAAGAGTAAAGTGTTTGAGAAATTCTACCACTTTAAGGCTCTTGTTGAGAATCAAAGTGGGCAGCATATTAAGGTCTTAAGAACAGACAAAAGAAGAGAATAAATCTCCAAAGAATTTCTGCATTTTTGCAAAGAAAATGGGATAAATAAACAATTTACAGCAAGGTATACACCACAGCAAAATGGAGTTGCTGAAAGGAAAAATAAAACCATCATGGATATGGTAAGAAGTATGTTGAAGGCAAAACATTTGCCAAATGAACACTGAGTTGAAGTTGTACATTGTGCAACATATGTGCTGAATAGATGCCCAACAAAGGGTGTAATGAACAGAGTTCCAGAAAAAACGTGGAGCGGCATGAAACAACATGTCACCCACATGAGAGTATTCAGTTGTGTGGCTTATGCACACATTCTGAATCAGCTGAGAAAGAAGTTGGATAGTAAGGGGGAGAAGTGAATATTTGTTGGATACAGTGAAGAATCCAAGGCATACAGATTGTATAACCCATCTACCAAGAAATTTATGATAAGAAAATCTGTACAATTTATTGAGGAAGAAGCTTGGGATGGAAGCATTAAGAAAATAGTGAATGTGAAAAGTTGTTTGTCTCATGATGATGATGAGGAAGAAATGGTTGAAAGACATCCCTCATTAGCAACACCACCTCCACCAACACAAGGACAAAAAGGGACACCACAAGCAGGTATGAGAACACCCTTGAGAAGTGATGACAGTGCTTCTCCAAACACATCACAAGGAGCAGATTCGAGTGCTTCTATAAGTACAAGTTCAACAAGTGAAAGAGGAACTAGATTCAGAAGTCTGAATGAGATTTACGAGTAAGAGGCAGAAAATGAAGGTATGAACTCTTTATTTGCATTGTATTGTCATGTAGAGAATCCTATTCATTTTGAAGAAGCAGTAAAAGATAAAAAAACGGATAAATGCTATGGATGAAGAGATAAATACCATAGAGAAAAATAAGACATGAGAATTAGTTGGTCTCCCAAAAGGCATGGAAGTAATTGAAGTAAAATGGTTTTATAAAACCAAGAGTAATGCTAAAGGTAAGATTGAAAGGCACAAGGCCAGACTTGTTGTCAAAGTCTATAAATAACAACAAGGAAGAAATTATGAGGAAAATTTTGGACCAGTTGCAAGAATGGAAACAGTAAGAGCAATGTTGTCCATAGCAGCACAACACAAGTGGAAAGTTTACCAAATGGACGTGAAATCAGAATTCCTAAATGGAGTATTGATGGAAGAGGTATATGTTGAACAATCTCTGGGTTATAAGAAAAAAGATCAAGAGCACAAGCTATGCTGATTGAAGAAAGCTTTGTATGGGCTGAAACAAGCACCAAGAGCATGGTACAGTAAGATAGATGTCTATCTACTGGAAAATGGGTTTGAAAAATGTGAAGGAAAACCCACATTATACATCAAAGAAAAATATGGTAATATGCTCATTGTTGTTTTGTATGTTGATGATGTTATATTCACAGGTAATTATGCTTACCTCATTGAGAATTTTAAAACAGTCATGAAGGATGAATTTGAGATGACTGATATGGGATCGTTGTGATACTTCTTAGGAATAAAAGTAGAGCAAAATGAAAATAAGATTTTTATCTCTCAATATAAATATGTAAAAGAATTTTGGAAATATTTAATATGCAGGATTGCAAGGCAGCAATTACTCCTACAGTGATGGGATTGAAACTGAGCAAGGAAGACATTAGCAAGGATGTTGATCCAAGTTTGTGCAAGAGCATAGTGGGCAACCTTATGTATTTGACTGCAACTAGGCCGGATATTATGCATGTTGTGAGTTAATTTTCAGATTTATAAAAAGGCCAAAGGAGACACATTGGCAAGCAGCAAAAAGAATTCTGAGGTATGTGAAAGGAACAAAAAGGTATGGAATTTTATATACCACTTTAGAAGATTTTGAATTGATTGGATATACTGACAGTGATTGGGATGGAAGTATAAATGATAGGAAAAACTCCTCTGGATATGTTTTTCATATGGGATCAGGAGTCATTTCATGGGCTTCTAAGAAATAATAAATTGTGGCTTTATCAATAGCAGAGGCAGAGTATGTGGCAGCTACAGCAGCAACATGTCAAGCTGTTTGGATGAGGAGAATGTTAAGACTTGTTTGTGTCATAAACAGGTAAAAGGCACAACAGTTTATTGTGATAACAGTTCAACTATAGATTTATCCAAGAATTCAGTGTTTCATAAGAGAACGGAACACATTGATGCAAAGTATCACTCCATCAGAGAGCAAGTGAGCAATGGAGAAATTATTTTGCAACATTGCAGCACAGAGGAGCAGTTTGCTGATATATTGACAAAACCATTGGGGCAGAAAAGTTTTAATTATTTGAGAAAATGTTTGGGTATGCAAGAGAATGCAACAGTTGAAATTAAGGGGGAGTGTTGGAAATATTAATTCCAACTGCAACTGCAAGCAGGAGGACATAAATTTATGTTTGATTGAAATTTGAAGGACAGTGAAAAACATAAAATTTCTTGTTTTAGTTTGCACACTACCTCGCATTGAAACCCTGTCTAAAAATCCTGCAAAATCCAATTTTTCATTTATGAGGTTGTAGCTTGTGTATGCATTTAAATTCGTGGTTTGACCACAGAACCCTGTTTTTGTCCGCGCCCTTATCCTCTGCAACCACCACTTTAAACTTTCCATGCCACCTTTGAAACATACACCACCAACCGTATTAATACCCTGAGTTTTTGTTTTATATTTTAATTGGGCCATGTCATGTTTGTGGAGCCCATGACTCCATGTCATAACTGCGTAGCCAATCAATGCTCGTTCGCGTAGTTTTGAGCCAACGTCACCACACCTTTTAACCATGCAATAGATGGAGGACCCACATGCCAAGTCACCATAGCTCGCAGCCAATCACAAGCGTATCGCAAATTTCCTTCCCGACATCAGGAAACCACAAAATGGATGAGATAATAATATAAAACAATTTGAATTAAGTTTTGAGGTCTGCCAACATGTCATGGCTTGACCAATCATAGGGCTATCGCACCGATTGAAGGCACAGTCAGCATGGCCTAAATTGGATGTGATAAATGCATTAACCACTTTGCATAAAAATGTTTGAAATCCACGAAAAATATTTCATTAAGGTTTTTGATCTTAGGTTAAAGTTTGAATATGTTTTGGTGTTTTTTTAAATGCCGCGGCATATGATTTGAACTTTGGTTATAAACATTGTATAATATATATTGTAAATATATTATATTTACAATATATATATTGTAAAGAAAAGTGCAATGAAAATATAGCATATATAGTCTTAAGGTAGAAAACAAAAGATATAGAGAAGAGCACTGTGTGTGCGTTTTTTTTTACTGTGTATTGTAATTTTTACCCGAAGGCAGAAAATAAAACCAGAAAGACAAAGAACATAATTTTTGAAGAAATCTGAATGTAATCCAGAACACAGATGTTCTGAAGAAGACCTTCATTTAGTAATAGATTTTATGCTTAATGAAATAGTGTTTTAAAGCATCTCTGTCCATATCCTTTATATTGAATCTCTGTGTTTAGTGGAGGAATTTTGTTTCCTCTGTGTGTTTGGAATACTCATAAATTCCAACACTATTACCAAATTCCCAGAACATAACTAAACAAAGATTTCAGTGGCCAGCATGAAATAAAAAACACAAAATTATTTCATTTCATATAAGGAAATCCAACCCTTCGCTTGGTCAGGATAACCACTGGTTTATACTGACAAAAAACGTGAAAACTTTTTATTGAGGGAAACAAATCTAAACATATTCGATTTCAGTGATTCAATCCATTTTTAGTGTTTATAACAAAATATCATTTTGGGATATGGACTCTTCAAGAAAACTAAAAATTAATACTGCATCACATGTTTTCACATGTAAAGGTAATTAAAACCGCCTAATTTTTAAATTTCGTTTGGTCTTTTAAGAAAATGATAACACATTTTTCAGTATTCAATCTAGAAATTTTAGTATTCAATCCAATTTTAAGACAATTGGGGAGATCCATTCTTTAAGGAAAATGCCAACCTCTTTGGCAGGGGAAGTTGCAGAATGAAAATTTAATTAACATTTTCCAAATGCAAAGGTAATTAGGAGTTCCCAAATACTAATTTCCATATGATTTATTTAGTGAGAGAGTTATGATTTATTTAGAGATGCATTTAAAATCAATTTTCAGTGTTCAATCCTCACAAAGTCACCACCTTTCCGTAATGCATTTGTTTTTGTATAATGCACATAAGATTTTCAGTTTTAGCATCTCGAAAAGATGAACCATATCTACATTCAAAATTTTCTTGGCAATTTTTATGCGGGGTTTATAAACATTGTGTCAAAAAATTTGGAGTCGATCTCCACCATAATACCATCTCAATGGACAGATATTATATCATTCATTTGCTAGAGTGTGTGTTTAATCCAAATCACACTACAACTGGTGATGAGATACTGATATCTCCCTAAATAATTTAGGTGATTTGTTCAAAAATCTCAGGCATAAATGTATATGTTCCTTGTTAAGGCTGGTGATGCAATTACAATATAATTTTATATATTTTTAAAACATTTTCACAAGAGCGCACTTGTATTTTCACCATACCATATGCACAGTTTATAAAAAGGATCATACGCTCTACATTGATTTGAATTGCACATCAAACAATCAGTAATTCATCCACAACATTACACTATATAGAATCGTTGAAGAATTTAATCATGTTCTACAAAAAACTTGTTGCAATATCACTGCTATAATGTTATTGATTTAAGACTGTACAATCTGATTTTGGGAAAATGACCTTATGTATCATGTGATTTCAAATTTTTACAGCCATATTTGGGTAATCAGCTTTAAGATACACTTTTATTGCCATAACATAATTATCATAGAGAGGAAAAAATTCATTTTTAGACATTTCTTGAAAAATTCTTGATGCCAACTCCACCTTGCACGTAGAGATAAGACCTAGATCGATATTACACTGCAACACATGTCAATCATTGTACTATATGTGGGAAAATCAAGGACGATACCACTTGCATCATCAACTCCCAAATGCCATAAGAGTCCTTCATGTTCTTATAATGGTAAAGGATTTGCAGTGTATATCCAAAGAAAACCAGATTGGGAAAACACTTCCAAAAATGAAACACATTTTGTTGTTTCTTTGTATGATTATTCTGTTATTGCAATCAAAGACCCTCACGGTAGGGTAGGGTAGTGGTATTGCAACTATGGGGGTAAAATCAATAAATCCTTCTGAGGAGACTGATGATGGTGGATATGCATAACAAGTCATAGGAATCCATGGGGTAGTGAACCCAAAACTCAAGCAACTGGCCGAGCAGGTAGTGTAATGTGTAATGTGATCGACTCATGAATTTTAAAGGCAAAATAGGGAGGATTGTATGATGTTCCCATTATTGGCTGCATAGACGAAGCAAATTGGCTTAGGCCAAACGGCTAGCCTATGGCGGTATGGATGCATCCTAGGATGTATGTTGCAACATTTGCACTACCACATGCACAAATATGGCAGAGAAGTCTAGTTTTTTTTGTAGTTATTGTAGATCGTGTGGAGAGGATGATTAGTAGGTAAATTCACATCATTTGATTTTTTTAGCGTTGGGATTCATCCATCGTATGTATGTGATATCGTTATTGTATATCAAAGGTTGTGCATTCTACCTTAGAAACAAGCTTCATGACATAGGAGTAAGAGTTTTATAGGCATATTATTATCACGGGAGGAACATAGCCATCATTTTGGGAAAAGGAAAAGGAAGGAAATGGCTTATAGGAACTACATATGGAATATTTGTGAATATAAGAGCACGTGGGGTGATACCATTCTGGTTGGGGTCCCATTTAGCCACAAAATAGGAGTGTAGCTTCCGTCTGTATTTGCTCAATGCACACAAAATGTTGTGGTGTGGTTGTTGTTCCTAGAAATTCTAAGACAAGCCATGGCCCCTGGTCCATAAAGGAGTTGTCTTTAGTGTGACTTTTTGGATTTTACAGTATAAGAATCCGATAAAAAAGAATAAGGTGAAATATTGTATTGTGTTATTTAAACTGGTTTTTTGGCTGCATATAAGAATTCCCCACTCTGAAAAACATATCAAGCTTGTGATTTCAATAAATTCTTGTCGGATTTTAGAGAAATTAAACTCCAAAAAATTCACCCAAAAAGCTTCCATAAAATCTCACTAAAAAAATTATGTTAAAAAATGGCGGAGACATTTTTTTTTGAGTTTTTTGAGAAGGTGATCATTAGGAATGTTAGGCGCTAGACCTTAGACTGATTTGGGAAAATCCAGAGGTAGATCTATTTCGGAGGAGTCAAATCATAGGATTTCTTTTGGTGAGGCTAATAAGAAGCCATTTGAGGACCGAGTCGATCCTTCCAATCTGCATCATACCAGGCTAGCACTTGTCATAAATCTTTATATTGCACAACTCGTCACTGATATCACTACTCTTCACAGCCTCTCATTCCCACACAACTAGAACACACTTATTTTTCTCTAAGTACTTGAAAGAGACTTCGGAAGTAAGCAACAATTTAAGGTTATGGAGCTTCATGGAATCGATGACAACAATTTAAGATTATGGAGCTTCATGGAAACGATGACAACAATTTAAGATTATGGAGCTTCATGGAAATGATGAAACTAACCTGAATCAATAGCTTGCTAAATCCACTCATATATACTTTAAAAGTACTTAAATATTTATATTGCACAACTCGTCAATGATATCATTACTCTTCACAACCTATCGTTTTCACACAATTGGAACAAACTTATATTTTTTAAAGTACTTGAAAGAGACTTCGCAAGCAAGCAACAATTTAAGATTATGGAGCTTCATGGAAATGACAATAAAAATTTAAGATTATGGAGCTTCATGGAAATGACGACACTAATATGAATCATCGACTTGCTAAAGCCACTCATATATACTTTAAAAGTACTTAAATATTTTGTTATTGGTCAAAATTGCTTTCTGATTCCATTCTAAAAACATATAATGTATATGAGTTTTGTGACTGCCTTCTCATAAGTTGATATTGGTCCAAAATTATTATAGCTATCAAATTTTAAGATTTTCTATAATCCATTTCCATTATAAAAAAAAAATAGTTCAAACACTCCAACATTTTAATTTTTTATTGTTTTACCAAATTCTAACTAAAAGTTTACCATCAAACAAAATGGTTAAGCTTACGTTTATCTATAATTTATATAACCATTGATGAACATCAAATACTATGCCAAGCTCTTAGTAACGAGGACGAGTAAGGAAAAGAGACATCTTGGATTTTTTTAAAATTGCAATGTGATTGTAATGTATGGGGCAAGAAAATTTGATTTAGGTATTTACAAATTAGGTCAGCCATATAAATTTAATTAAATATTAAATTAAATAGTCGATAAACTCTGATCCATTTAAAATAAGTATTACAATTTTTATTTCATTATATGTTTAAAATTAAAAATATATAAAAAAATAATTAAATTATAATTTTATATTAAATTATTATAATTAATATTATAAAACTACCTATTTTATTTATATAATTATATTAATTATCATTTAAATAGTATTTTTGAATGAATGAAATTCCTAATAATTATTGATAATTAAATTGAAATTATTTATCTAGACATAAATTAAATAACTAAAAATTTGTATTTCACAAATAATTTTATAACTTGATTTAATAATAAGTTGAACATTTATAACTTGAAAATGTAAAGACTTTATATTTGTAATATTTTTTTTTTCAATTTTAGAAATGTGGATTGATGATGAAGTGTTTCAATGTTTATCATGGATTCAATACAATAATTCACACAAATTAAAATAATTAAAACTAGATTTTTAAAAAAATTAAAACTCTAAACCTATGGGGATTTTTTATTTTTTATTTTTAAAATTTTTTTTTATATTTATACTATAATTTTTGTATAAATATAATCATGTAAAACTTTAAACTATCCTTTTGACTTTCAAATATATTAATTTGGACGAATTAAATTCATTGAAATTGGATTTTTAAAAACCATAATAGAAATATAATTTTTTAAAACATTGAACTACTTTTTTCTTTTTCTAATAATTTATCTACATATTTTTAATTAATATTATTTTTATATAAATATAAATAATAACTTATTTTTTATTTAAATTAATTATACATGTCAAATATTTTTTATCTTTATTGATGGTGTTGATAAATATCATTATTATAAATTGCACATAAATAATAGTTTGATACTTCATTTCTTATAATATGTTTTTTTTTTTTTTTTTTTTTTAAATATTATTTAATCATTTGATATTTATTCTATTTTATATTATGATTATTTTATTATATATATTCTAAAATACCATGATATTTTATTTTAATATATATATATATATTATATTTCTCATAATATTTTAATTTATATATTATATTTGTATATTTTATGTATGGAATATAAATGTTTTAATTTAAAATAAAAATATTATATTTATCAATAATATTACTTAATAACACATTGTATTTCTTATAGTATTTTAATTTTTTTTTACTAAAATAAATATATATGTCATTTATGTAATTTTTTAAAATATAATTCTATTATTATTATTAAATTATTTGGAAGTTTTTGCATATATGAATTCAACATTTTTGAAAAACATAATAATATTTTTCCCAACCATCTAAGTCAAATATAATTTACAATTTTATATTAAACAAAAAAAATAGTTTAAACATTGATTTGAAGGTTATGTTATTTGAAATTAAATTTTAAATTTTATTATTTTAATTTTCTGTATTTGGTTCATTGATGGAGGAGTGACCACTATGCCCACAAAATATTTGTACCAAACAACATTTGTGAAATGACCATAAAAACAACAATACTAATGAGGACAATTACTATGATGAAGCTTCACCCTGAGCATTTGTGGAATGACCAATAAAACAAAAATACTAGTGAGGAAAATTACTACTATGAAGCTTCACGTTGAGGGTGTTGAGAGAATTGAACCCATGACCTATCAATAGCAAAGGTACTTTAATGATGAGGACTCAACCAGTCAAGAAAAACTTCACGGCTAGAATATTGTTACGTTAAGTACATAAAGAAGTGGCTAACTATATATAAAAAAATCATATTATTTTTATTTAGAATTCCAATGTTATTGCAACAATATTGCATGAAACAAAAATAAACACTACAGAGAAAAATTCATTTGTGAAATGATGATAAAAACAACAATACTAATGATGACAATGACTATGGCAACAATAAAGAAGAACACATGATGATGATCATGATGGAAACAATGATGACATTAGTGCTTCGACCTTAAGAAGGTAAGAGAGTATATGCATTCCAAGATCGTCATAGTTTTATTGAGCTATAATGTTAAGAAGGTTGGCTGAAAAATATTTTGAAAATTAAATCTAACCTGAGTATATGCTAGACATTATGTTATTTTACATCAAATTTTGAATATTATTACTTTTTGAGAGTTTAAACTTCTATCATCCATATCTAATTTATCATAAAAATCACATTAGCATTTTAGAACCAAATGATTATTAATTTAATTACATAAATATGTGGTTAATTTGAAATATAAAAATACATTTATTCCTATTCAGAATTCCAATCTTCTAGCAATAATATTGCATGAAACTAAAAGAAATGCTACAAAGAAAAATTCAATTTTGAAAGGATGATGACGATGATCATAAAAAAAATACTAATGATGACATTGACGACGACAACAATGAAGAAGAAGAGCGCGTGATGATGATGATGAAAAAAATGACGTAAATAATGCTTCCAACTTAAGAAGGTAAGTGAGTACTTCGATTAAATATATGTGCTTAGAAATCATTAAAATATAAATTCCAAGTTCTTCATAGTTTAATTGAGTTATACTATTAAGAATGTTGGTTGTATGACAAATATTAACACTGTTACCGATCAAATAGGTAACCTGACCTCAAAACGGGAACTCTAGCCCAAAAAGACTTAAAAAAAACATGAAAAAACACCCCAAAAACAAAAAGTGTGTATTCCAGAACGCACTTCGTTTTTTTTTAAGGTCAAATTTCAACATTTTATAAAATTATGGTAAAAACAAAATTGTTTTTTAAAAAAAGGATTGAAAAAACACCCTCAAAACAAAACAAGTTGATGCTGGAATAACAAAAAAAAAAATTGCGTCATACTTTTGGCATTTTTAAAAATAGAAATAACATTTTTTAATTTTTAAAATTCAAACATTAAAAAAAAACCTAAAATTTAAGAAAAAAAAAATTTAAAAATAAAAACATTTAAAAGCTTAAAATTTAAAAATATATGAAGATAAAAATACATAAATAAATAAAAACAAAATAAAAATTTTAATTCAAACATTAGAAAAAACCTAAAATTTAAGGATTTTTTTTTTTTTTTAAATAAAAATAAAATAAAAAATAAAAAATAAGATTAAAATTAAAAATATATAAAAATAAAAAAATAAAAATAAAAACAAAATAAAACTATTAAATTAAAAAAAAGAAGAGTAAAATATAGAAATTAAATTTAAAAAAGAAAAAGAAAATACTTATTAAATTTAAAAAAAAAAACAAAAAAATTAAAAAAAATTAAATTAAATTTAAGAAAATATATTAAATTTTAGTAAATTTAAAAATTAAAAAAAAAAATTAAAAAAAGAAAAAGAAAAAAACATTATTTAAATTAAAAGTAAAAATGAAAAAATAATTAAAAAAAATAAATAAAAAAAAATACAATGAAAATATTAAATTTAAAACAATATATATTAAAAAAACAAACAAACTATAAAAAAATAAATTAAATTTAAATTATAAAAAATAAAATATATATATGAACTTAAATTAAAATATATATATATATATATATATATATATATATATATATATATATATATATATATATATATATATATATATATAAAAGATTTTATTAAATCTAAAAAAATTAATATTAAAATAACAAATTAAATTTAAAAATAAAAATATTAAATTTTAATCAATAAATGAATAAACAAATAAATTTTGAAAAAATAAATAAATTTTAAATATAAAAGAAAAAAAAACATTGTTAAAAGAAAAGCTTTAAAAACTGTAAAAACAAATTAATTTTAAAAAATTAAGTTTAATTAAAAAAAATATAATTTTAAATACACAATTTTAATTGAAATAAAAAAATACAAAAATTTTATATAATTAAAAAAAATAAAAATAAAAAGGTAAAACATTTAAAAAACAATATTAAATCCAAATAAATTATATAAAAAAAAAAAACAAACAAACATTATTAAATTTTATAAAATTATATTAAAAAACTAAACACAAAACTTAATTATAAACAAAAATTATGAAAAATAAATAAATAAATAAATAAATAAAATCAATTAAATAAAAAAGAAGAAGCAAAATTTAATAAAAATTATTATAAAAAAAAATTAAAATTAAAAAAAAAAAAAAAAACAAAACAAAACAAAACAAAACAAAACAAAACAAATTTTATTCTAAATAAAAAAATTAAATTAAAAAAATAATAATAATAATTTTTTGAAATTTAACACACCCAAAAAAACAAAATAAAACAAAAAAAATCAATCAATTAAATAATAATAATAATAATAATTAAAAAAAAAAAAAAACGGGGTGGTGGTGGTGGTGGGGGCGGCGGGTAGTTGTGAGGCCGGCTGGGCTGCCCTAGTGGCGCCGCCCCGCCGGACCCCGGCGCCCAGTGGGCGGGCTGTGCGCCGTTGTTTTTTTTTTAAATATTTGTTTTTATTTTTTTTATTTTTTAATTGAATTTTTTTCTCTCTCTTTAAATTCAGTTTTTTTATTTAAAGTAAAATTTGTTTTGTTTTTTTTTTTAATTTTGTATTTTTTTTTATTTATTTTTTTTCTTTTCGGTTAATCATTTTTATTAAATTTTCCTTCTTTTTTTATTTAATTGATTTTCTTTTCTTAAATTTCATAATTTTTCTTTATTTTTAAGTTTTACCTTTAGTATTTTAATATAATTTTATAAAATTTGATAAATTTTGCATTTTTTTTTAAAATTTATTTGGATTTAATATTGTTTTTTAAATGTTTTACTTTTTTATTAATTTTTTTTTTTGGTAAATTACATTAAATTTTTATATTTTTTTATTTCAATTTTTAAATTTAGATTTTTTTTTTTAATCTAAATTTTAATTTTGTAATTTTAATTATTTTTTTTTTTTTTAAATATATATATTTTTTAATTATTATATGGTTTTTTTTAATAAGTTAGAAAAAAATGTTTTTGATGTTTTTTTTTTTAATTTTTTTTGGTCAATTTTTGTTTTTTTTTTTCTTTAAATTATGTGTTTTTTTTTTCAAATTTTGTCATTTCCTTTGATATAATTTTCAAATATTTTTGTTTTATTTATTTATTTTTGTTTAAATTTTTTTATTTTTACGAGCTATTTTTGTTTTTTTTTTTTACATTTTTATTGGTTTTTTTATTGTTTTTATATATTTTTTTTAATCTAAGTTTTGTGTTTTATTACCAACATGAAAATCACCACTCTAAAAAAAAAAGGTTGATGCAGCATCAATACGTTTCAAAATTAGCATGAAAATCACCGCTCTAAAAAAAAGTTGATGCTGCATGGTGATTCTGCATCAAAAATGTGAACAAAACAAAAAAGTGGTGATTCTGCATCACCACTTTTCAAAATCGGGAGCTTTTTATGCTACCAAAAAAAAGTAGGTAACATTGCGGTTACCTATTTCATCAATAACATTGTTTATTTTGAATTTGAGATCTAAAATGGCTATATGCTGGACATTTTAAGAGAAACTACTTTTCATCTTTAACCCTCTTAATGGTAGTAATTTGAAAAATTCCTTCAGTCAATGGTATATGATGGAAACAACGATAAAAATAAAGCTAAGACCTTAAGAAGGTAAGCGAGTACTTATATTAAATATATGTGCTCATAAAACATTAAAAGATGTATTCCAAGATTGCCATAGTTTAATTCAATTATATTGCTAAAAAAGGTTGGTAGTATGACAAATCATTTGAAATTGAGATCTAAAATGGCTATATGCAACATTTTAAGAGAAACTAATTTTCATCTTTAACCCTCTTAATGTCACTAATTTGAAAATTTTCTTCATCCAATGGTATTCTAGAACTTTCGAATGCCCAATTTCATTATGGAGCTTAAGATCACCACAAAATCCCATGAATTTAAATTTAGTAAACGACACCTCATCGAAAAATATCCTTTTCGACATCTAACCCATATCAGTCAACGCCAATATCTAACATTTGTACTTCATCATGTAATTTTTTTCCCTGAAAGTTTAGTAGGGTATATCCATTGTTTAGATCAGAGTCCTAGTATAATCATTGTTGGGATCAGAATCCTATTCAGCAACATAAATTGTTGTATCGGTCGGGGTTTCTTTTTATTTCTTTCAATAACTACCAAATAATGTTGTTGCAGCAGAACCAACAGGAACTTCTTTGACACTGGAGTGATGCTCTAAATTTGAGTCCCAAAGGACAAGTAATGAATTATGGAAAATATCATGACATAAGGTTTCTTCTCTAGCTCATATTATGAAACTTTACAGAGGAGCAAGGCAGAGGCATTAGGGTAAATGAGTTGTGGAGATTTTCCTCCCAGACAACTCGAATTACCTCTAGCTTGCCATCTTTGGAAAAACAAAATATGTAATTCTAGCCCATGATTAGGAGGGTTATATATTGAGAGGTTAAAATACTTGTCCCAAGTTCTCTCGTTTGTTTTCAAATAAGGGTTAGATCAGCGCATTGTGATTCTTGGGTCTCTATCCACTGATAGAAAATTGAAAAATAGTTACATTAATGAAACTCCCTTATAGTGGGAAAATACAGTTGCACAAACTTCGTCTATCAATTAAAATAATGATTATTTCATTATGCTATATTAAAGTGGAAATAAGATATTCAAAACATGACTTTATGAGACTATTACAAATTGTTTTTTTTTAATAATATAAAAACATAAATATATATGTTAAAATTCCTCATCCCAAAATAAATTTGTTTCAAAACTTTACTATTATACATGAATGGTTTGCTACAATAGCAATATTTTTGCATTTTATAAAGCTTCATAACTTTTACATTAAGAAATGAATCATATTACATTTTTCTCATCCAAAAAGAACTTTCCAATTAGACAATGGTTTCATAACTTTAGAGTTATATTTGAATGGTTTGATACAATAACAATATTTATTAGCTGGGTTATTCCGTGTATCATATATGATGAGAAAGTGTATTATTAAGAAATTTTGTGGTGTTAAAGTTATTAAACAAAAAAATTAAACATGCAATCATCTCAAACTCAAACAACTTAACAAACAATAAAATACTATTTAATATCTCATAAAATTCTATAAGTTTTACATTAAGAAATAATTCCATAACTTTTACATTAATAAATAAATCATACTGCATTTTTATAGAGTACTTTTCAACTGAGGTTAAGAAATAAACATGGAAAAAAAATCCTCTTATGACCAAAGAAAACTCCTTTGCACCCAGAATCATAGTATATGACCAAAAAAAACTCCTTTGCACCCAATCATAGCATAAAATAGAATATGTTGACTAAATTTGGAGGTTGGCAACTCCAACCTTTCTCACTTTAGCACATATCTGACTAATCCAGGGATATGAACATCCGAAAAGTAATGAACCCAATCAATACATTCGGCGTCGAAATTGAATGCTTTCTTGTCTTCCTCTGACATCTTTTCCCATAGCCCTTCGGTGTTTGTTATGTCAAACCTGTTAATAGTAGCATGGTTAGCTATGCTAATAAAATTAATGAATAATTATGCACTAAAATATAAAATTAAGAGACACAACCTTCCGTTAAAGAAGACGTATGGCTCATATAGCTCTGCTAAGCACATGACTTTGTTGTATCTTCGAAGCATCCGTTTGTAACATTCTATGAAGTTGTAACACAAGACCTTGTTCACCAAACTGAATAGCTGTTTTTCAAGACCAAAAACAGCTGTCAGGCATTGAAGCTCAAAGGAACCGTATAAATTTTAACTAAATAGCAGAGTACATTAAATATTAATTACCTCTAGTGGTGCTTTGTAATGTAGATGCATGTATCGGCGGAAGCTACTCATGCTCTTAAGAAAACGCAGTCGTTTTACATGAATTATGTTTCCATCTTTACCAACACATGGATGCTTCGAAAAATACTTATATGCCTCGTCTGCTGCAACAGAGTTACGCAATGGATTTGCAACAGATGATGCAACATGATAAACAAAGAGACCATTCTCGTAGGCATGTGCGGCCATAGAAACTATCATTGCGTTTACAACCATATCTGCTGGAATCTGTTAATCATCAAACTAATAATATCAAATCTAAATACTAAGCAATCTTCATATTTACGAGCAACTGAAAGGGACAAAGTAGTGAAGTTTGATGCTAGAAGAAATTGAAGTGACTAACCACATCTAAAATGAGTTCTGGGTCAGCTAAGAAGTATGAGATGTGTCCTTTTCCGTACCCTACTATAACAGTGTCCATAGTCCTGTGTGACATTCCGAAAAAACACATGATCAATGTGAATAATGATATGATATTAATATTAATAACATTATCATGAAATATTTATGTGTGCTAACAATGAAGGATGGATATTTATGGGCACCTGGTGCCTTCCATCCAACCAGGGAAGGGCTCTGCCAAGGTACTTTCAATAATAGTGGGTCGGAGAATGACCACTGGAAGATCTCCCCTCAATTTCTCTATTAGAATTTCTCCCATAGCTTTGGTAAATGAGTATGTATTTGGCCACCCAAACGTTCTCGCCCTGCTCAGATGTTCATCGTAAATGAATTAATCTAATACCTTCCTTTTAAGAATTACATCAATGCAAATTATAATACGAATCTAAGAGTGACTCACCTTTCTAAACCCAATTCTTTGAGACGTTTCACACTGGTGTCATTTATAGAACTTGTGCTTCCAGTGTCAGTAATTGACAAGGCCTCTAGTGTGAGTTGTGTTTTCTCTAGTATCCCAAATTCTGTTTCAATATCTAAGCGGAGAGGTGGATCGATTTCGCCCTCAGGTTCTTTACCGTTCATTAGAGTGTTCCCCAACTTTAGACAACTCTCTTTTATTTCTCCACTTTTGCACCCTACAACGTAAGCTTTTGTACGTTCCATAGATATTAGTCCAGTGACATTTGAGAGTCGTACATCTTCTTATTTTCTTCTTATATATAAGAATGATTGTTTTCGCATGTTCTTCTTTAAACACGATTTGCTTACTACGAAATGTTTTCTATAATTCAAAATGGAAAATATGTATAATTCTTATACATGGTTTTTATATAATCTAAATGAAAAAAATATAGTTATTTCTCTTAAATACAAAAGATGTGATATAATTAGATGTGATATAATAATCCTTTCAAAAATATTAGTAATAAAAAATAATCAAATTAAGAAGATAAATAAAATATTTATTTAATATACACTTATTTTAATATGGCTTATCTATATATTAAATATTTATTATAGTGACAAAATATATTATTAATTTATTATAGTGAAAAAAATATGAAATAATATGTTATTAACAATGTGAAGTTGTGTGATGGTGAATGAGTACATTATTAAAATATTAATTGTGATAAGCTATTGATTAAAATTTGTGTGAGTTTCATTTATCTAATTTAATTTAATTTAATTTAATATATATATATATATATATATATATATATATATATATATATATATTAAAAATAAAAGGAAAAAGTATATAAAATATATTATTTTTTATCCTTATAAAATCTAGAAAAAGGAAAATTATATAAAATTGTATATTTTTTTATGTATTTAATATAGAATTGATATATAACAAGTAATTTGAAAAATATGTATTTCCTCTTCTAAAGTTCTGGAAAGATAAAATCTATGAAGATGCAAACTTTTTCTCAAATATAATTGAGTGGTTCCATTTTTCTCACGTTACCTCTCACACACACATATATGAATTTTTATAATATTTTATTTATTTAATATAAAATTGATATATGGCATTTAATGTGAATTTATTTTAAATTAAAAAATTTCTTTTTAAATATATTAACATAGATTTATATATTATTTACCAAATCAAATTTTAAATATGTAAATCTTTTTTTACAAGTTGAGAGTCTTGATTCCTGTTAGTACTTCGATAAATCTAAAGTTAAAATAGATTTATTCTAACTTTTAATAATATTATTTCCTTTTATAATTTTCATTTTTTATATAATTTTTTTTTAATTAAAATTATAATGTTATATATAATTACATAGATATATGACTAACCTTTGTCATTGATATTTTTCTAAAAAAAATATATAGTTTAAAATAATAATTTATTTTAAATATTAAATTTTAATAAATTTATTAATTAAATATAAATATAAAATTATGAAATATAATTTATACATATAAATAATAACTTAATAGAATAAATGAAATTTAATTAAAGAGTGGAATTCAACACATAAAAATTTTATGAAATTGAAAATGAATAAAGGTGAGAATAATAACATATTCCAAATATCTAGGCTTCCATAAAATTATTACGGATATTAAAATAGAAAATCCAATTTAAAAAAATCTAATTCATGTAAATCAAATATACTTCCCAACTTAACTACCAAATTCATGTAAATTTGTTATGGTTTAAGAGATGATAAACAGTATCTGTCCACTTACCAGTGGAGACGTGCAGGAGGACTTGAAGTTTACGGCATCGTTTCGCGAATTCCACAATATTCTCCGCTCCCTTTGTGTTCACATTCAGAGAAATATCGTATCTACGTTTTGCGAAAAGGTCTTAGGCTTTACATTCAAACATAAATGGTTTCCTATAGCAATGAGTAATCAACATGTCAAGAGGAAATATAAACGAACCTGTCATCAAACACGGTGCTCGCCGCAATATTTACAATGGCGTCCAGATTTTTCCAGAGGTGCTCTTTGCTGCTCTCCGTGTCGATTCCAAGATTATGATCCGTTGCAATGTCTCCAACCACAGGAACAACTTTCTCAAATACGAAGCTCTCAAAGTTATCTCTATGTTGCTCCCTCAAAGTTCTGAACAACTCCATTTTCAAAACCTGTCGTTCATAGCGAACAAATGGCATCAGTCGTAGGCGGAGCATAGACCAATTTATGAGTACAAGGAAGAGTAGGAAGATTTCTTACTTCACTTTTGAATCGGATTTTGGCAGACTCGGCGTCATTCGCCCTTAGCAAAACAAAAATGCTGCCAATCCCGGGCTGCGACCGTAATATTTTTTCGATGAAAACTGGAACAAGAAAACAGCAGTTAGCTTCATTATCGTCAATATATATATATATATATATATATATATTAAGAAGAAAAGTGGTCTCTGAAATATTTAATACTTTTTCCAAGGAAACCGGTCGATCCAGTCACCAATATGTTCTTCTCACTGAGAAAGCCAAGAATATTTGACGCCATCGATGAATCTGCAAGTCCGAAACAAAAATATCAGAAACTACCATTGATCATACGCAGCCTACCTGTTTTATTATTATTGTGTATTATGTTTTATTACATAAACAATTTATACGGGTGACCTACACAATTTATGTTCAAGCAATTTTTGTTCGAAGGCAATAAACAAAATGATACTTACTATCTGTACTCCACTCACACAGCCAAGGAAACACAATGTAATAAAGCGAAGCAAATAAGAATATAAAATAATCGCAATAAGCTTCCGCTCAAACTGTGGAATTCCAAGCGTATATATAACGGCTCAAGAACCAGGTTTACCAAACTCGACGATAGATTTCCGGTAATTCAGAAAGTTACAATAAAGTAGGTAGGGATTTTTTGATTTTTCAACGGTCAATAACGTGCTACACTCACACTACTTTTGTCAATAGGATACAACCATATTGTTATTTCCAGATTGACATCCTTTCACAAAGTAACTACTTTTATTTTTAAAATATATATAATAAAAATTAATTTAACTATCTATATATGTTATTTAAGATATTTTATAATTAAGTTAATAGCAAGGGATCCTTTTCAATAAATCTGTGTAACACAAATATTCCATAATTATATAATATGTGAATCACATAATAATAATAATAATAATATAAATAAGTTGTCTTATTGTTTCTTAATCAAATTAGTGTTCATATCACTGAAACATTCTCTCCATTGAACAAAATTTTATAGCATCATCTAATTTTTCCATCTTGGTTATTTCTCTAATATTTTTTAAACAATTTTATTTTATTTAAAATTAAATAAAATTAATTAAAATTCCATAATTTATAAAATTTAATTATTTTTTGAAAAAAAAAAATTTATTTATATATTCGAAACACAAATCGCCAAAGCAAATTCCAACCAGAACAAAAACATCAATTAATTCAACTATTGCTAATTTTACAACGCTAAACGCCTTCTAGACCTTTATATACCATTTGTTTGTTTGTGAGATGATTGCTCCACGTTCCACGGGTCATAACCACATAACCAGCACATTGAACTATGTACATTGTCTTTATGTGTGCGTTGTAGTTGTTAATTTTTACAAATCTTTGACACTCATTTACCGTGTGTAAGAAGAGCATGTCACGTGTTATAATTTATAACGTACGTTAAATATGCCACTAAAGAAATTGTTCCCCGCCATCTCCAAAGGCACGCAGCTTCAGCTCGTTTACCCAGCCGGAGGGCAGTTTCCGTCAAAGGACGGGCCGCGGGCTGTGATAAAATTCAGATAAAGTTGGCCCCAGGTGTGGAAAATTCGAGGGGTAAAATAAACCAATCTTAAAAGATACCCTTAACTATGGCCTTTGCCTCTGCGACAGAAGTGGTTCCGTTTTGCTCACCCCAATGGTGCAGGAAGGACATATGATCGGGTGACTTGATGTGTCCATGTGATTGTTGTAGAGGAGAAGTTGAAGTAGGTATATTCAAAAAGTTGAGATGTCATCCAATCTGGTTAATGACGTGTAGAGTATACAGCGTGCAGCAAGGACTCCCTTTACCAAATATATTTGGTTATTATCGTCTTTGACCTTCTACGAGGCTTTTAACATTCTACGTAAAATGACAGGCGGAGCCTTGAAAAATAGGACATCCTCAAGATACTTTTCCACGATTTCGTAATGACGAGCAACATTGATTTATAGTTTGAAAAACATTGCCTCATTATGAATGTTCACTATTTCAAATGGAGAAGGATTAAAACTCTCATAATTTTAATATTCTTCTCTTCACTTACCTCACCTTTCCAAATTTTTTGGAAGATTGAATTATTGTATTTGACCCATTTTGCAACTTATCTTTTGTGTTATGAATCACCACATTTCCAAATTTTTTGGAAGATTGAATTATTGTATTGGACCCATTTTGCAACTTATCTTTTGTGGTATGAATCACCACAACAAGAATAAAATTTAGTGATATGGAGTTTTGAAATGATTTCTAACCAATTTATTAATTGAGGACCATTTTTAAAGAAACCATGTAATATGAGATTGTGAAAATAAATTGTGTATAAAAATTATGGTGTTTGTAGATTTGCAAATGTTTCTGAAGTTTTAATGGAAATTAAAAACTTATTCTAGTGCTCTGCTGAAGTTAATTCACAATTTAGAACACAAATTTCAAACCTGCAATAAGAAGTAAGACACATGCACACAATATTTTTCCTAGAGAAAGTAATATGCTAAAAACTCCAATGCATGCTTGCATCAATATGATGAATAAAGATGTATTACAATTTCTTTGCTCAACTAAGCACAACATACAAGTGAATAACCCATCTCTCTGATCACTGATGTTCTTGGGACAACTTCCCAAACATTGTTATTTACAATCGATTCATATTCCTCCACCATTGCATCAACCCATACAAGTTTCTCTAATGTTTCCTCAAAATAGGATGGCTTAGTCTCTACAAGATCGATCATTAGAGCCATGTAGCCAATGTACTGATCAAATGACCTTCTCTGCCTGTGCAAATTTGAAGGAGCTCCCATATTCTACCTCACATCCTACGCAGGTATATCAGCTTTCCTAGTTCTTTTTCTTCCTTCTCTGGATGGTTATGCTTGAGTGGATCGATGTCTCCACTCTCTTCTCCTTAATTTGTGGTTTCTCCACAACTTCCTAAGGCTCCACCTTTGGAGATAAAAATTGCTTTGCTCGTGGGATTTGAAGCTCCCTCTCAAGAGAGAACCACATGGCTTTCTCCTCATCAAATTTTACATCCTTTCGCACAACTATCATTCTGAGGGATGACAAGTACACACGGTAGTTGTGAGGAGTTTATATCTAACCCAAAAATACCCCCAACTCTGTTGTCTGCTCAAGGTTCTTCCTTGATTCTTTGGAAACTCGATAGAAACAAAGGCTCCAAAAAATCCCGAAGTATAACACATCTGACTTACTCCCCGAGAAAGCCTCCTCTGGTGTAACATACCAAGGATCCGGTGAGGACTCTGGTTCTGTAAATAGACTGTTGTGTTGCATGCTCCAGCCCAAAAAATGTAGAGGTAGGCCTTGGTCATGCAACATCACCCTCACTACTCCCACAATGCTATGGTTATTTCTCTCAGCCACCCCATTTTGTTGTTATTTGTTGGGTGTTGTAAACTCTCATCGAATGCCTTCTTTCGCACAGAAATTTTTGAATGCATTCAACACGTACTCACCTCGATTATCGCTCCTGAGAGCCTTCACCGTCTTGTCGGTTTATTTCTCAACCAGTGCCTTGAATTCTGTGATCTTGGAGAATGTCTCATCTTCTTCCACATGAATGGGATCCAAGACTTCCTTGAGAAGTCATTAATAAAAATGAAAAAATATTTGTGTCTAGAATTGGAGGTTGTCGACAAAGGATGATGGACATCATAGTGGATCCTTTCCAAGACTACATGTGCTTTGTTGTCCCGATCATGGAATGTGGATTTTGTGTACTTCCCTAATGTACATCCTTTGCATACATCCTCTTGCCCAAGTGATCCTTTAGGGAGGCTAGTGGTTATTTGGTGCATAATCATCAAGACACTGTGATGCAAATGTCTAAGTCTTTTGTGGCCTTGTTGACACGTCTCATCCTCAACTAGTTGTGCTAGTAGGACTTAACAAAAATAATTGTAATTAAATTGGTTCTTTTAAAATAATTAATTAAAAAGAAAAAAATGAAACTTTATTATTGAAGGAATATATATGTGTTTTTTTCGATGTAATGATAAAATTGAAAACTACAACATATATATTTTTGATACTATAAATTAAAAATAAAAATTAATATTAACATAACATTTAGTAAAAAAAATTAATATCTCGTATAAATTTGTAAATGATCAATTAAAATAATATTTTTAAATAATGTAGAATATATGTTTTTAATAAATATTTGTATCTCAATTTGATAAATAAATTATCTAATCTATAGGGGTGTCTAATCAAATAGATGGTAGGGATTTAATATATTTTAGAACATTTTTAGTATTCACAAATAAAAAATTGAAATTTATTTTAAAAGTAACTATGTCATTTCTTTCCTTTTCAATTAAATTTAATTAACTGAAAAAAGTCATAATGACATATGAGATGAATTATGATTTTTTTGAAAATATGGTATTGAGAAGCCATGGTATTGTCACCCATATGTATAAGTTACAAATCTCCATAGAAAAGTGAGGCCATCTCCATAATTAAGATTTTTTTGAATAATAATAATAATTTAATATAAATTAAAATTTAGTGAATTTATAGGATCTTTTTAATTTTTTTGGAATTTTGAGTAATATAATAAAATAGGTGTTTTGATGTTTAAAATAAATTGATGTCTATTTATATTTACTAACCATTTAATTTATATAACAGTGTTAATATATAAACATATTTTACCAATAATAAATATTATTTTTAGTTAACATGAAGACAAAAAAAACCATTACATAAAATTATTTTGTAAATGATAAATAATAATTGTTTAAAAATATTAAAAGAGAACTTATTTTTTTTAAATAAAAAAGATTATCATCATCTTTAAACATTGTTAAATATGTAGATAAATATAATTTAATACTTAAAATTTATAATCTAACCATGGAAATTAATTTGATTTTTATATTATTATATATTAATTTTTAAAAAAAATTACAATATACTCTGACAAATAACTTATAAATTTCTTTGTACCATTCCACCAAAAAAAACCAAATCCCAAATGTTCATAGAGTGAAGATTATTACAACTTTTAGCACTTTGATATGGGAAAGCATCCAAGCCGTTTTACCTTGCTAGATTAGGTTGGCTCCCAATAACTAAAGCATTGATCTAATGTGAATGAAGGGGTACTAGCGTAACGTGAATGAAGGGGTATTTGTTATCTCTTTTTCTAATTACTTTGATAATATTTTATCTTTATTAGTTAATTTAAAATTTGTTAAATTAAATTAACATTAATAATAATAATATTTATTTATTTATTTATGGCTTTCTTAAAAATTATTTTAATTATAATATGATTTTTAATAAAATCTATTTTATTATAAATTTATTAATAATTAAATTTATAGTAAAAATAGTAAATTTCTTTTTTCTCTAAAATTTTTAGGTTTCATTTTATTATTTAAATATTTGTAATAGTATTTTCCTTATTATTTCTCTAAAATTTTAGGTTTTATTTTATTATTTAAATTCATGTAATAGTATTTTCCTTATTGTATTTATGTTAGATTTCAATGTTTTTTTAATAAACCAAAGATTTATGTAAAATGTATCTTTAATAATGAGGCAAATAGAGTTACTCTCAAGATTAAGTAGAGCACTTGATCACTATTTAAATAAGAAAAGTAATAGAACTAGCAATTGCTTCAAAAGGTGCAAAGAGAGGTTGATTGGATTTTTAAATCAAAAATTTTGTACAAGAAAATAGCAATTGAGATGTCAAACTTAAGTTTTTTTTTGTGTATTTTTTTCTTAAGTTTATAATATGTAACTATATTAGAGTTGTTTAACAAAAACATTCTCGAATGTCATTACAACATCATGCTGGAATATTAAATACTAAATTGATTATGTCATATTTTAAAGTAATCTAATTAATAGATGAGATGATATTTTAATTTACAAAAATTGAGTGTGTCAACGATCCATTTATGCATGGGAAAGCATCTATAAAAAACAAGAAATTATAATGTGGTTAAAAATTGTATTGCTAGATTATAGTAAAAAATAACTATTTTATCTAGACTACACCCATTTTAAATACATATTGATTGGTTCTAATATTTAAGAATGCATCCTTCTTGTAAAAGGTTAAAAGATCAAATTCAAAGAGGTAGAAAATATATATCTAGGAATCAAATCACTACGCAAATACATTGCATTCATATTTAAGTATAGCTTCCTTCATAAATCTGGATCATACATTGCAATAAAAAATAAACTTTATCCTAACAATATAGCAACAAGATGTGGGATTCCACTATTTATTTAACTGAACATATTACAATTCTGCAGGATATTTATATGTAGAACATAAAATGTAATTCTGGCATTGTCAAAGAAAATAAAATAAAATATTAAGTGATGGAAAAAAAGTATATTATGCAATAAAAACTGTGAATAAGCCAGTGTTATTGTACCTGCCCCCAGCAAGTATTATGCATTGGGTTTTTTGTGATGTTGACATTAATTTGTCTATTTGCAAAAAAAAATTATAATTTTCCATAGTTAGACATTGAAATTTTTTATTTTTTATTTATTTAAATTATTTAAATTTATTTTTCTGATTTCTTATTGGTCCCTACTTTCAACATGTTATTGGAGAATGCTTTGTAAAATGTGCTAAAAGTACAATGCATTATTAAAAAAC
The DNA here is from genome assembly GCA_034641835.2 of Pinus albicaulis. Classification (NCBI taxonomy): domain Eukaryota; kingdom Viridiplantae; phylum Streptophyta; class Pinopsida; order Pinales; family Pinaceae; genus Pinus; species Pinus albicaulis. The sequence goes on from CM076580.1 coordinate 93,745,721, forward strand.
ATTTAATAACCCAAATGGATGGACATGGCAGACGTTGCATCATCTGTACTGGCGCATACCAGCTGGGTTTTTCCCGGTTCAGTGCAATCATCACCAAATCCACCATACGATTATGTATTTATGGATAATCCTAACGCTTTTTAGATGTTAATATATTATATCAAATACTCTCATTAACATCACATCATTACAATTCAATGACCTTTAATTAAATGTTCATGGAACATAGCATTACACATTTAACCGTCAAACTTGGTCAATCATACATGCGCCTTCATATTTTATAACTTACCCAATGTTTCTGCGTATGAATTTCTGACTATGGCAATTTATATAAACTCCGCCTTGAATAAAGGATCAACCACCAACATAAAACAACTATGGCCCATACCCTCCGCGTATATTGTGAGGTGCTAGCATATGAGATCAACTACGCAAGGTCACCATATATATATTCACACATACCATGCCAACGCCACAACGTGTCCGGGTCCCACAACAACTTAACGTATCGTTGCATCTAACGGTCACGGTCTTTGTCGCCTTTGATTGGATGATCCGACGACCATCGCACAGTCAAAGTGCACGCCTTTTACACCTCCTGAATCACACGATCGGACTGGGGCCCAGTGGTTAAGTCACCATATCCATCCGACGGCTGATGACTTATCGCGCGGGGTTGGTTAATTCGACGACCACAACTAGATATCGCATTTTTTTTCCCACCGAAGTTTAATGCGCAAAAATAACGCGAAAGAAATGGTTTTCATAAACTGCCTGAGGCCACGTGTCAGTCACTGGGCAATATTGCGTTTTTATTTTCAATACAGCTTACCATTTTAAAATAACGCGAAAACATCCGAGTCAGTTCTGAAACCCCTATCACTATTCACAGTGCTCGTGGTTCCACTCCTCAAGGTTCCATTCTCCACTATGCTTATGATCGCGCCTCTCCATGTGTTAATCTTTGTTTTATGAAATTTGACCGCACATATATTGTATCAACAATTTATTCAGTCACCCCTACACATAGAAACTTGAACCATTTGCAATGCAATCTGATTGCTATAGTCTATCTCAAGCCTTATGGCTTTTACGATGGCATCGATTCTGCCAATCAAATCCCCATCACTCTATTAGGGATCATTCCCTTAGCTATGGCACCATCGACCCTTCTCATGGTTTCTACAGTTCGATATTTCAAAAGGCTAAGTTCACCTTCGGACTATTGTCGAATCTTCTTTGGGGATTCCGAGCCCTAATACTTCCACAGTAGTATACATCCACCACAAAATACATAATAATCGACTTTCACATTACACGCAGAGCATTATAGCAATCCCCCAGATGACAGGATTACAAATTCGCCCTTCTACACATAGATTCTTGTTATGCATTGCACAGGGTTCTACTTCACTGATCCTCATACATTGACTTACTGAATTCGAAGCCCATTTATACAAGACATCATTCAACTCAATTACAGAGATTATTCACACTGAATAAGTAACTACGCATTAAACCTTTTTGGTAACCTATATGCGCTCATTCAATTAATTCTTTTGGTCATTAACCTCCGGCTCATTAACATTAAACCACCCCCTATATTTAAATGAAATCTCCGCATATAACACTGGGCCCACAATTAACTCACCTCGACTAATAGCATAATGGATCCAACGGTCCAAAGTTTATCGCGTTCCAACTCCGAAACTTACCCATATCCAACGATTATCACGCAACTAAAGTGCATGTGCGTTAATCGTCATGTAAGTGATTTTACAATACCACTTTGCGCCATGCGTCCTCCATCTAATGGAATCGTGTTTTTTTTCATAAAATATGTTTACCACTTTCACAAAGAGCAACATCGCCAGTTTCCAAAGCTTCGGTTTACTGTTCATGCACGGTTCCATGACTTCTTCAAGGTTCCGGTTCACCCTGCGCTTTCGAATATGCTTTTCATGGTTTCACCGTATGGCTTCATTGTTCACGGTTATCATTCACTACACCCATCAATTTCGTTCCAACAATGCCTATGAACTTTATTCCACAGCATTTGCATCGATTCTTCACTTCAATCCACACAAGGATCGCTATCCATTTCTTAATTCCTTCGTCTTCATATTTGTGCGCCTTCCACTGTTGAGGCACTCGCGGGCTTCATATAGCCCCTGTATATGAACCACACTCATAAATTACCCTCCGTTACAATTCGAATAACGATTCCAATTTCCACTGTCTCAGTACTGATTCAAATGTATTACAGTTTTCTCCAAACCTTGATTACTTGCTCGGAATTGCACCTTATGCTTTAATCCCAAATTATATATCCAAACTTCAACTTGTTTTAGTTTTTTCTTAATTAAAATAGTACAATGACTATGCGACAACTATAAATAAAGCTTATTCGGTGACTGATCATATTCCATAAATTTTTCAATAATATTTTAACATCCTTTGTGTTTTTTTTTAATATTATTTATCAATAGTTTCAAAAACATATATGCATTTAATTTTTGTACAATTATGAATATGGCATGTTAGGGAAGAATATTACAAACGATTTCTAATTAAATGTGCTTCTCGTTTACCAACTCATGTCTCCTATTTAACAAGTCGGGTGCCCAACTCTTCGTTCTATCTCTTGTTTGGGCGATATTTTCCTATGCTGGAATTCCATAGTACTGAGTGATTTGGACTATATACTTTATATTGTAAATGTTTTATGCCTCTCATGGAATATATTGTCTTTTGACAATTTGTTTTGGATTTTAATGTTATAAATAGGCCAAATTGTTAAGTACTGAAGAATGAAGTTCTTTTTGTCTAGATAAATATTTTTTTGTTTTATATATATATATGTAGTTATAGAAGGTCTTTGAATTTTAAATTTCTATTTTATATTTCTTAGATTTTTACTATCAATTCTTTCTCAACAAAACTCTTGTAAGCACGCTATATTATATTGAAAGCTTTTCGAAGCTATAATAATTAATTTTGAGGAACAGTATATGTTTATGATTAAATTTAAACCAATTTAATTAAAGGGTAAGCATTTACTGTCTAATAAAATAATATTAATGTTGTTGGACAATATATGTCCACACCAAACAGTATTAATTATTCCATATCAAGAAAATATGTCTAATAAAATAATATTAATGTTGTTGGACAATATATGTCCACACCAAACAGTATTAATTATTCCATATCAAGAAAATATGTATCGCCTATATTAACACTACATTTTGAATTATGTGCAATAATACAAATTGAATGTACATGTAATATAATAAATTTTTGTTAGAAACTTAATTTAAACTTCATATATATATATATATATATATATATATATTTGGGTTATTTATTTAAATTTTATATATTTAATTAAAGCATTTTTATTTTATGTTAAGGTATTTTATTTTATATAATATTTCAAAAATATATATAGTATTAGGTTATTATTATGCGTGCCTAATTTTTAATATAAAATTTAATTATTTTATATATATATTTTTTTATTTTATTGATTAAAAATTTATAAACTCAACACTAAAATCTATTATCCAATTTTTTAACTTTTTTTTTTTAATATCACATTACAATAATTAGATCCTCAAACCAGAAATTTTAGTGTATTTTTTTTCCTAAGTGAGATATGAAAACTCTATATGTCATTTTAAACTTATAATCAATAAAGCAATTTTACCAAGCAAAAACACAACAATCCTTACATTTGACTTATATGCTTATTACTGAATAGCAAATATATTATTGAATTTTAGTTCTAGTATAGCATAAATTTTGTCTATACAATATTAGCTCATGGTAGAGCAACAAAAGCTATTTACAATTCAAATTTTTCCATAATAATTTAAGCTTAAATTTCCATGGCTAATAATATTATTTAATGCATATATTAATTATTTTTAGAATTAATATTTTTTTAAATGTGGATTGTATTAAAATGACTTTACATTATATTTTAGCTCATTCTTAAAATAAAATAAAATTTATATACTATATAATTAACTTACTTTTACTTAATTGTACATAATTTTAAATTCATAAATACATGTATTATTTTTTAAAATAATTTTTTAGAACATGGCTCAGTTGAAATAAATAAATAAGTTAAATATTAATTACATTTAACCAATACTAATTACATAATAACAATACAACATAAATTAGTAATTAAATTAAACTAAGTACCAAGAGCTAAAAATAAAATAAAATATTTATTTAAAAATAAAAGTAAATTTTTATAGTATAGAAGATGTATAAATATCATGCAAATTAAATTTATAAGAACTTTATCATACCTAAATATTATAAAAAAATTATTGATAATAATAATTTTAGTGGAAACTTATTTTAAAAAATAATTTATTATATTTATTTATCATAATTTACTAAATTTACATTAATAAAAAATATATAAATTAAGAGTATTTTGCAATTGCAGTTCAATATTTAATAGTATAAAATAATAAATAAACAAACTATTAGCACAAATAATTTAAAGAAGTGGCAGATTGAATAAAATAAATATATAATATATATATATATATATATATATATATATATATATATATATATATATTAAGTATTAAATTATAATCAACGTAAATAAAAACTTATTTTTTTAACTATAATATAGTTATAATTAGTTAATCTATGATTGAGCATTTTAAACGTGATAGATTCCAATCTTAAAGTGTTATCCATATTTTCTTACTAAGTGAATTAACAAGGCACTAAAAGCAATTACTCATAAACATAGTCAAACTCAAATTGTAACATTTCTATATTTACATTAAGGGGCAGGTAGTCGCTACTTGTAGCCTTGTTCTATGTGAATTGCAAGGTTTCACCAATGTTAGTGTCCCCTACGAACAATAAGAGTACCATAATGGCTTGTCCTTGAATGCGACTACCATGATGGCTTGCCCTTCACCTTCACTTCCCCACTCTCACATTGTAACCCATGACTTACTTAGTACTCTTGTGGCTTGTCCTTCACATTCACTTTGTCCACTCTAACATCCCTTTACAAGTCTCACAGATCTCATACTGTTTCGACTATCCATGGATAGTGTAACACACACAAAAAAAAATATTTATTTTACCTATGGTTTGCGTAAGAATTACCATAAACATAACTCATGTATTTAAATCAAAGGTGCTTGACATAAATATTAATGTTTTACTATGTATCTAATGGTTAATACATTCAAGTCCTTCTTATAAACCATGATTGACATAATCCACAGTTGGCTATATATGAGAATGTTATATCCAAAGTCTTCTTGATAACCACATAAAGAATTTATGCTATTTTTTTATAAAGTTTGATACTTCGCAAGATGTCATAGCTCTGCAATTAATTAGGGTTTATTGGGAATCGAATTCTTATCCAGCTATGAGCTGGTGCGTATTTCACATTTATTAATATCGGTTTACGCATGTACTTCTCACAACAGTTGGCGATGGACTAGGATCTTGAATGAGATTCAAGGTTGTCCGGCCTCATCCCCACCGTCTATCTTTCCGGAGATCCACAGTCCAAGTCATTTGGTGGGATGAATTGGTGATCCATGCCATAACCCTAGCCATCCTTCCTTATGCTTCGACTTTTTCTTCTCAGGTCTTTGTTTCTCATTTAGTTTCTACAGTTCAGAGAGATGCCCAAGGTGATATGCATGACTGGCTGTAGGTTTCATAACTTTGGGTATCCCATTCATTGTTTACAATAGAGGACAGTTTCTATCGGGCATTCCTGTTGCTTGAATCCTCGGCACTAAAGTGGAAATCCCCTCAACATTAACAAGGTATTCACAACAACAATCAAGCAATATTTCTTAGTTTACCTTTATGTATTCATCAAAGTTTTACCATTCAACGAATTTGTAACTCTTGAATCCGTATATGATGTTTTCTAGCTACTCAATGCTGGAGGAAATGCGAAAATCACTTCTTATAGGTACTTGTTTTGTTTTTATTTCTATTTGCAGTTTCCACTACGTAATACATCTATCTTTTGTTTTATAATCAGAACCTCATATTCCATTTCCTTTTCGTTGCTTGCAAGAGAGGTTATAAAAATTTTGAGGACAGTCTCCTTACATCTTGTCATTTTCGATACCCTATGATCTAATCCCAATACTGAAATCGCTGGCATGGCTCCTCCAGGTAAGCTTCTTTGGGGATTCCGCACAGTGGCAAGTTTTTTAATGCATCTCATGCGTTTAGAATTTTCTAGAAATGAAGACTTCTTCTGAGTTGTTTATTTAATGTCTCTGCAAATGAGCACAATATTTTTCTTTGGATTTTAGTTACAGTTTTAAGGGTTTTGTCTTCTCTAGTCGTGAAGACCCTTCTTTTTATGATACATGGGGTTTTCTTAAGAGTACATAGATATTTCCTTTGACTATTTGTCAATACCCAAGCTTCGGCCTTCAGGGTTCGAAATATTGTTTAGAAGAGGAAATACACAGTCAAATTTGTACAATTAATGTTTAAATCAGTTTTTTCGAATTTTATTACTATTGTTCTTTCTAGTGTAATTAACTGGTTCACGATTCTTACTTTGCACGTCCTTCATTAAATAAATATGTTGCTTACAGTGATGGGTACCCTAGGTTTATGTATATTTTATATTGAATTTTATCCATCTATTTCATCGCTGTAACATTTCTGCTCGAGGGTTTTTATCTGTATGTAATTTCAATACTTTGTTTACTTCACTGATAAAGACTTATGAAAATATTTATTCTATTTTATCGTGTAATATGTATTTTCTTGCGGGTGTCCGACCCACCGAACCACACCGTCCGTGTATAGTTGACAGGAATACGATGTGTGTTGGGTTGGTTCTTCTGTACCCAATGCCAACGACGATTATTCTGACTCAGGTTCTGACATAGTAACATTTTCCTCCTAAATTCTTTGCATGGCATAGTAATAATAATACCATTTTAATTTCTTTCATCTCTTTTTATTAGGTTACTCCGTAATAGTTTATGTTGCATGCTTTTGTTTTTAATTAAATGCAATTCTCTACAGTTTTAATGCATTGCACTATTTAAAGAATTCACAGTTTAGTTAGTTTACTTCGAGTATTTATCCAGCAATCATTCTTTGTATCCTTCACTACCGATACTTTCTTTTACAATATTAAACGGTAAAATATTATGGTGTTTTCACAGCATTTGCCTTAATGTACGAAGTAATATAATTCTCGTAACTTCACAACCATATATATATATATATATATATATATATATATATATATATATTTCCAACAATATATAGCTTGTATTAATCTATATAGAATGATCAGGAAATTTTTCCAACAGAGAATTATTATTCACATTTTATCTAAAAGAACAGTTTTCAACGGTGAAATATATTATAATACAGTCGGTCTAAATACCTGTTACTATATAAAATAACATGAAGAACAATAATTCTATTCTATCTAATAATAATAAACAGATATTCACTTTTCTGGAAAAATTGAATCAGACTGTGGTGTCCTCCCAACCAACAAGAGAGGATATGACGTCCTGCTCTTCCCCCGTGCTTCCACTAAAAGGTATGGGTTGGCAGTAGATTTTCTGCTGTGACCTCAAGACTACAAGTCCATTCAGTACCAGAAATCTTCAAGAAATCTCTAAGTGATTTTCCACTGGTCTCTACCAGCTAAGGAAACTCTCCACTCTTCCTTAGCCCAACAACAGAACCCCTACTCCTCACTAGGATGAGTCTCTTATCCCTAGAGGAGCAGGTAACTGTTCAAATTGTCCAACCACCTTTTCAGTTCTTGGAAAACATTTACCAACAGTATTTTCACTTTTACTTTCCATAACCAATTTTGTGCGATATTGTCTTAATGATAGTCCACCTTAATGCAGTTGTCACAGACACATAGCTTATGATTTGATTATGCTTGTGCTCATGATTCACACTATTGATTTTCCCCGAAACATTTTTATTTACCTCTTATTCTTCTTTTTTTCCTTATGAAAAGACTTAAATTATGATTAGAAGAAATTGATAGAAAATATATTATTTACCTAAGTATGCAATATTTTTGGATATTTTAATTTTGAATGATTTTATTTCCAAGCTTAAGAATAAGAATCACTACACCTATTTAAAATTCATGTAGGGATATAACAACAATATCTATAAAGAAAAACATAAATATATGAGATTATTGTTTTTTTCCTTATGCAAAGACTTAAATTATGATGGGAAGTAATTGATAGAAAATATATTATTTACCTAAGTATCAAATATTTTTAAATATTTTAATTTTGAATGATTTTCTTGCAAAGCTTAATCTTAAAAAATCACTACACCTATTTAAAAATCATGCACTCATATAGTAGCAATATCTAGAAATAAAAACATAAAATATATGAGGTAGTTATCTATATTGAAATATTTATTTTTGCAATGTTAACTATTATAAATTATATTGGTTAATGCTATGACAACGTTGTTTTATCCATATTTAATGAAATGATTGATTTAATCAATAATGTCCCCCTAATCAGGGTCAGAGAGGGTATAACAATCCACTTTAGGATTTGGGTGATGTGAGGGACGTCCGAGGATAAGGCTGGGAGGCATCCAAATGTCACCCCGAGCATGCAATAGCATATATGAATTAAGGTGAAGGACATGCGGGGTCATCCATAACTACCACATGTGAGAGGTGGTTGATATGGTGGCAGGCTCTCGAGGAAATGGTATTTCCCCCTCAGGTAATTATGTGGTGTTAGTGCTCTGCAGCGGGGCGTTCGTGGTGGAGGTGCTTCTTGTCGCAACTGCTTCTGCATCCAAACCATATAGAAATCAATTTTTGGTATGTTACTCCTCTTACCTCCCCTTTGGGCTTGGTGATTGTATGTTATAGTTGTGAAATTGAAAGGGTAGTGATTTGGCATGGTCCGATTTGGAACGAAATGCATCTGCATGAAGTTTCAAGGCATGAAGTCATGTATATAAATTTTGTTCTTTCTATCTCTGTTTCAGAAAAGTTTGGAATTATGTGCTCTCGAATGGGAATGTTTCTCTTTGTTTGTGGGCGTTGGGGCATGGGAAGGTATGTCTCTGTTTGTGGGTGTCGGGAAACATCTGGCTCTATGCGGCCTGTAAGAAATAGAAGCTATCTTAAAAGGTGGGATTTTTGTCATGATTTGTGGGGGAAGGGCCTATTATGGGTGTCTGTGTCTATGGGTATGATTTGGGTGAAGCTTCAGTTTGTCGAGGACCATCTCAGAGATGATAATGTTCAAGATTGTAGTCGTGGGAATGAGCATATCTGTACAACCTTCTGGTTCACAGGACGACTCTTAGATATGTGAAACAATGGAGTGGCTCTACTAATATGTTATGGGATTTGTTTTGGCAGCATAACCCTACTCCTGATTGTCCTGTTGTGCCCGCTACTGAAAATACAATAATTAATCGTAATAGTAGCGCCTTGTGTGACAACATGAATATTTCCTAGCTTGGGTTGGTTGCGGGGGTTCTGTACCGACACAGATACATGCAAAAGGATAATGCTCAGGTAAATATGGTTCGAGGTACTAAAACCACATGGGTTGGTGGACAGGGAAGTGGAAACAGGTACATGAAGAGAAAGTAAAATATAAAGGCCTCCGACAACAAAACGAGAAAGAGTGGTCAGCGTACTAATGCGTAGAGAATATAGGAGGCAATGCAGGAATATGATTTATGCACACCTACGGAGGTCAAGAAGTTGATTAAAACTTGGGAAATAGACCAGAACCGTCGTCCACCCGCAAAATTCAAGGTAGAGGATTGGCAGGATCTTGTCTCGGATCAAGGCAACACACTGGGTCGCATCACTCAGTACAAGCACATGATGCACCTGTATAAGATAATAAAGAGCCTGGTGGCCTGAGCTATAATGGCGCCTCAGGGGCATGCCATGGAACCAGACCCGAGATTGCAGGAAATTTAAAGAGAACTACCGCTAATTCAGGTTCAGATCCAACATGAGAACAAATGCCTTAGCCTCATTTAAGGGTACATCCCATACCTCCCTTAGTCAGAGTTTCTGGGGTCGAGTGCTCATGACCAAGCTCTAGTGGAATATTTTGATTAGAGGATGTCTTCATGCTTACTTTTTTTGGATTTTTTTTAGTTTTTTCTACAGTTATATATGTCGAGTACTGTAGAATTTTGTGGATATCTAGGGAGAAAATGTTGGGTTGATTTTCGGGCTTACAAAGCCTTGAAGGATAGACATAAAAAATTCAAATTTTGGTTGGCCTATAATTTATATCAGTGGCCAAAAGACTTGGTTTCCCATAAGGTAGGTTGAGGTCACTGAACATCTACTATATGACTGTAATCTGCTTTTAAATTTGAATGAATGACCAAAAAAGGAAAAATTTCCAATGTGTGAGCTTGTTATGTTTTTGGTACATACAATAACCACCATTGAGCTTTCTAAATGTGATACTTATTCATATGTTTGGTGGCCGTTAAGCAAGGCTAGGCATTTTTGGCTTGTGGAAAAAGTAAAAAAAGTTGCTAGGGTTGTTTCCTTTGATCAGATGAGTGTAAGATCATTAATTTAGGTTGACTATGAGCACTGAACCGCTTCATATATCATTATGTGTGGAGTTGATGGCAGCATTATAGTGATTACCTACTAAATTTGTCAACTTTATATGTTTATTAACTCAAAACCAAGTTTCTTGGAGCAGAAGAATTTATTCTACTCATAGTGGTCCTCACATAACTTGTTGAGTTTCCTCCAGCATTTTCAAGTGGGAGAAACATAATAATTTTCAAGGACCACTAGAGCCAATAGTATAAGCAAACAACAAACTACTCAAACTTAAAATTGTCTTCAACACAAAGTTGTCTTCAACACCTTCCAGATTCCATACCCCTCACCTACAAGCTTATTGGAATTGGTAACCCAAACTAGATTGGTTACTATCTAAACATTTTATTCTGGCTCCTACTCTTTGTGAACAATATCTTTAATGTAACTGAATGGGGTGGTTCCGAATTATCTAAATTTTGATTTTGTTAAAAATAATGTTGAGTTTTAAGGGATTCTTTTTAAACCAAGTTGAAGGGCATAACTATATTGGAAACTTCTATGGTGAAAATTGAAAGCTAAGAAAGTTGTAAGTTGTATATATCATTCGGCCTGGATTGCAGTAAAACTCTAAAACACAAATGGCAAGAAAACATTTTAGATGTGTCAATGTTGCATTTTTATTTGATGGTTGGATTTTTCTTTCCAAACCTAGTCAAATTTACATGTGTGAAATAATGAAGCATTTGGATGCATTTTTCATATTATTGCATGATCATGCTCATGTTGTACTCAGGGTAAGGAGAAATGTTTATTTATGGATGCAATTAACATGATAATATTTTCCTTATAAGTTTCACATTTAAGTAGCCAACTCTTTTTTCTTAAACAAAACCATTACCCTTAAATCACTCCCTTTCATATTCTTGAATATTTTCCTGGTTTTTTAGTGGAATGACATAGCTCTATAAGGGTATAGACCCAAAATTATTCTTTATAAAAAATCCGTGTGGCTTTGCGAATTTTAGGTAAGTGTTTTTCAATTTTTTTTGTTAATAAACTCCCACTAATCTAGAATTAAATTAGAAGTATTTTTTATAATTATTTTAAAACTTATTTTGCAACTATCATAAAGATCAATGTTCAACTATCATAACCTTTGTTTTTTTTAAATTAACAATTCTAACCTAGCCATGGAAGTATTTAATAAGTTGCAATTATCATGTTATAATGAATGCATTGCAATTATGATGTTAATGATATTTCCCCCCAAGTCCTTCAAACATTGGAGCATTGAATTTGTTCCATGGGCACTTTGTTTGAAGATTTTTTCAAGAAATCAAATCTAAACTCCTTTTAAAGAACATGTAGGTTGTAATCTGGAAATAAAGGATTGTCTTTTATGTTTGTTTTTCTCTATGATAATATTAATTTATATTATATGTTGTAATTGTTTTGAAAGATTTTGGTGGTATTATTTTAAATAAAATAATATGGTTGTGCAATTTATTGTGAAAAAAAAATGAGAAAATGATTAGATAGATAGATAACAAACATTTTTGTAAATTCTGTGTTGGAAATTTTAAATTTCATAAATCAATTTTATATTATGAAAATAAATTCTTATTATTCAATTTTATTAGAAATATAAATGTAAAATTACAAGTATAAATATATCTTAACTCTATGTTTATAATGCATTAAGAGGGTTCAAATCTTTCAATTTGTAAGTCTTTATTAAAGTATAAAACTTGAGGAAATAATTACACCTCAAGGGATTTGATTCTAGATACATTAGAATTAAGATGGACTTACACTTATATATATATATATATATATATAAACTTGAATCAATCATAGAGTCAAAGTTGTTGGGTCTAAAGTATGTGGTTTTTAGATACATGTTTTTTTTAACATATGGTATATTGTCTATAATATTGCATGTAATGAAGCCTATACATAGGTTTCAAATTCTATTTTTAAGATGTCTTTTGGCCAAGAGTCTATTAAAGTATGATTTTCTGATTAAAATAATATAAAACAATAACTAAAGTACTTGGTGGTGTTAAAATTATTGGTTGAAAACTCAATAAGGAAAAATCTAGTGGCGTTAAAGGAATATGATCTTTAAGTGATTGTGATTTTGACACCCTAAAAATCTCTAGATTTCTCAAACAAAAATTAACCATATAATAATCTCTAAAATCACATAATTTATTAAAAAAAAAAACACAATATTTAATATCTTATACAATTGTGTAACTTTTACCTTTTAATACAGTAATTTAATAAACATTACTTAATAATAACAAATAAAACATAAAATAATCATGAAATAAGCCATTATTACTATATTCATTAATTATGGAATAAACATTACACTACCATGATTTAATGGACTTTTGATTCGTGCATTACAAGAAAAATATCCAACAAAGCATTCTCTTTGAATTCCTCAAGTACCTTATGGACCTTTCAACCGAGGCTCAGTAAGAAATAAACCAAAAAAATTTCTTCTAATCTTCTTAATCAGAATCATAGCATATGACCAAAGCAAACTCCTTTGCACTCCAGCTCATAGTATAAAATAGAAGATGTTGACTAGATTTGCACACTGGCAGCTCCAACCATTCTCACTTCAGCACATATCTTACTAGTCCAGGGATATGAACATCTGAAAAGTAATGAACCCAATCAATACATTTGGCGTCGAAGTTGAAGCATGTCACAGAGCAAAGGAAGCACAATGGAAAAGGGCGAATCACATAAGAGCAAAGGAAGCACAACGGGAAAAGGCGGAGCACAATAAGCTTCCGCTCAATCTGTAAAGATTCAAACGTATGTATAACGGCTCAAGAACCAACTTTACCAAACCCGACAATGGAATTCCGATAATTCAGAAAGTTATCAATAAAGTGGGTGGGGACATTTTTTAATGTTCAAGAGTCAAGAATACGACTAGTTACACCACCTTGTCAATTAGATACAACTATATTGTTATTTCGAAATTGACATCCTTCCATTTTCCAAGATTCATCTAACTATTTTATTAAAAAATATATATATTTAATTAAAATTAATTAAATTATTAATTATTTAGATATATTTAAATTAATTAAATTATAATAAATACATAATTTAAATAAATTAAAAATATATATATTTTCAACTGATAGTATATATATTTAAAATTAATCAAACCAAATTATAACTACACTAAATGAATAAATATCACTACCATCTAACATGCATGTCTATTAACGCGGCATCACCCATAGGGTCAAAAGATGTCCGTTGTCCTTATGCATGTGTTCTTAATTCAAATCATTGTTCACAATTGTGCAACATTCAAATTTGTGTGTGTATTGCACAAAATTTCATAGCAGCGTAACTTTTTTGCATATTCGATGGTTTTCAAATGTTACATATTGGCTTCTTTATTCGATATTTTCTGAATTTATTTGTTTATATTTTTTGAGTTGATTTATTTTTTTATTTATTAGAATTAAGTAAAGATGGGTTAAATTTAATAATTTGAATTATATAATTTGCAAATCTTACTCATAATTTTTTTTTATTTATATCTTAAAAACACAAATCACAATGGAACCCAAATTCCAAACAAAACATCAATTAATTCAACTACGCCACGTTAAATATCTAATAGATATCAAAAAATATATACTCTTTGTTTGTTTGTGAAATGATTGCGCTTGGTTCCACCTTCCACAAGTCATAACTAATGACCTGAAAGATGTTTGCTGTCTTTATGTGTGGGTTGTTAATTTTCTTATTTTCTCAAATAAGATCTGTTCTGAGGGGAGTATCCCAAGTGTTATAAGTTACCGTTTGCTCAAAATAAAAGAAAGCATGTCACATGTTATAATCTATAACGTGTACAAACTTACCACGTGTCGACTCACAGGCCACTTAAAAAAAGTGTTCCCATATATTGCACGCAGTTTCGCGACAGGTGAGGCGACGCTTAGAGCGCCGTAATGCAGTTCCCGTCAAACAACGAGCCGAGGGCAGTCATGAAGTTAGATAAAGTTGGCGCGTGGTGTGGAAAATTTCAGGGGTAAAATAAATGGCGCTGTCCACGTAGGCGTCAATTTCACTTGGACCAAAAAAATCGTTTTTATATGACTGTGAGAGTGTTTGAATGGTGCTTTTATAGTTAAAATGGAATCAGTACATCCAAAATTTCAAAAACTTTACAGTCCTAGCCGGATTTCAAAAAATTTCCACATCATGCATACATTTCTATTATTTTCCAAACAACCTGGGCAAAACAAACGTGTGTATAAAATTTAGGTGAAACAGTTCTATCCCCATTCAAGTTTCCCAAAATTTTCCAACTTTAATTTAAAAAAAAAAAAAAAACAAAGAACAAACACGACATCTTTTTGGCTTCTGCCTGGAAACTCACAAAGTGTCGCCACTCGATTACCGTCAGCGCCCATGTGACCATTTCTTTTTTCCAGTTTTTGGAAAACAGTGATTTGGTTTTCTCGACTGAATTGAGTTGTAAATTAAGTGCAATTAAAGTGAAGACCAACCAGTACAGTTGTATTCATAGCCATAACCAGAGATTTACGGTTGCCTTTGCCCCTACGGCAGAAGTGGGTCTCTTTTTCTCTTTTGCCCACCCACTGCTCGGAAAACTGGGATGCTGCACGGAGGACATTTGATCGGGTGATTTAACGTATCGATTGAGCAGGTATACGCAACTGTTGAAAGATTAGCGAGTTCTATATTCTGCTCTATTTGAACAGTGCTGCTCTGCACTGTATATTCATGTTTTTATGTACTGTTTTGCATATTCTTCTATATAGCAGCGTTTTTTTCCTTCTGAGAAAAAGAAAGAAAGATTAGTCTCGAGTATACACTAGCCAACCTCGCGTGTAGCGATGAGTCACTTTACCAAAATATTATGGAAATATATGCCAGTCTTATCATCTTTCACTTTCTATTAAAATGACTGCAGGGAATGAAAAGACTAGCGACTTCCAGGATATACAGTATAGACCAACCTCACGTGTAGCGAGGAATACCAAACATTGTGGAAATATATTACATTCTTATGATCTTTCACCTTCCATTAAAATGACTGCAGGGGATGAAAATCTGACTTTCCACAAAAACTGACTGCAAGGTAAGAAAAATAAAACATTCTCTAAGTACTTCTACACGATTTCGTGATAAGTAGTCCATTGAATATATAGTTTCAAAAACATTGCATCATTATCAACAGTCAGGATTACAAAAGGACTAAATGGATAAAGGATCATATGAAAATGAAAGGAAAGGACTTGTTATAGAATTAATTTCAAAATGATTAATGGAAATAAATTATGGAGATAAAAATAATTGTAAATCTGTTTCTTAAGTTTTTTTCTAGATTTGATTTGTTGTTTGAGAAGCCATGACTTAAGCTATTAAAGTTGCTGGCTACATCAATCTTTAACTTATTGGATTTTTTAGCATGTCTTCTAGCACATAACACAACCAACTTCTTAAGATTTGATTTTGGTGCCTTGCCAATCCATAAATCACTGCCCACCATCATAATGGTAAGATTTAACACTATGGATGGAAACCATAAATCTCACCCCACCATCATAATGGTAAAATTTAACACCATGGATAAAAACCATAAATCTCACCCCAAAATCATAATGGTAAAGTGCTCCTTCAATAAAGCATGCTCAACAAAAGTTCTGCTCTTTGAATAAAGCATGCCCAGCTAAATTTAAACTCTATATGGAGGATGCGCACTAGTGTGAGAGTGTGAATGGGTTTTGTATCCGTAATACAGGTAACCCGATTTATTTCCTATTGCATGTTACCTTCACAATGTATTACAGATGGTTGATAATTATGGTTTTCAAAAGTAGGGTTGATTAATTTATATACTACATATTCACATAGTTGTGAGTTATGAGTTATGGTTGTCACTCACTCATAGAAAACCAGGCTTGCAATTCCAATCCATTAAAAAAACTACAGAAGAAATATATCATATATATTCACATGGTGGTGAGTTATGAGTTAATCAGTTATGGTTGTCACTCACAGAGAGCCAGGCTTGCAATTCTAATTAAACAAACTCAATAAGACCAGAAGAAAAAAAAATCTACATGATAAATGATAATCCACATACATTAATTCACAGGTAATAATCCACATTGATTCACGGGTAACAGATGAGACTATCTATCTGAACATCAATCAGGTTAACAAAAAAGCTAAAGAGGAAGAAAATATCTACATGATAAGTGATAATCCACATTGATTCGCAGGCAATAGAGGAATCTCTATTCATCTGAACATCAATCTAAGCAGTCGTAATGTACATACCCACAACGACAATCAGCAATCTCCTACACACAAACATCACTCTCTATTCACCTCACCAAAATGGATTGGATGCAAGCTCTGAGAGTTCATGGGCAATAACACTGATCATGCCATCCACACCAACGTTACTATTAGGGGACTTGAAGGGCTGCATACCAGTCATGTATGAAGGGATTGAGAAAGGGTATGCATAGACATCTGGGCATTGTGTTCCAGAGTGCCCTACCATTAAAAATAGAGTTGCTGGAGCAAGGATCATGAGCTAAAACTATTAAAACTATTAAGAAGATGTATTCTGCTGTTGTAAATTCAGCTGATTGTTAGTCCAACCATGCTTATTGCACCTTTTATTCCAACCAATATGACAAGGGCAGAGTAAGGTTGTATTTTAGATATTTCGGCTTTGCCCTTTATTGTTGAAAGATCTTCTGCTGATGTAAATTCAGCTAATTTAGGTAGTACAAAAAAACATATGCACCAAGTGGTTGTGCATACAAGCTCTTCCAAAATTGTCCCTAGTCAACAGTATTGTCATTCCACTTGCTTGCTTAATGCACCTGTTATTCCATTCACTTGTTAATGAACTTGTTATTACACTCCATTATTCCATGCTCAGACCTTATTACAAACTCCAAAAATGTTTGTCGCTACTTAGATTTCCCATTTGACATAACTCATGAAAGTTTCCAGTTGCAGAATATTGAATGGGATAAAGGCTTCATGGTTTTAGAAGGGGTTACTTATGGAGAAGAGAATGTGACCTGCATAATGTTACGGTTTAATAAAATTAATTAACCAAATTAAAAAATAAATAAAACTCTGAGCACTTTTCATAGTTTGGAAGGTCGTGCTTTGAAAGGGAACCTTTCTATATACTATGATAGGATCAGGAAATATTCTAGTGTCCACATTTACATGTAGCCTTCAAAACTACCCTATTTCACAAGGTTCAATAGGGAAATATCCCAACGACATACCCTTGGAAATGAGGATATCAAGGGACATCCCCCATCTACAAGACATAACAGGAAATCCCCATAAATGCTAATATGAGATATCTTTGAATTAGATTTCACAGACAAATTCTCGACTATGGTGTAATGATAAATACTGACAACATTTGCAACTGAATACAAAATGCCATAAATACACACCAATCCACAGTCAGCTCGGGATGAAAACCATAAATCTCTACCCACCATCATAATGGTAAAATATAGCACTATGGATGGAAACCATAAATCTCACCCCATACCAGTCATGTATAAAGGGTATGCACAGACATCTGGGCACTGTGATCGAGAGTGCCCGACCTAGGCATAGGGAAGGGTATACCCTACAGTGGAAGGGAAGGTAAAATAATGAAACCCACACACTTCCCTACAGAAATCTTGCACTGCTACATCAGTAGAAGTGAGCAAGAGATAGAGACTAGTCTTGGGATCAATGGGCAAGGGATGGCGAAGGGTTTTTACTGCACTCTTAATCACAGCCTAGATTGAGAGGCGAGTGAGTGACTTTCCATGAGAGTAATAGCGATCATTCACTTCAGTTCCCACCACAATATTCTTGCTGATGTTAAACCCAATCCGGTTTGTGTAAACCTACACATTCCTCCACCATTCTGCAATAGAGGGGGTTTTGTTGCTCCTGACGCTTCTATTGTTGTCTGAGAGGGCAAGAAATAAAGCCTTTATGATCCTCTTGTCATTGAAAGTCCAGTTGCCATACCAAATTGTGTGAATGGTGATATTTTCTTTGAGGCTTGAGCACAGGACCATTGTGGTATCTCATGTGGACAAATTCTGAGGAGCCTTCATATCCCTGTGAGCTCCCAAATTCATTTCCCATGGATACATCTGCAACTTTTGTTGTGTTGAAGTTGGAAGGCCATGGCCTCCAGGCTTCAATAGCTGTAAAAGCCAGAATATAGAATAAAAATATAGAACCCAAATGGAATGAAGCAGCAGAAACCCCAACTCTCTCCATTTAAAAAAAATATACAATAACTATTCCAAAGCCTCTAAACAAGTCCCTGATGTGCATTATCTCTTAATATTATGGTTTGCGTGGTCAGGATTTGGATGAAGGAACTGATTTGCAGTTTGATGTTGGTGAGCATTATGTTCATCCTCTTTTTTTCCCTCACCGATCTTGCACACAACATGGCAAATCCCAGCTACATGGAGAACACCAGGTACGCTGAGAATAGAAGGTAATCTACATTGATGGCATCTTTTATTGTTGTCATCGAATCCAAAACGACTGTCGGGTCTCCTTGGAGAGTCCTAGTAATAAAATAGCTCGATGATATAGTCGACATTAGCAGGCTCTCGAATGTGTGCCCCATTTCCCAATAATGGAGGATTTGATGTTCTCAGTAAGCCACTACTCTCGCTCAACCAGCAAGAAGATCAGTGAGCCTATGCACATCCAAGGACCAACATTCAACTTCCATGCCCCTTCCAAGCCCCAACCACCCTAGCGAACCAGTGAAAAAATGGGGCGAATTACTCCAACCCCTGCCTCCAACCCTGTAAATCTAGGCGAATGCCATTGAAATCTGCTCCAACAAAGAAAATCGAGGGTGAATTCGATTGTTTCAGTTTTATGCACATTTTTTTGGTGGGATAATATATAATAATTAATTATTTTTAAAATAATTATTGGGCTAATTTTAAAAAACTATAGAAAATGGGTTTTATAAACAAAAAAACGCCCTATTAAAATTTAAAATCCCTTAAAATTCGCCTTTGGGCTAATATTCGCCCCTAAAATTTTCCATGGGTCGAGTGCTCATGAACCAGCTCTAGTGGAATCTTTTGATTAGAGGATGTCTTCATGCTTACTTTTTTGGGAATTTTGTTAGTTTTTTTTACAGTTATATATGTCGAGTACTATAGAATTTTTTGGATATCTAGGGAGAAAATGTTGGGTAGATTTGCAGCCTTACAAAGCCTTGAAGGATAGACATAAAAAATTCAAATTTTAGTTAGCCTATAATTCATATCAGTGGCCAATAGACCTGGTTTCCCATAGGGTAGGTTGAGGTCACCGAACGTCTACTATATGACTGTAATCTACTTTTAAATTTGAATGAATGACCAAAAAAAGAAAAATTTCCAATGTGTGAGCTTGTTATGTTGTTGGTACATATAACAACCATCATTGAGCTTTCTAAATGTGATACTTATTCATATGTTTGGTGGCCCTTAAGCAAGGCTGGGCATTTTGGGCTTGTGGAAAAAGTAAAAAAAGTTGCTAGGGTTGTTTCCTTTGATGAGATGAGTGTAAGATCATTCATTTAGGTTGACTGTGAACACTGAACCGCTTCAGATATCATTATGTGTGGAGTTGATGGCGGCATTATAGTTGATTACCTACTAAATTTGTCAACTTTATATGTTTATCAGCTCAAAACCAAGTTTCTTGGACCATAATAATTTACTCTACTTATAGTGGTCCTCACATAACTTGTTCAGTTTCGTCCAACATTTTCTTTTCTTTTTTGTAAATTCCGTAGTACCTAGCCATTTTATATCATCAAAATTTACATCCAAAATTGAGTGCCTCAACCTGCCCAAAGGAAACCAGGTCTATTGCCCATCTCAAGAAGTTATAAGCTAACCAGAATCTATATTGTCTCTTACGCTTAGTAGCAGCTAACTTAACACGACTATGTCCATAGAAACTACATAAGAAACTGAGAAGATATAATGTATCAATAGTCATTCAAAATTGAAAGCAAAACATGAGGCTAATGAAAACATGAGATCAAATGTCAGTAGCTGGATCCTTGACAGGAAATCCTGAAGGCTTGGCATCCTGTAGAAGATGGAGCTGTTGTTCAATCTTGCCAATTCAGGCATTTTGTTGATGTTGGACCTTTGCCATTTCACACATCTCTATTGGCCATCTCAAGAAGTTATAAGCTAACCATAATTTATATTGTCTCTTATGCTTAGTAGCAGCTAACTTAACATGACTATGTCCATAGAAACTACATAAGAAACTGAGAAGATATAATGTATCAATAGTCATTCAAAATTGAAAGCAAAACATGAGGCTAATGAAAACATGAGATCAAATGTCAGTAGCTGGATCCTTGACAGGAAATCCTGAAGGCTTGGCATCCTATAGAAGATGGAGCTGTTGTTCAATCTTGCCAATTCAGGCATTTTGTTGATGTTGGACCTTTGCCATTTCACACATCTCTTGCTTCAGGGATTGGAGTTCAAATAAAATTGATGAGTAGGATTGAATTTCTTTTTTCTGAAGGCTCTCTATGGATCGTGCCAACACACACTTCAATTTCCAGTATGTTTTAACAGATTGTTGAAATAAGGAGACTCTGCCCCTAGTATTACCTAGGTCCAGAATAAAGTCCATTCTATATTGTTGCTCACTTATATCAGTTTCTGCTTCCTCTGAATCTTGTTCCCATTTTGAAATTGTTACTTTGATATCCTCAGGGGTAGTAGACTCATATGTATCAGCTAAATTTTCCATAGTTTCCACATTAGATTTGTGTCCTCATTTACGAGATGGAGGAGTTCTAGCAGCACTCTGCCCAACACTCTGCCCAGATTTTGTCCTAGCCATGAAATCTGGAAATAGAGATTCAGATAGGACATGAAAACAAGTTTGACAGAGACTCTATAAAGACGCGAACTAGGTGAAGGCCAGAATATGCAGAAGGTGAAGAGCTAATATGAGATATATTTGAATTAGATTTCACACAGAAATTCTCGACTATGATGTAATGATAAATACTAACAACATTTGCAACTAAATACAAAATGCCATAAATACACACCAATCCACAGTCAGCTCGGGATGAAAATCATAAATCTCTTCCCACCATCATAATGGTAAAATATAACACTATGGATGGAAACCATAAATCTCACCCCACCATCATAATGGTAAAATTTAACACTATGGATGAAAACCATAAATCTCACCCCGCCATAATAATGGTAAACTGCTCTTTGAATAAAGCATGCCCAACAAAATTTAAACTTTGTATGGAGGATGCGTACTAGTGTAAGAGTATGAATGGGTTTTGTATTTGTATTACAAGTAACCCGTTTTATTTCCTATTGCATGTTACCTTCACAATGTATTACAGATGGTTGATAATTATGGTTTTCAAAAGTAGGGTTGACTACTTTATAATATTACATATTCACATAGTTGTGAGTTATGAGTTATGGTTGTCACTCACTCACAGAAAACCAGGCTTGCAATTCCAATCCATTAAATAAACTGCAGAAGAAAGATACCATATATATTCACATGGTGGTGAGTTATGAGTTACGGTTGTCACTCACAAAGAGTTATGAGTTATGGTTGTCAGTCACTCACAGAAAACCAGGCTTGTAATTCCAATCCATTAAATAAACTGCAGAAGAATGATACCATATATATTCACATGGTGGTGAGTTAAGAGTTTATGAGTTATGGTTGTCACTCATAGAGAGCCAGGCTTGCAATTCCAATTAAACAAACTGAATAAGACCAAAGGAAGAAAAAATCTACATGATAAATGATAATCCACATACATTAATTCACAGGTAATAATCCACATTGATTCACAGGTAACAGAGGAGACTCTATATATCTGAACATCAATTACGTTAACAAAAAAGCTAAAGAGGAAGAAAATATCTACATGAAAAGTGATAATCCACTTTGATTCACAGGAAATAGAGGAATCTCTATTCATCTGAACATCAATCTAAGCAGCCGTAATGTACATACCCACAACGACCATCAACAATCTCTTGCACACAAACATCACTCTCTATTCACCTCACCAGAATGGATTGGATGCAAGATCTAAGAGTTCATGGGAAATAACACTGATCATGCCATCCACACCAATGTTACTATTAGGGGACTTGAAGGGCTCCATACGAGTCATGTATAAAGGGATTGAGAAACGGTATACACAGACATATGGGCACTGTGATCCAAAGTGCCCTACCTAGGCATAGGGAAGGGTATACACTACAGTGGAAGGGGAGGTAAAATAATTAAACCCACAAACTTCCCTACAGAAATCCTGGACTGCTACATAAGTAGAAGTGAGCAAGAGATAGAGACTAGTCTTGGGATCAATGGGCAAGGGATGGCGAAGGGTTTTTACTGCACTCTTAATAACAGCCTGGATTGAGAGGCGAGTGAGTGACTTTCCATGAGAGTAATAGCGATCATTCACTTCAGATCCCACCACAATATTCTTACTGATGTTAAACCCAATCCGGTTTGTGTAAAGCTGCACAGTCCTCCACCATTCTGCAACAGAGGGGGTTTTGCTGCTCCTGACGCTTCTATTGTTGTCTAAGAGGACAAGAAAGAATGCCTTTATGATCCTCTTGTCATTGAAAGTCCAGTTGCCATACCAGATTGTGTGAATGGTGATATTTTCTGTGAGGCTTGAGCACAAGACCATTGTGGTATCTCATGTGGACAAATTCTGAGGAGCCTTCATATCCCTGTGAGCTCCCAAATTCATTTCCCATGGATACATCTACAACTTTTGTTGTGTTGAAGTTGGAAGGCCATGGCCTCCAGACTTCAATAGCTGTAAAATCCAGAATATAGAATGAAAATATAGAACCGAAATGGAATGAAGCAGCAAAAACCCCAACTCTCTCCATTTAAAAAAATATACAATAACTATTCCAAAGCCTCTAAACAAGTCCTTGATGTGCATTATCTCTTAATATTATGGTTTGCGTGGTCAGGATTTGGATGAAGGAATCGGTTTGCAGTTTGATTTTGGTGAGAATTATGTTCATCCTCTTTTTTTCCCTCACCGATCCTGCACACAACATGGCAAACCCCAGCTACATGGAGAACACCAAGTACGCTGAGAATAGAAGGTAATCTGCATTGATGGCATATTTTATTGTTGTCATCGAATCCAAAATGACCGTTGGGTCTC
The DNA here is from genome assembly GCA_034641835.2 of Pinus albicaulis. Lineage (NCBI taxonomy): Eukaryota > Viridiplantae > Streptophyta > Pinopsida > Pinales > Pinaceae > Pinus > Pinus albicaulis. The sequence goes on from CM076580.1 coordinate 93,769,633, forward strand.
CTTGGAGAGTCCCATTAATAAAATAGCCCGATGATATAGTTGACATTAGCAGGCTCTCAAATGTGTGCCCCATTTCCCAATAATGGAGGATTTGATGTTCTCAGTAAGCCACTACCCTCGCTCAACCAGCAAGAAGATCAGTGAGCCTATGCACATCCAAGGATCAACATTCAACTTCCATGCCCCTTCCAAGCCCCAACCACCCCAGCGAACCAGTGAAAAAATGGGGCGAATCACTCCAATCCCTGCCTCCAACCTTGTAAATCCAGGCGAATGCCATTGAAATCTGCTCCAACAAAGAAAATCGAGGGCGAATTCGATTGTTTCAGTTTTATGCACATTTTTTTGGTGGGCTAATATATAATAATTAATTATTTTTAAAATAATTATTGGGCTAATTTTAAAAAACAATAGAAAATGGGTTTTATAAAAAAAAAAACGCCCTATTAAAATTTAAAATCCCTTAAAATTCGCCTTTGGGCTAAAATTCGCCCCTAAAATTTTCCATGGGTCGAGTGCTCATGAACCAGCTCTAGTTGAATCTTTTGATTAGAGGATGTCTTCATGCTTACTTTTTTGGGAATTTTGTTAGTTTTTTTTACAGTTATATATGTTGAGTACTATAGAATTTTGTGGATATCTAGGGAGAAAATGTTGGGTAGATTTGCAGCCTTACAAAGCCTTGAAGGATAGACATAAAAAATTCAATTTTTAGTTGGCCTATAATTCATATCAGTGGCCAAAAAACCTGGTTTCCCATAGGGTAGGTTGAGGTCACTGAACGTCTACTATATGACTGTAATCTACTTTTAAATTTGAATGAATGACCAAAAAAAGAAAAATTTCCAATGTGTGAGCTTGTTATGTTGTTGGTACATATAACAACCATAATTGAGCTTTCTAAATGTGATACTTATTCATATGTTCGGTGGCCCTTAAGCAAGGCTGGGCATTTTGGGCTTGTGGAAAAAGTAAAAAAAGTTGCTAGGGTTGTTTCCTTTGATGAGATGAGTTTAAGATCATTCATTTAGGTTGACTGTGAGCACTGAACCACTTCAGATATCATTATGTGTGGAGTTGATGGCGGCATTATAGTTGATTACCTGCTAAATTTTTCAACTTTATATGTTTATCAACTCAAAACCAAGTTTCTTGGACCATAATAATTTACTCTACTTATAGTGGTCCTCACATAACTTGTTCAGTTTCGTCCAACATTTTCTTTTCTTTTTTGTAAATTCCGTAGTACCTAGCCATTTTATATCATCAAAATTTACATCCAAAATTGAGTGCCTCAACCTGCTCGAAGGAAACCAAGCCTATTGGCCATCTCAAGAAGTTATAAGCTAACCAGAATCTATATTGTCTCTTACGCTTAGTAGCAGCTAACTTAACACGACTATGTCCATAGAGACTACATAAGAAACTGAGAAGATATAATGTATCAATAGTCATTCAAAATTGAAAGAAAAACATGAGGATAATGAAAACATGAGATCAAATGTCAGTAGTTGGATCCTTGACATGAAATCTTGAAGGCTTGGCATCCTGTAGAAGATGGAGCTGTTGTTCAATCTTGCCAATTCAGGCATTTTGTTGATGTTGGACCTTTGCCATTTCACACATATCTTGCTTCAGAGATTGGAGTTCAAATAAAACTGATGAGTAGGATTGGATTTCTTTTTTCTGAAGGCTTTCTATGGATCTTGCCAACACACACTTCAATTTCCAGTATGTTTTAACAGATTGTTGAAATAAGGAGACTCTGCCCCTAGTATTACCTAGGTCCAGAATAAAGTCCATTCTATCTTGTTGCTCACTTATATCAATTTCTGCTTCCTCTGAATCCTGTTCCCATTTTGAAATTGTTACTTTGATATCCTCAGGGGTAGTAGACTCATATGTATTAGCTAAATTTTCCATAGTTTCCACATTAGATTTGTGCCCTCGTTTACGAGATGGAGGAGTTCTAGCAGCACTCTGCCCAACACTCTGCCCAGATTTTGTCCTAGCCATGAAATCTGGAAACAGAGATTCAGATAGGACATGAAAACAAGTTTGATAGAGACTCTATAAAGACTTGAACTGGGTGAAGACCAGAATATGCAGAAGGTGAAGAGCTAATAGAGGATTAGCAATAGAGCTACAGAGCCAGAATGTAGAACAAAGGCTATAGGCAGAACTAAAAATATACAGCTGAATAGGAATCAAGTAGAACCAGAGAGAATTGAAACCCCATCGATTTAAGACTAAACCATTTTCTGAAGGCTCAGAGCGCGAATTAGACAACTTAGACAGGTTTACAATTTTGCTGAAGGTTGAAGCATTAGAGACATACGAATTTAGATAATGAGAAAACAGAGACGCATAATAAGTAGATATGCTGGAACCCCCATTCTGAAAAGAATTCTTTCTATCATATTGAATAACAAAATATGTTTCAGGGCTTCTAAAACGAGGAATGACAACTAGATTCGGAACAATGTCAATAACTTTGAGAAGATCAATAACCAGAAAAGCCATCGCGTGACTAGATTTCATTTGCTGGGCACATAATTCGTATGTAAGAGAGCTCAGGTGAGAATATTTAACATCCCAAAGAATCCTGTAGCACTGTAAGGAGCGCTGACCAGAGCCAACCACAACCAAACACAACAACCAGAATAGGAGAGGAATAAGAAAATTAGTTTGGAGGTTACCTTTACATACCAAAACTCGACACCAATAACCAAAATGACACTGCCTTTCAGAGTTAATGCATGGAGGACAGGTGACAAAAGTCATCATTTCCATCAGAGGTGAGAGAATACTACCATAAAGAGAGGTCTGACAGGATATAAAAGCCAGGAGTATATGCATAAATGCAAAGTACAAGCTATCTCGTTAGACTGACAGGCACCCCGATCGGGAATTATCATGCTGAAGGATTAGTTACAGAGAATGAAGCTCAATATCCAATATTCTGTTGGAAGGGGTAATATCCAAAGGGCGATCAACATTATTATAGCCCCAATTAGCAAGGTAATATGCAGCCTGATTACCTTTCCTACCAATATGAGAAGAAATCATATATGGAATTTGATTAACCAGTAAACCAATTTCTTGAATTGAGGTTTCTGTTCTCCAGATTTTACTGATTTTCTCCCACTTTGTTCCTTGTTGAAGTTTCGATAAGGCTCCAATAACCATAGCATAATCTCCCTCTATAATTAAGCGCTGATAATTCTCCCTTAAAGCTATAATGAGACCTTGCTTTAGTGATGTCAGCTCCGCTTCATTATTGGTGGTATGTCCCAGATCCATAGCATAAAATCTACAAGCCACTCCGTTTGAGTTACGAAAGATTCCCCCAATTCCAGCTTGTCCTGGGTTGCCTTTTTGAAGTGCCATCAAAATTCAGTTTGATAAAAACAACTTGTGGAGACTTCCTTTGATTTTTCCTTCTACTAATCTAGATTCGATTAATCTACCTAAGCCTTCTGCTGCAATAATAAAAAGAAACGGAGACAGAGGGTCCCCCTGCCGAAGACCTCTGGAGCTGTTAAATGGTTGAGAGGGAATCCCATTGAGCATGATTGAGAAATTTGGAGTTGAAATAAAGGAATAAATCCATTGCACCCATCTCTGATCAAAACCATAAGCTCTCAATATGGCTATTAAATAAGGCCAATTTATTTTGTCATATGCTTTATCTAGATCCAATTTTATCAGCATGCCTTTTGTTTTGGTTGATTTTAAAGAATGAATTGCTTCTTGAGCTATTACTATACCATCAAGAATTTGCCTCCCGATCACAAAGCCTGTTTTCTTCGGAGATATAAGAGAAGGAAGCAATGATTTAAGCCTATTGACCATAATAGTAGAAAGAATTTTATAAATCACATTACAGAGGGCTATTGGACGAAAGCCTACCGGTCTGTCTGCATTTTCCTATTTAGGTATGAGAGTAAGGAATGTAGCATTAAGGGCAGGATAGACCTTACCATGCCTCCTGGATTCCTTAACCAACTCCTTAATATCCCGTCCCATAAAATTTCAAGTAGCTTTAAAAAATTCTACTGTAAAACCACCTGGACCAGGAGCATTATTCCTAGGCAGATGTATCACTGCTTCTTCAACTTCTTCTAGAGTAAATTCTCTCAACAGAGCTAAGTTCTGATCTCTAGTGATGACATGTGGAATATGTTGAGTTATTTTTTTAATAGCCTCTGTTCTATTTGGTTCTGGTTCTGTTAGCAGATTTTTGAAGTGATCAACCAACTCTTTTTCCATATCCTCGTGATTAAATAATATATTTCCATTCTGATCTTTTAAAGAGAAAATTATATTATGTTGTCTTCTTTGAATCATTGATTTGTGGAAGAAACTAGTGTTTTTTTCCCCTTCTTTCAACCATTTTATGCAGGATTTCTGTTTCCATAGAATTTCTTCTTGTTTTCTGTGCTCTTCAAGTTGACTTAGGGTGTTTCCTTCTTTATAATCAAAGCCTATGTTCATCCATTCAGGATTATTTGTTGCTGTAAATCTTTCTTTTTCTCTTGCAAGTGAATCTTATCTTGATGAATATTGCCAAAAATTTCTTTGTTCCATCTTTTAATTTATTATTTTAAATGTTTCAATCTGAATTGAAAGGAGTGCATCTTATTCCATCCAACAATTTGTGTGGACTCCCACCAATGTTTCCCTTTGTCTATAAATTGAGGGTCTCGTAACAAAAAGAGTTCAAATAAAAAAAGGTCTGTTTTTAGTGCCATCTTTGACATCTATATCAATTCTAATTTCCCAATGATCTGAGCCCATTGTGGGGAGAATAGCAGCCTAATAATATACATCCAAACTGACAAGATCTTCAGAAGCTAAAAAGATATCTAGGCAGGAGGCTATTTGATGTCTTTCACCCTTCTATTATTCCAAGTGTATTTCCCATTCACAGTTGGAATTTCCACCAAATGAAGATCCATGAGGAGATCTCGAAACAAAGCCATCTCTGGATCCTCTCTTCTTATGCCTCCTTTTTTTACATCCAAATTGAGAATCATATTAAAGCCACCACCCAAAAGCCAATAACGTTATTGATGCAATGAGCTAAGGGTTCTAATCTGTTGAAGAAATTCCTGTCTCTCTCCCAAAATTGGAGGCCCATAGACTGCGGAGATAAGAATATTTTCCTGAGAACCAATTTGACGGAATGTACCAGATAGAATTCTGGGGAATATAACCATCCTTGAACCTATATGTCAGTTGTATTCCATAGAATAGCTATTCATCCTGCTGTTCCTCGAGAGTCAATTGCCATTACCTCATAATGAAGTGTGAAATTATGAAGAATATTATCTAAATTTTGTCCTGAGATTTTAGTTTCATGAAGTAACATAATGTGAGGTTTTTCAGATCTCAATCTCTCCTTTAAATATCTCTTCTTGCCTTTACTATTAAGGCCTCTAATATTCCAAGATAGGACTTTCATTGAGTAAATTTGGAAGTTGGTTGAAATATCGTTGTTAACGGTACAATTTTACCTGTATTTATCAACATTTCTCCTACCAATTGGATGGATTCTTGCAAAGTTCATATTCCTCTTTTCTTAGGAGTTTTCTGAGACGTGGGATTTTTTGTTTCTTTTTCTATAGCTTGAACTTCTTTATGCGCTTGCACTGTCAAGTAAGTTCAAAGGTGTCTTTATATAACTGCTTCTGATCTTGTGGAATAAAGCGATCATCGACATTCCTCCATTCATTTAATAAACTTTTTAATATATTTTCCTCTGCACTTAATTCCTCCTTATTCTGTTCTACATCCATTGGTGTTTGTTTCGGTCCCAAGGATTCCTCTGGTCCAGTATTATCCTCAATCGCTTTTCTTTTGCTAGACTAATTTTTTTTATCATTATTTTCTTGAATTGAACCTCACATAGTTTCTTCAATAAGAATTGGTTCCGCAGTTGACTGTTCTCCTTCTTCTTGTAGTACCTCATATCAGTTTGCTGCCTATGTCACTACCTTTTCTTGTGAAGAAGTATTCTGTTGGAAGCCATTGGATTTATTTGTTTTCTTTTTTCTTGTAACAGTTGTGAAACCCTCGTCCGTTTCATGAGCTTGTTCTGAAGGTGGAGGGGGCCGTGTTGCAGATTCATCATGTTTATTCAAAGGGCATGATCTATACAAATGCCCATATTCATGACAACGTCGACACTTAAAAGGGATGTGTTCGTAATCCAGAAGTTGGGGCCAGATTTTGCCTTCATACTCTAACTCTATCATTTTTGGAAGGGGCTCGGATATATTCACATATACACATATTCTTGCGAAAGAAGTATACCTACCCCTCCGAGTTGTCTCTTCTATTTTAACAAAATTTCCTAATGAGTTTCCTATGCCCTCCAGAATTGAAGGTGCCCAGAAATCTAATGGGAGTCCAAACAGGCAAACCCAAACAGGTGCTGCAAGAAGTTGTTCCTGATCTGGGTTGTAACATTCCTCCCATTGTCTGAGAAAAAGCCCTGCATTGCTATAAAAGTATGGACCCCTTTCAAATATACATTCTTTATATAAAATATTAGTAAATATTATTGTAAAAAAAACCTCTGGCACCTAGTTTCAGATCAATGTGACCTTTAGGCTGCCATTTTGAATGAATCCATTTTATTAAATCTTTTTCAGTTGGCCAAATACCTATGAACTTACAGATTAGTGCGTGATCCTTCATATAACCTCTATATTCAGTCAACTCTGCTGCAGGAATGATGAAGCGTGGTTTCTTGACTGCTCTTGGCAAGCATTGCCCTTTGGATTTAGCCTGCTAATCAGCACCCAAAACTGGAGTGGATCTCAAAGTTCCTCCTCGTTGCTGCTGCGAAGAGGTTTGCTCACCAATGACAACATTTCAGTGGGAGGGGGATGCTCCCCCTCCAGACATGGCAGCCATTACAAACTAGGGCAGACAACACGAGTTACGAGGTTGATGCTATAAAAAAGAATCAAACCCTACCCTGCGACTGTAAACTTTTCTTGGAGTCGCAGTCTCTCTCCATTTAAAATAAGTTTCATCCAGCATTTTCAAGTGGGAGAAACTTAATAGTTTTCAAGGACCACTGGAACCAATCGTACAAGCAAACAACAAACTACTCAAACTTAAAATTGTCTTCAACACCTTCTAAATTCCATACCCCTCACCTACAAGCTTGTTGGAATTGGTAACCTAAACTAAACTGGTTACTATCTGAACATTGTATTCTGGCTCCTACTCTTTGTGAACAATATCTTTGATGTAAATGAATGGGGTGGTTCCAAATTATCTAAATTTTGACTTTATTAAAAAAAATGTTGAGTTTCAGGGGATTCTTTTTAAACCAAGTTGAAGGACATAACTATATTGGAAACTTCTATGGTGAAATTTGAAAGCCAAGAAAGTTGTAAGTTGTATATATCATTCGTCCTGGATTGGAGTAAACCTCTAAAACACAAATGGAAAGAAAACATTTTATATGTGTCAATGTTGCATTTTTATTTGATGGTTGGATTTGTCTTTCCAAACCTAGTCAAATTTACATGTGTGAAATAATGAATCATTTGGATGCATTTTTCATATTATTGCATGGTCATGCTCATGTTGTACTCAGGGTAAGAAGACTAGTGATTCAGTTATTAATTTACAAGAACATGTTTAATTATGGATGCTATTAACATGATAATCTTTGCCTTTCTAGGTTTCACATTTAAGTAGCCCACTCTTTTTTCTTAAACAAAACCATTACCCTTAAATCACTCCCTTTCATATTCTTGAATATTTTCCTAGATTGTTAGCTGGAAGGACATATATCTATTGAAGGGTATAGACCCAAAATTACTCTTTATAAAAAAATCCTTGTGGCTTTGGGAATTTCACGTAAGTGTTTTGCAATTTTTTTGTTAATAGACTCCCACTGATCTAGAATTAAATTACAATTATTTTTTATAATTATTTTAAAACTAATTCTGTAACTATCATAAAGATCAATGTCCAACAATTCTAACCATGGAAGTATTTAATAAGTTGCAATTATCATGTTATAATGAATGCATTACAATTATGATGTTAATGATATTTTCCCCAAAGTCCTTCAAACATTGGAGCATTGGATTTGTTCCATGGTCACTTCGTTTGAATATTTTTTTCAAGCAATCAAATCTAAACTCCTTTTAAAGAACATGTAGGTCGTAATCTGGAAATAAAGGATTGTCTTTTATGTTTGTTTTTCTCTATGATAATATTAATTTATATTATATGTTGTAATGTTATTGAAATATTTTGATGGTATTATTTAAAATAAAATAATATGGTTGTGCGCTTTATTGTCAAAAAAAATGGTTAAATGAATAGCTAGATAGATAGAAAACATTTTTGTAAATTTTGCATTAGAAAATTTAAATTTCATAAATCAAGTTTATATTATGAAAATAAATTTTAATTATTCAATATTGTTAGAAATATAAATGTAAAATTACAAGTATAAATATATCTTAACTCTAGATTTATAATGCATTAAGAGGGTCCAAATCTTTCAATTTGTAAGTCTTTATTAAAGTATAAAACTTGAGGAGATAATTGCACCTCAAGGGATTTGATTCTAGATACATTAGAATTAAGATGGACTTACACTTATATATATATATATATATATATAAACTTGAATCAATCATAGAGTCAAAGTTGTTGGGTCTAAAGTATGTGGTTTTTAGATACATGATTTTTTGACATATGGTATATTCTCTATAATATTGCATGTAATGAAGCCTATAAATAGGTTTGAAATTATCTTTTTAAGATGTATTTTGGTCAAGAGTCTATTAAGAGTCTATTAATGTATGATTTTCTGATTAAAATAATATAAAACAATAATTAAAGTACTTGGTGGTGTTAAAATTATTGGTTCAAAACTCAATGAGAAAAAATCTAGTCGTGTTAAAGGTTGATATGGTCTACCATGAATATGATCTCTAAATGATTGTGATTTTGGCACCTTAGAAATCTCTAAACAATTTCTCAAACAAAAATTAACCATATAATAATATCTAAAATCACATATTTTAGTTAAAAAAAACACAATATTTGATATCTTATACAATTGTGTAAATTTTACATTTTAATACAGTAATTTAATAAAAATTAATTAATAATAACAAATAAAACATGAAATAATCATGGAATAAACCATTACTACCATATTTAGTAATCATGGAATAAACATTACACAACCATGATTCAATGGACTTTCCATTCCTGCATTACAAAAAAATATCCAACAAATCATTCTCTTTGAATTCCTCAAGTACCTTATGGACCTTTCAACCTAGACTTAGTAAGAAATAAACCAAAAAAAATTATTCTAAGCTCCCTAATCAGAATCATAGCATATGACCAAAGCAAACTCCTTTGCACCCGAGCTCATAGCATAAAATAGAAGATGTTGACTAGATTTGCAGACTGGCAGCTCCAACCATTCTCACTTGAGCACATATCTGACTAGTTCAGCACATCTGACTAGTCCAGGGATATGACAATCTGAAAAGTAATGAACCCAATCAATACATTTGGCGTCGAAGTTGAAGCATGTCACAGAGAAAAGGAAGCACAATGGAAAAGGGCGAATCACATAAGAGCAAAGGAAGCACAATGGAAGAAGGAGGAGCACAATAAGCTTCTGCTCAATCTGTGAAGATACAAACATATATATAACGTCTCAAGAACCAACTTTACCAAACTCGACCATCGAATTCCGATGATTTAGAAAGTTATCAATAAAGTAGGTGGGGAATTTTTTTAATGTTCAAGAATCAAGAATACGACTAGTCACACCACCTTGTCAATTAGATACAACTAGAAGTTGCCCTAAAAAGTGCAAAGAGAGGCCGATAGGATTGTTAAATTGTGATAATTTCAAAGACATGTATAATTGAATTCAACGTCCCAATATTATCAGCCTTTCAAAGGATAATACAAGACTATTTAAATAAAAAAAATGAAAAGTACGATCTCAACCCTTTAATTGACTCAAAACCTCTAAAAATAGATATGCTAATCTTAGTTCACACATACATGGTTGACACTTTCTAAATTACAACTCTAGCATGATTGCCACATCTTAAATTTAGACTATTTATAAATTGCCTAAAACTGCATGCTAACTAAATGTCACTTAGAGATGATTTGCAACATTCAAAATATTCTAAAATATTATGTAGAGATTAAATCCTTAAGTCATTAATAATTAAATTAAAATTATAAATCCCTATTCCAAAATAAATACACATGCCTATATAATTAAATATCAATTTATATTAATTTAAAAAAAATTTGAATCACAAAATATGTTTAAACAAATGATTATATAAAAAAATTAGCATGCAATATAAAAGAAATTAATCCAAATAAATTTAGGGCTACTTTCTATAAAGAAATTTTTTATTTGTATTTTAAAATTAGCAATGTATTACATATTTACACAGACAAAATCTTTCATTTTCCATTAAAAAAGCTTTTTAGGCCTTTGAAAGCAAAAATTAAATTAGAAAATGGTAAACTTTCTTATTCCATTTTGATTTTCCATTTTTTTTTTTGTATTTTCTTACTTTCTCTTTCCCATTGTCTAAGCTTTTGAAGTCTTTGAAAGGAAAAATGAAATTAGAAAATGGTAAACTTTCTTACTCCAATACCATTTTTCATTTTCTTTTCTATTTTTTACTTTCCCTTTTCCATTTTGTAAGCTTTTTTCCCTTTCCCATTTTCTAAGTTTTTTAATTATTTGGAAGCAAAAATGAAATTAGAAAATGGTAAACTTTATTATTCCATTATGGTAAAATAATTTGAACCACAAAAATATGTTTAAACAAATGATTATATAAAAAAATTATCATGCAAAATAAAGGAAATTAATCCAAATAAATTTATTAATTATGGATTAATTATGACTGTTGTTTTATTTCCATTAGAATAATTGAACAAAATCAATTTATTTCTTGTAAAATTAGTTCATGAGTAAAAATTGATGGTAAAAGTAAATAAAGATCTGGAGTCAGTTGAACAGAAAAACAGTTTCCACAGTTACCCAATGAAACTCTGGAATAAATAAGAAATTCCAAGGAGAGTTTGGGGTTCTATGTGAAGAAAGGAATTCTGTATTCTGGAAAAAGGAATTTCTCAGAACAGACTGTCCTCTGGGTTGGAGAATTGGACCGGACTGTCCCGAGTTCTCCCCAGAAATCTTGTTTCCACTGGAGTTGGAGAATTGGACTGGATTGTCCCAAATTTCTCCTCCAGAACTCTGTGTTCAACAAAGACCAGACTTGAAGCTCGGGGGAGAGTTGTGGGACGTAATTTTCCAACTCGTGGAAGGGAGGTAACATTAACCATCAGTCGTAATTCGAACTCAGATGAGTATCATGCAGTTGGATTTATCTCTTAAAATAGTAGCAGAAAAGTTGTTCCTGTTACTGTTAAGGTTGCATGTAGTATGTAGGTCTTTTGTGGAAAAAGCTAAATGCAGTGGTAATTATTATTTTAATTGTTTTGGTAACTTCTAACAGATGCAAGCTAGGTAAACCTATTCTGTGCAAATAAGTGAAATTATCAGAAAAGAGTAAAAGCTTATTAGAAATCGACTAACAGGTGTGGACAATGTCATAATGATTTTTCTGAGCTAAAACTGTAGGAGTAAATAAATTAATAATAAAAAAAAACAGAGAATGTAATCTTCAGGTAGCTGTTAACCCATAATGCCAGAGAAACTCAGGCTTCTGGGTAGGTCGCCCTCCTATCTATGATAAACACGGACAAACTGGTGGTCCGGACACCTGTAGTATTCTTAAAAAAACAAAGAAAACAGGAAATAGTTTAAACCAAGTCTTTCCAAAAGGAACAGAGTCCGGCTTACAGTATTGTAATGGAAGGAATGAGATAGAAAAGGCTGAGGAGATTATACAGTAACGAAGAAGAAGTTATCAGCCTGTAATTATAGAAAAAACCCTCACAAGCCTGGAAGCAAAGAACACCATACGTAGACATTGCCATAATGAATAAAAACCCTGGAAGGGACGCCATTTAAGAAAAGCCGAGAAAGATACAGATAATAATCTCAAGGCACACCGCATTCACCGACAAAAAAAAAAACTATTGCAATGGAGAATATACATTATAGATTCCAGCATGTTGTTCATGAGTGCAGAAAGTAGGAGAAATAGTAAAGATAGGCATAATTCAACACAGAAATACATGTCTCGTAAACTTCCAGCAAAATTTGTTCATATAATGAAAAGTAAACAATGGAAATGGAATGGAACCCCAAGCTGTCTAGAGAATTATTTCGTCCAAAATTAAATGAGAAAGGAGCACGGGCGAGTAATAACCCGGCTAGTTTGCAGCCATGGAATTATACATATAAATTTGAAATGGAAACCCTTAGGAAAGAAAATTCTTTTGAGAACGCCGAATATGATATAGACTATCCAGCATGTAGCAGTAACCCTGTCTATACTCTCAGTACACACTGAAGAATTTAATAGCATTCAACTGCGATAAAAAGGCTACGAGTTCTAAACCCTTAGCCATACAATAAAAACTATCATTGACAACTCCAGTCGAGGAAAGATTCATGGGTTCCAAACTCTGTCAGCAACAAGGTACCTATATTTAGGAGCAGGGATCAGACCTTCCTCGCAAAACGGAACCATGGGATAATCCAAGAGTCCTGGCGGGTAGGGAAAAGTAGATAATACCGGTAAACAAAATGGAAATTTCGTTAAAAGAACAACGAAGAGCAAAAAAAAGAGTTAAACCCATCTCCACAGTTGTAAATAAAGTCAAGAACGAAAAGGAAATACCTGTAGTTCCTCAGGAAAGGGGTGGTAGCCAAAGAGCCCTGTCGTTTCTGTTCATAATTTCAACAAGATTTGCAATGAAAGTAAGAGACATAAAGAAAATTCATGAGGCACAACCTCCCACAGGGGCTGCGACTGATAAATAAGAAAACCCTGAAACGATTCATCAATTCGTCATACCTAGAGAAATTAAAAAGAACCTGCGTTAAACTGCAAGGGAATGTTAATAAGAAGACTGAGTACTGGTTAATGAGGAAAGCCTCAATCTGGATTATCGTTCCATTGCCGACCACGAGAGAACTGTTGAAACCGGTTGCAAACCCTTGCGGAGCTGTTCCAAAACCATCGACCAAGTGCAACAATGAATTGGGAATTCAGTTACTGCCCGAGGTCATTAGCAAACCCTAGGGCTTATGCACCGTAGGATTAGATTCCGATCGACGGTGAGTAGGATGCCATGTGTTAGATGATGGAATTGAGTAGATTGCCGGAGAATCAAACCCACACCAAAATCATATGCGCAATGAAAGATTGTTAGAACCAAACTGACATGTAAGCAAAAGCTCATAAGGTTTCAATTAAGGTTTACTTGTTGAGGCCGGAAACAATAATTTCTGAAAACATATTATTAAAAGCGACGTAAATGATGTGCGTCATCACCAAAGCCCGAAACATAAAGCCAGTCATGAAACTCTCAACACCACAGTACAATAAGTAATAAATCACAGTACTGAAGAACGAGAATAGAAGTGGTAAATTCCAGCTATAGGAGTTAATAACACATGATGACATTGTTATAGTTCAGGGGTAGAAATAACTATGATAATTTTTTTTTTATATGTGGTAATTTGTAGCTTAGTGACTGTTACAACTTTCTATAAAGGAAATTTTTTTTTGTATTGTAAAATTAGCAATGTATTACATATTTACACAGAAAAATTCTTTCCTTTTCCATTTAAAAAGTTTTTTAGGCCTTTGAAAGCAAAAATTAAATTAGAAAATGGTAAAATTTGTTATTCCATTATGATTTTCCATTTCTTTTGTATATTTTTCTTTTTCTTTCCCATTTTCTAAGTTTTTCAAGTCTTTGAAAGGAAAAATGAAATTAGAAAATGGTAAATTTTCTTACTCCAATACCATTTTTCATTTTCTTTTCTATTTTTTTACTTTCACTTTCCCATTTTCTAAGCTTTTTTCCCTTTCCCATTTTCTAAGTTTTTTAATTATTTGGAAGAAAAATTGAAATTAGAAAATGGTAAACTTTCTTATTCCATTATGGTAAAATAATTTGAATCACAAAAATATGTTTAAACAAATGATTATATAAAAAAATTAACATGCTAAATGTATAACAACAAATCCTTTGGTCAAAACCTTTCTCAACATCCTAACCCTGGAAAGATATAAAATGTTGATTCTCTATTTAAATTTGGAATTATTTTAAAAGCAATATGGGAGAGGGTTGGTTTTTCTCAAATGCACTTACAATTTAGTAAGATTGTAGAAGAATTCTCTAGCCATGTTGAAATATTATTGCGAGAATTTTGTATAGTAAAAAATGCTATATAAAAATAATAGCTTAAAACTCACTTTAAATACTATTGAAGTTGAAATATATTTTTTAGAAGTTTAAATAATATTGAAGTTGAAATATATTTCTTACAAAATTAAGGAATGTGATAATGAACATAAATATATTCGTTTGTTTTATAAATAAATTCATTATTTTACTATTATTATGAATAATTTTATAATTAATTAAACATATCAGTTAACCTTATAATGTTTTTTTTTAATTATTTCTCATTCTTTCCTTCTTTAGGTATTGGGATCTTTTGGTGCTCAATACATTTAAGCAAATTAAGTCCCACTCACATTCATGATAAGTGCACATTCATGATAACTAAAGATTATCTCTCTTTTACATTCTAATTTTATTTTTTAATTCTAAAATATAGAAAATAGAAAATCATAAAATATTTATGAAAAAACTTACCAAACATATTTAAAATGTATTTACATTTTACCCAAAAAAAATGCAGAAACTTCAACACTATATAAACACATTTAGAAATTGGAAATTATTATATTAATTTTTTCAACTTTCCTACAAATAAATTTTGCTAATTTTATATAATTCAAAATTCTCTTATTAATTAAAAAGAAACTATACAGTAATTTTATAATTATCACTAATACAAATAAAAAGACCACTCTATAAATTTGTTTATTTTATTCATTTGAATTATGTAATATTTCCTTCCGTGCTTCTCCAAACAATAACCTGGCATGGCACAAGATGGTAAAAGCATTCCTAGTGTCGTCTCAACACACCACAATAAAAGCATAAACAAAAATTATTGCAGTCCTAAAATATTCTCCTTTGAAAATATCAAAGGTAAAGAATTTGGAGGGCTAGGCTTGCAAGAACGAAAAAAAGTGTGTCAGAAACGTCTTAGGTTCGACTCTGCCGCAACTTACGCATAATACCTTCAAATATTTCTAAACTACAACAAGAATACAAGATTTTAGAGGCTGAATATTTTCCTTTAACAGTGGACATGTACATATTACAGATTACAAGGTTTCAGAGAATACGATTATTATTAGAGCCAGAAACTGAAATGAAAACTTAAACTACACCGTCACGCGAAGGATCGCCAGATATTCTCATTCTTAACTAACTCTGAAGTAGGAAATAAAGTATCAAGGACATATGCAACAAATCACCTAGAAAAAAGTTAACAAAATAAGATTAAATGGCCATGGATTACACCATCTACTGCTAAACTTTGCAGAACCTTATAATCGAAGAAGTTAATATGTTTGGTCAAAGACTTAACACCATGGAAACAAACTGGTGCACGAGGAGTGACCTTCCTCCTACAAGAATGAAGACCTCTAAATAATCAAATAACATATTTATATGGAAACCTCTAAGCGCAAATTGGGCAACTTAGAAGTTTAGGGCTACTTTCTATAAAAAGAAATTTTGGAAAGATTCTTGATTCTATTGCCAAAAGAATCAGTTATCAAGAGAAATTCCTAAAAAATTAGGGAAATGTCTGATCTTACTAATGTTAGACCGGGTAACTAACTACAAAACAAATATGTGTCACTAGTGACATGTGTCAATACAACAATGAATTGATTGACCCAAAAAAAAAGTGATTCAAAAGAAAAGGCCTATCAGCATAATTATATACAACAATATTGTTATTTCGAAATTGACATCTTTTCATTTCACAAGGTTCATCTAACTATTTTATTTTTTAAAAATATTTAATTAAAATTAATTAAATTATTAATTATTTATATATATTTAAATTAATTAAATTATAATAAATACATAATTTAAATAAATTAAAAATATATATATTTTAAACTGATAGTATATATATTTAAAATTAACCAAACCAAATTATAACTACACTAAATGAATAAATATCATTACCATTTACATGCATGTCTATTAACGCGGCATCACCCATAGGGTCAAAAGATGTGCGTTGTCCTTATGCATGTGTTCTTAATTCAAATCATTGTTCACAATTGTGAAACATTCAAATTTCTGTGTGTATTGCAGAAAATTTCATAGCAGCGTAACTTTTTTGCATATTGGATGGTTTTCAAATGTTACATATTGGTTTCTTTATTCGATAGTTTTTGAGTTTATTTATTTATTTTGATTAGAATTAAGTAAAAATTGGTTGAACTTAATAATTTGAATTATATAATTCGCAAATCTTACTTAAAACGTCTTAAAAACACAATAAAAAAGAATTTATTTATATCTTAAAAACACAAATCACAATGGAACCCAAATTCTAAACAAAACATCAATTAATTCAACTACGCCACGTTAAATATCTAATAGATATCAAAAAAATATATACTCTTTGTTTGTTTGTGAAATGATTGCGCTTGGTTCCACGTTCCACAAGTCATTAACGACTTGAAAGATGTTTGCTGTCTTTATGTGTGCGTTGTTAATTTTCTCATTTTCTCAAATAAGATCTGTTCTGAGGGGAGTATGCCAAGTGTTATAAGTTACCGTTTGCTCAAAATAAAAGGAAGCATGTTACATGTTATAATCTATAACGTGTACAAATTTACCACGTGTCGGCTCACAAGCCAGTTAAAAAAAAGTGTTCCCATATCCAACTGCGCCGCTTCGATTGCACGCAATTTCGCCACAGGTGAGGCGACGATTGCAGTTCCCGTCAAACAACGACCCGCGGGCAGCCATGAAGTTCAGATAAACTTGGCGCAGTAAAATAAATGGCGCTTTATATATGACTGTGAGAGTATTTGAATGGTGCTTTTATGGTGAAAATGGAATCAGTACCAGAAAAACTTAGGCACATCCAAAATTTCAAAAACTTTACAGTCCTAACCGGATTTCAAAAAAAAATCCACATCATGCATACATTTCTATTATTTTCCATTATTTTCCAAACAACCTGGGCAAAATAAACCAATGTTAATAAATAACGCGTGTATGAAATTTACGTGAAACAGTTCTATCCCAATTTCCCGATTTACGTGAAACAGTTCAAGTTTCCCAATTTTTTCCAACTAAACAAAGAACAAAACGACGACTCCTGTCATCTTTTTGTCTTCTGCCTGGAAACTCACAAAGTGTCGGTACTCGATTACCGTCAGCGTGGCCGCCGCCCATGTGACCATTTCTTTTTTCCAGTTTTTGGAAAACAGAGATTTGGTTTTCTCGACGGAATTGAGTTGTAAATCAAGTGCAATTAAAGTGAAGACCAACCAGTACAGTTGTATTCATAGCCGTAACCAGAGATTTACTGTTGCCTTTGCCCCTACGGCAGAAGTCTCTTTTGCCCACCCACTGCTCGGAAAACTGGGATGCTGCACGGAGGACATTTGATCGGGTGATTTAATGTATGAGTGAGCAGAGGTTTAAGCAGGTATAATCGAAAGTTTGAGATGCCACTATACGCAACTGTATAGCGATTAGCGAGTTCTTGGGTATGCACTAGCCAAGCGAGGAGTCACTTTACCAAAATATTGTAAAAATATAATCTATTCTTATCATCTTTCACTTTCTATTAAAATGACTGCAGGGAATGAAAAGACTAGCGACTTGCAGGATATACACTATAGACCAACCTCACGTGCAGCGAGAAATCACTGAAATATGTTACATCATTGTGATATTTCACTTTCTATTAAAACGACTGCAGGGATGAAAATTTGACTTTCCCCGAAAACTATAAGATTCCAAACAATAAAAATTTGGATAGATCTAAAGCATCTTAGTGTTCTCATTTAATGTAATCTTTCATTAAGAATCAGAACACAAGAATTGCAGCCATTTATTTATATTATTATTCACTGAAAGTAAAATACATGCCCAGACCATAAAATCCTGCAAATGGCATGCACAAATACTTGACAATGAAAAATATAAGAAACTGAAGCCCACTTGTGAATCCTGGATGGATCCACCACATAATTATCACCGCGGGATCACCGCGGGGTTTTCGTCCCAGGATTAATAATAGAACTGGCCACGCCAGGTTTTTAACCCAAACATAATAAAATAGATAATCCAGAATGCTCTAAATGCCTAGCTTCTCTCCCCTTTTATAGGCTTGATGGGTCAATACCAACAAGAAATACCATGGGTCAATACCATGGATCGATTCTATCCACTTTGACTGGATCAAGAAAGGGAATATTACAAATCCTCCCGCCCAAAGATTGTTTGTCCTCGAGCAATCCACTTCTATCCACAACAGAAGCATTTGTACATTAATACCAGGATCCCATACAATCCGATGCGCCCTCCATATTGAATGGTCCTGAATGGATCCTTCAATACCTGGATCCCAAACAATCCTATGACCAATCCTTTCATTAATAGATTTACCTAGATCCCAAACAATCCTTTGGCCAATCATTTCCCCAATGGATTCTCTTGGATCCCAATGCCACCTAAATCCTGGGACCTGTGGGTTATGGTACCATTTCAACCCTCCATCACTACCTGCACCAAAGGGCTCACGCTGCAATATGCCCTCAGCTGTGAGTATCCTCCAAAGAATCAGCCTATCGATAGAATGCCAACTCATAATCTCTCGCCAATCCATACTTGGGGAGGGATGAATATCTGGAAATCTACTATGTTGATGTTGTTTGATACTCAATTCATGCTTCTTTACTTGGTTACTCAACATGATGCAGTTGGAGAACTCTTCCCTTCTCTTCCCAATGTATAAAGGTGGGTTGTTGGTAGTGTTGCAAGACATATCTATGTACTCCTGTAGAGCGTTGCTATGGGACTCCCAATTGTACTCCTTATGTGGCCTTGTGAGGGACTTGAGTTGTTCCTAAATATTCGACAGCTTGGTCGATGATTTGGCACATTTCCCTATGACTTCCTCAAATTTTCTGTTCTCCTGTAAGACAGTGTCTCAGACTTTCCAGACTCTTTGCTTCAACAACATAAGATCTGTCTTGAAATGCATGATCCTTTCCTGAAAATGCAAGATCCTCTCCTCATTTGATTCTCCTTGGGTGTATTCATCTTGGACCTCTTCACATGTGAGGATCAGTTGTCCATCCTCTCTGGTTGTCAAACATGGATGTACTGGTGGAATTCTGTCTATACCTGATTGCCCATACTCTTTATGGATGTCCTCCGTTGTATTTATAGATTCAACTACCACAACATCAGGAGGAATTACATCTTTCCTTTCGTGATGTACTTTGTCAAGCTGACTACTCAGCTTGTCCTGCAAGTTTCTCTGAAGAGCATGGTGTTGTTGCTCACCATTTGTACTTGAATGCTCATATCCTTCATAGGCCCTCTCCTGAAAACCGGTGAACCCATCTATGGATGAATCTACATGATCTAAAGAGGTCTCTAATTTTTCCATCCTTGTTGCCTCCTTATCATCTGGACATGAATGGTCCAATGCCCAAACTCCCTTGCATACAAAGCATAAGCCTTTCCTCCTTATTTCATTCTTTCTGTCTCCACAAATTTTTATTAGTTCCTCCTTGGTTAATTTCTTTCTAAGTAGTTTAATGCTATGTTTGATCAACCCCTCAGCTAGTTCATAAGCAGCAGGTGATGCAATTAGCTCCTTCCTCCAAATGGCCAATAATTTGGATCTCAATTGTTTGCAGATGGCCCTATCTTCTCCTAAGATCGGAGACATGATCTTTTTCATGTCTGTTTTGATGAAGTTGGGATGAGATGTTGTAATTCCATTGCATAATTATTGGATCATTTGAAGGATTAAATCATCACACTCTAGATCCATCATAAGCATACCAAATCTGAATTTCGCCATGCGTTTCAAAATTGTGCGCTTCTGGAAAAAAGTAAGAATGGTGGTGTTGTCCAACCCTTGGAGTGCTTCTACCATTACCCGAAAAGTCCTCCTCATGATGTCATCATTGTAGGGCAATAACAGTGCTGTTAAGGCTATGATTTTACCGAAACAAGAGGCGACCGTGAGTCTAACCTTTTCACAAGAATGCTCTAAGAACCTAGGTTGTATCAAAGCAAGCATGGATGGCTTCAAGGCCCAACTTGACCCTTCCCATTTTGATTTCTCTATCAAGCTCAAAGACATATTTAATGTGTCTAGCTGTAGGAGAACATCTTTTGACTTTGTACCCAATAATTTGGATCCAAGTTCGAAGAGACACTTGCTTGTTACATCTTCCTTCTGGATATCTTTTGATTGTTTAAGGATAACATGGACCTTTCGAGAGAAAGGCCTGTTTCTCTGCTCTTGCTTCTGATTTGTATGTTGTTGACATCTTTGATCCATAGAAGTATTGTAGCCTAGAGAATCGACTGATATATCATTATGTTGATTCTTGTGACGTTTCCAAAAATAAAATGACGACATTGGCATCAATGGATCTCAATACTTAGCTAATGAGAAACCTGGGAATGATCTCTGTCTAGCAATAATTTTCTAGCCTTTCAACAATGACCATATTTGCAAGAAAGATATGAATCTTTCATACACATGAATAAGTATCATGGGTACATTTATTCATAAGAGGCTATATACAAGCTATAAATGATTTTGTCAATCATGCCTTCAAATATTTTCACAAATTTAACTCACAGACTTATAAATGATTTTCCCTTCACTTATTTCTCCCCATAAAAATAATTTACGAAAAAATAAAAATCCAACTAGGGTGATAAATATCACCTAAGTGAGAAATGCTGGCTAGGGTGAGAAATAAATTTCACTGAAGTTCCTTGCATAGAACTCTCAGGCTGGCAGGATGCACAACTCTGATACCACTGTAAGATTCCAAACAATAAAAATTTGGATAGATCTAAAACATCTTAGTGTTCTCATTTAATATAATCTTTCATCAAGAACCAGAACACAAGAATTGCATCGATTTATTTATATTATTATTCACTGAAAGTAAAATACATGCCCAAACCATAGAATCCTGCAAATGGCATGCACAACTACTTGAAAATGAAAAATATAAGAAACTGAAGCCCACTTGTGAATCCTGGATGGATCCACCACATAAAAATCACCGCGGGGTTTTCGTCCCGAGATCAATAATAAAACTGGCCAGACGAGGTTCTCAACCCAAACATAATAAAATAGATAATCCAGAATGCTCTAAATGTCTAGCTTCTCTCCCCTTTTATAGGCTTGATGGGTCAATACCAACAAGAAATACCATGGTTCAATA
Source organism: Pinus albicaulis (assembly GCA_034641835.2). Taxonomy (NCBI): domain Eukaryota; kingdom Viridiplantae; phylum Streptophyta; class Pinopsida; order Pinales; family Pinaceae; genus Pinus; species Pinus albicaulis. The sequence goes on from CM076580.1 coordinate 93,791,205, forward strand.
CCATGGGAAAATACCATGGATCGATTCTATCGACTTTGACTGGATCAAGAAAGAGAATATTACAAAAACTGACTACAAGGTAAGAAAAATAAAGCATTAGCTAAGTACTTCTCCACGATTTCAAAAACATGAGGAGTCCATTGAATATATAGTTTCAAAAACATTGCATCATTATCAACAGTCAGTATTACTAAAAGACCAAATGGAAATAGGATCATATGAAAATGAAAGGACTTGTCTCAAAATGATTAATGGAAATAAATTAGGGAGATAAAAATAATTGTTATTGTTTTTTTTTTCTTAAGTTGTTTTTTAGATTTGATTTGTTGTTTGAGAAGCTATGACTTAAGCTCTTAAAGTTGTTGGTCACATCAGTCTTTAATTTATTGGATTTTTTAAGTTTTTTTTTTCCTCTAGCACATAGCACAACCAACTCCCTAAGATTTGATCTTGATGACACGAGTCATTCTCAACTGGTTGTGCTAGTAAAACTTAACAAAAATAACTATAATTAAATTGGTTCTTTTAAAATAATTAATTAAAAAAAGAAGAAATGAAACCTTATTATTAAAAGAATATATATGTGTGTTTTTTACATGTAATAATAAAATTGAGAACTACAACATATATATTTTCGATACTATAAATTAAAAATAAAAATTAATATTAAAATAAAATTTAGTAATTTGAATTTTAGTAAAAAAAATTAATATCTCATATAAATTTGTAAATGATCAATTAAAATAATATTTTCAAATAATGTAGAATATATGTTTTTAATAAATATTTGTATCTCAATTTGATAAATAAATTATCAAATCTATAGGGGTGTCTAATCAAATAGATGATAGGGATTTAATATATTTTACAGTATTTTTAGTATTCACAAATCAAAAGTTGAAATTTATTTTAAAAGTAACTATGTCATTTATTTCTTTTTCAATTAAATTTAATTAATTGAAAAAAGTCATATAAATGAGTGTCATATGAAATGAGTTATGATTTTTTTGAGAATATAGTATTGAGAAGCCATAATATTGTCGGGCATTTGTATCATGAGTTACAAATCTCCATAGCAAAGTAGGGCCATCTCCATAATGAAGATTTTTTTTGAATAATAAAAATACTTTAAAATATATTATAATTTAGTGAATTTATAAGATCTTTTCAAATTTTTGGAAATTTGAGTTATATAATAAAATAAGTATTTTTATGTTTAAAATAAATTGATATCTATTTATATTTACTAACCATTTAATTTATATAACAGTGTTAATATATAAACATATTTTACCAATAATAAATATTATTTTTAGTTAGCATAAAGATAAAATAAACCATTACATAAAATTATTTTGCAAATAATAAATAATAATGGTTTAAGAATATTAAAGAGAATTTATTTTTTTTAATAAAAAATATTATCATTATTTTTAAACATTGTTAAATATTTATTAATAATTTGAAAATAAATATAATTTAATACTAAAAATTTATAATCTAGCCATAGAAATTAATTTGAATTTTTATATTATTAAAATTGATTAAAATACTAATTAATATATTAATTTCAAAAAGGCAATTACTGTAACAAATAACTTGATAAATTTCTTTGTACCATTCCACTAAAAACCCAAATCCCAAATGTTCATAGAGTGAAGATTATTCCAACTTGCTTGTTTAATTAAAATATTTAGCACTTTGATATGGGAAAGCATCCAAGCCGTTTTACCTTGCTAGATTTGGTTGGCTCCCAATAACTAAAGCATTGATCTAATGTGAATGAAGGGGTATTGGCGTAATGTGAATGAAAGGGTATTTGTTATCCCTTTTTCAAATTATTTTGATAATATTTTATATTTATTAGTTAATTTAAAAGTTGTTAAATAATTAAAATTAATAATAATAATATTTATTTATTTATGGTTCTTTGAAAAAATATTTTAATTATAATATTATTTTTAATAAAATTAGTTGAATTTTGAATTAATTTTTTTATAGATTTATTAATAATTAAATTTATAATAAAAATAATAAATTTCTTTCTTTTTAGGTTTTATTTTATTATTTAAATTCTTGTAATCGTATTTTCCTTATTATTTCTCTAAAATTTTAGGTTTTACTTTATTATTTAAATTCTTCTAATATTATTTTCTTTATTGTATCTATGTTAGATCTCAATGTTTTCTTAATAAGCCAAAGATCTATGTAAAATATATCTTCAATAATGAGGAAAATAGAGTCACTTTCAAGATTAAGTAGCGCACTTGATCACAACTTAAATAAGAAAAGTAATACAACTAGCAGTTGCCCCAAAAGGTGCAAAGGGAGGTCGATAGGATTTTTAAATAAAAAAAATTGTACAGGAAAATAGCAATTGAGACAGCAAACTTAAGTTTTTTTGCGTATTTTTTTCTTAAGTTTATAATATGTAACTATATTAGAGTTGTTGAACAAAAACATTCTGCTAGAATATTAAATACTAAATTGATTATGTCATATTTTAAAGTAATCTAACTAATAGATGAGATGATATTTTAATTTACAAAAATTGAGTGTATCAAGGATCCATTTATGCATGTGAAAGCATCTATAAAAAACTAGAAATTATAATGTGGTTAAAAATTGTATTGCTAGATTACAGTAAAAAAATAACTATTTTATCTAGACTACACCCATTTTAAATACATATCGAGTCGTTCTAATAGTTAAGAATGCATCCTTCTTGTAAAAGGTTAAAAGTTCAAATTCAAAAAGGTAGAAAATATACATCTAGGAATCAAATCACTACGCAAAGACATTGCATTCATATTTAAGTATAGCTTCCTTCATAAATTTGGATCATACATGGAAATAAAAAATAAACTTTATCCTAACAATATAGCAACAAGATGTGGATTCCACTATTTATTTAACTCGACATATTACAATTTGATGCAGGAGCATCCAACTCAGGGTGGAGAAAAGGATAGGTGTTTGTCTTACTGTTACGTTTGATTTGTGAACAGGTCATTGAACCTGGGTTTGATTTTATTTTTATTTTAGAAATTACATCATTAGGGCCTAAAGGTCACTTAAGTTCTCTAGTTATCACTTAAAGTTTTCTTTTAGTTTGTATTTACAAATCATGCTTAGGTTAAAAGAACAAATGACAAGAATGTAACTATAACAAACTCATGACAGTTTCAAACTGAAAACTATTTCCAATACAGTGATACAAAAGGAAGAAAAAAATACATTTGCAAGGTTGATTTCCATCACACAGAGGAAAAGAGAATAACAAAACGAAACAGAGATTTTGTTTCAAAAAAAACCATCTCAGTCTATAAATTTGCAACCAAACACTGTTGTATTATTTTTCTTCTATCTATTGATATATTATTGAATGTGAAAAAATTGAAAAATTGTGTGACTGTAGTAAGAACGAATTAAAGTATCACTGAAATTAAAGTGCACTAGAGAAATCAATAATAAACGACGAGGTGAAAGCATAAGTTTCGGGGCAAGTCCATGCAAGCGAGAGAACTTCACAAACACTTACGAAATTAACAAACAGATAATCATACCCAGATATCATAAATTTTCTTTTCATATTGAAAGAATTTAACAAAAATGTTTCCATTTATTATAAATATAAATGTTTCTGTTGAAGAGTTCTGAAGCACTATAAACAAGTACTACATATCAGAGTTACAGGTTGGGGTTTCAAAACCCAAAACCAACAATGTCTTAACAAAAAGACAAGAAAATAGACCGATAAGTGGAAACATAACATAAGAGATTGAACGCAAGGTCGTGTTACAAACCCTGGTCTTTTTTTTTTTTCTCGCACATGAGAAAGACTCTGATAATTGGATTAAACATAAAAGAAGTTACAAAGAGGGGCGAGGAACAAAAGCCCTGTTCTATGACCAGTCAGGTTACAAACTAACAGAAATATACAAAGAGGTGACCCTAACCATTTAGTTTGGTGTTGATAACTATAAAGGCGAGAAGATCTCGAGCGGCCGAAGACTGAAACCACCTGCAGAGGAAATGAACATACCAAGGTTTAAAACTCAGACAAATTACAAGCTTAGTATTGATATTAAGACAAGAGAAAGTAATTAAGTTGCAGAGTATAGTTACTTAGGCAAAGAAGACACCGAACTGAAGTGAAGAGTTGGTCAAAAATCCGCAAGGGTGTAACACCCCGAAGTTCTATGCTTTTCAAATTAGACATTTGAACATAAATCCATAGGGGAGTGGACCCCAATGGATTTTTGTGGTGTGGATGTGGTTAATTGTTAACATTGTGCATGCACTATGACCAGATGAGAAATAGAGATCACTTGCCAAATCCATGAGGAGGGATAAGGCAACAAATCCCCAAAAATCTTTCAAAAATCCTTGAAAGAAATTTATTTAGATTGAGGAGGAATCTAAATTTCCCCAATGAAGAGGAGTAGTTGGGAAGAGGTGAGAAAAAGCTGGAAAAGCTGAGGAAAAGCTTAAAGCAGCTTTAAAGAATCCCAAAATGGGAAGCTTAGGCTAAACAGGAAAGAAAACATCCTGCTATTCTGGACGCAGAATTAGAAACATGCTTTGGGGAAATATGAGCTTAAATAAGCTGCTCCTAGGCAGATCAGAGTTTGATCTGTTCTAGGAGGTGATCTCTACTCGGGGGTGAGTTCTGGAGATAGACGAACTCTACGGTTGGGAGGACTGGTCATAGTCTCGGTATGCATGCATAATTTTGAAGATTTATTTCAGTCTGTATTAAATATATCAATGGGTTATGAATTGTGAGGTTGTGGTTCATTATGCAAATTTATGAATTGTTATGTTATGGTTCATTATGCACAGTTTAGATTGATTATTTGTTCAGTTACTCATGTAATTGCAATCTAGATCTATTGATAGCAGAGATAAATGGTTGGATTATAGGGATGAGTACCTTGTAGTAATGAAGTAGAGATGATATATTGTTTGAATATTTAATCTAATAACAATGTACAGGTGTAGCTTGCTGTCTTTTAAATGAATATTTAATTGCTGTGGGTATAACCAAAACATGTTAGCAAAATAGTAACCAGGAACAACAAGTACAAAACCACTAAACCTGTCATAACAGTATTGATGGCAGTAGAATGATCATACTGAAATGACAAGGATGGTAGAACTCAGAAGTGTACGGTTTTATGTCATGGAAGTTTGATTATGTGTAACAAAAAAAGTTAACTCCTAACTAAGAACGAGGAACTAAATCTAGAGAGTATAAAATATCAACTTCGGTTTCCTTACTCCTAGTTGATTGGAGAAAAATTTCTCAATCCTATATTTCCAAGGGAAGAGTTTAAGAGGCATCAGAATTGCAAGTATATTGAATAATCATAACAATAATATAAGGGCAGAGCCCTACAGTTACCTGTGATAAAAGTATGTGTAAAGGAAGATTGTAAGCCTAGTTAAGAATATTAAGAAAAGAGCATCTAATTGCCTTCCATATAAACTGCTGAAAAAATAGTTGGAGCAACGAAGGTTAACCGAATATAGATAGATGTATATGTGGATGCATACATCTATACCTTGATGCTGAAACTTTATGATTATAGATGCAAACTGGAAAGTTTGAGGAAGGGCCTATTGATCAGCTGGAGTTGGACAAAACTCTGAAAACTGATCTGCGAAATACCGGATAACAGTATAAAATTTAAATTGACTTAATAGAAAACTTTTGAGGTTATGTTATGTGGATAAAAAGCTGGGTCTGGGAGACGTGACAAAGGGCCTGCTCACAAGGAGCAAGGACATTAGAGCTAAATAAAAATACTGGAAACACTAAATCATGGAAGGATATCTTACCTTTCGAAGGAGAATTTGAACTAAGGCAAGCGTCCAAAGGAACCCTCGGATATTTTCGACCTGTAAGTATCAGAAAGAGTTAGTTAAAACCCCAGTAAAATTCGAGGCAGAGCTCAAAACAAGTAGTGGACCGAACAATAAACAAAGGAGGCAAATAAGTGAAGAAACCGGAAGATTACCACTTTTCGAAGGATTGCTGAGTGCCATTAAAAGAATTTGGCAAGAAAGTTTGCCACATATACAAATTGAAAGAGCTGAACAAAGCACTAGATTGGCGGAACAAACATAGAGTAAAAACCCTCACAGTATCGGAACATACAGAACGAAACCCTCATAGAGTCGAACAAGTGAAAATGAAGAACAACTGAGTAGTGTTAGGGTTTGAGAACAACGCGAGAGAAGCGAACTTAGAGAAACTGGGATAGATGTCAGTTCAATCCAGCCACCAGGACGAGAGAAATAAATCGACGGGATATTTGTAAATAAAACCAATCTGCTACCATATCAAAAGGGTTCACAAATTTCGAAAACAATAATTCATGTTTATCCGAATTGTAAGTTGTGATATATTTTAATCAACCATATAATATAATTTCAAGATATGTATTAAGTTTCATTTAAATAGTTTGAGTGCAGATTTGGAGTTAAGGGTTGGGCCCCATCAATTTTTGGTATCAGAGCAAGGCTGTGAGTTAGAAGAAATGGAGGTTGGTCAACGAGGTCGAGGAAGAGCTATTCGAAGAGTAGCACAGGAAGGATTGCGGGAATAGATCTGAATTTTGAATGCCCGTTCGACAGTAGTAGAGGCTGAATAAAAAGAGATCCTGAGGTAGGAGATGACAGTGATGAAGAAGTTGCAGAGACGAAAGATGGATCGGATGGAGAAGGACCTAAAATAAGAATTTTTAGGTCAGTTTTGTTAGCAAGTAGTAAGCCAAAGCATGAGATTTCTACTTATGATGGAAATTTATCAGCAGAGGTGCTACTGGATTGGCTTAGTGAGCTGAATAAATATTTTGACTATGAAGAGATCAGCGAAGATAAGAGAGTAAAATTCACTGCCACCAAGTTGAAAGGACATGCGTCCTTATGGTGGGATAGTGTCGAGGTAGAGAGGAAAAGGTTGAATAAGAAACCTATAAAGAAGTGGGCCAGGATGGAGGCCAAACTAAAGGGTAAATTCCTACCAAAGGATTACCAGATTATGATGTACAGGCAAGTACAAAATCTGAAACAAAGGGGGTTGACTGTTAAGGAATATACGGAAGAATTCTAGAAAGTAAATTTGAGAGCCGGTTATGTAGAAGACACCCCTGAAAAGACAACAAGGTTTGTGAATGGATTGAGGGGGAAATACTAGATGAAATAAGTATTCTCTCAACCATAACCTTAGATGAGGCATATCAGTGTGCCTTAAAAGTAGAGGAGAAAACAAAGAGGAAGCAGAATGCCAGAAGAGGAGGATGATCTGGCAAAGGGAAAGGATGGGCACAGGACGGGCCTTTGGCAAAGGTAGAGCTGCCAATCCTAGTGATGAAGGCAGCAATTCCAATACTCCAAGAATAGAAGAAAGAGACAATAACACTAGAGGGGGAAGGCCATACCAGCGTGGAAGAGGTAATGGCAGAGGCAGAGGAGCTGCTATCCAGTGTTATAGGTGCCATAAGTGGGGGCACAAGTCTTATGACTGTCCTGAGGGTGAACCAGCAGGAGGTAGAGGAACATATGTTTCCCATATGGAGGAAGCAGAAGCACCACCCCAAGAGGTAGAGAATGTACCAGAGAAAAGGGAGGCCTTGGTGTTGAATAAAGTGTTGCTGAAACCAGCAAAAGAGGGAGTTGAGCCAGATCAAAGAAAAGCATTATTCCAGAAAGTTTGCAAATCACATGGTAAGTGCTGCAAATTGATAATTGACAGTGGAAGTACAAACAATTTAGTAGCGACAAAAATTTTGGAGAAGTTGGGGCTAAAGAGGCTAAAACACCCCACTCCTTACAAGGTGTCGTGGTTACAGAAGGGACATCAACTATTATTTGATGAGCAGTATGAAGTTGAGTTCCATATTGGCAAGTATAAGGATAAAGTTATTTGCGATATTATGCCTATGGACGTGTGTCATATACTGTTAGGGAGACCATGGCAGTATGACAGGAAAGTGGTGCATGATGGGAAGACAAACTGTTACAAGTTTGTCAAGGATGGGATTAAGCATACGCTTGTATCCATCAAGGAAGAAGAGACATCAGAGACCAGTGGAGTCAAATCATTGTTGATGGGAAGAAAATAATTTTTGAAGCAAATCAAGGATAATGAAATTAAATTTGTTGTTGTAAGGAGGCCAAAAACAGTAATATTGCATACAAAAATTACAGATCTACCAGAAGAAATCCAAGATATGTTGCAAGATTTAGGTGACATTATAGTGGATGATTTACCAGATGAGTTTCCTCCTAAGAGAAGTATCAGTCATCATATTGATTTTATACCAGGAGCTAGTTTACCAAACAAGGCAGCATACCGAATGAGTCCTAAAGACACTGAAGAGATTAGGAAGCAGGTATAGGAAATGTTGGACAAAGGGCTGATAAGGGAGAGCTTGAGCCCCTGTGCAATTCCAAAAATTTTAGCTCCTAAGAAGGGTGGAGAGTGGCGGATGTGTACAGATTCGAGAGCTATCAATGAAATTACTATTAGATACAGATTCCCATTGCCAGGAATGGATGACATGATGGACTGCTTGAGTGGAGCAGCATACTTCTCAAATATCGATCTGAAGAGTGGTTACCACCAGATTCGAATTCGAGAAGGGGATGAGTGGAAAACAGCTTTCAAGACAAATGAAGGGCTGTATGAGAGGCTAGTAATGCCATTCGGTTTGAGTAATGCCCCTAGTATGTTTATGCGCCTGATGAATGAAGTGATGAAAGAGTTCATTGGGAAATTTGTGATTGTTTATCTAGACGATATTTTGATTTTTAGCAAGACTAAGGAAGAACACTTTCGACATGTTCGAAGTGTGTTGGAGAAATTGCAACAGAATAAGCTGCTGATAAATCTAGAAAAAATACCTTTTTTCAGAAAGAATTGGTTTATTTGGGTTTTGTGATTGCAGAGAATGAGCTAAACCCAGAAAACGTTGCAGCTATTATTAGCTCACCATCCCCAAAGAATCTATTTGAGGTTCAAAGTTTTCATGGGTTGGCAAATTTTTATCGAAATTTTATCAGAGATTTCAGCGGAATCTGCACACCTATGTTGGATACAATAAAAAAGGAAAATCATCCTTTCTGTTAGACAGAATCAACAGAGAGAGGTTTTCAGACTTTAAAGAAGAAGATCACTGAAAGACCGACTTTGAGGTTGCCTCTTTTTAACAAACTTTTTCAAGTTCATTGTGATGCTAGTGGTACAGCCATTGGGGCAGTACTTAGCTAGGAGGACAGGTCAGTCACTTATTTCAGTGAGCAGTTGAATGAAAGCAGACAAAAGTAATCATCCTATGATTAAGAATTTTATGCTGTCGTCCAAGCACTGAAGCATTGGAGACACTATTTGTTAGGTAACGAATTTGTTTTATTTTTTGATAATTCTGCACTACAGTATATTATGCAGCAGTACAAATTAAACCATAAGCATGCAGAATGGGTTGAGTATTTGGAGAGTTTCACATTTGTGTTGAAACACATTAGTGGACAGGCGAACAAGGTGGTAGATGCATTGAGAAGAAGAGTTTTTCTCTTACAGGAGAGTATGATACAAGTGCTGGGTTTTGAGCATTTGAAGGACTTGTATCAGACAGATGCAGATTTTAAAGAGGCTTATGAATCCTGTCAAAATCCTTTGCTAAGGAACAATAGTCCATGGCTAGACTATAATTTGCAGGAAGGATTCTTATTCAGAGGAGGATAGTTAAGCATTCTCGATTGTTTAATGAGGGAGAACATTATTTGGGAAAAGCACAGTGGAGGTCTAGTTGGACATTTCGGCATAGACAAGACGTTATCACAGCTCGGACACTTCTATTCCTGGCCAAAGATGCGACGGGACATGCAGAGATATGTGACCGGATGTAAAATGAGCCAATTGGTGAAGGGACACAATCAGAATACAAGACTTTACATGCCACTGCCTATTCCAAGTAGACCGTGGGACTCAGTCAGCTTGGAATTTTTCTTGGGTCTGCCCAGGACGCAGCGAGGTTTTGAATCGGTGATGGTGGTAGTAGACAGGTTTTCTAAAATGGCACATTTCATTCCTCGCTGAAAAACCAGTGATGCCACTCACGTAGCACACTTGTTTTTCACAGAGATCGTCAGATTGCATGGCCTGCCAAAGTCCATTATTTCTGACAGAGATGTGAAATTCACAGGACATTTTTGGCATACCTTGTGGAAGAAATTGGACACTTAGTTTAATTTCAGCTCCACATATCTCCCACAGACTGATGGGAAAATGGAGGTGGTGAACAGGAGCTTGGAAACCTGCTACGAAGTTTGGTTGGTGAAAATTCATGGACGTGGGATCATGTTCTTGCTCAAGTGGAATTTTCTTATAATGATTCACCAAATCGCAGCATAGGATACAGTCCTTTTCAGGTTCTGTATGGCATGCATCCTTGTGAAGTGCATGAACTATGGGATTTGGGAAAGCTGGAAAGAAGGAGTGCTAATGGGGAAGATTTCACCCAAGCAATGAGCGATTTACATGAGCAGGTGAAGTCAAAATTGCAGGACAGCAGTCAAAAATACAAGCAGCAAGCAGATTTGAAGAGGCGGGAAGTTCATTTTAATGTAGGGGACGAATTTCTTGCACATTTACGCAAAGAACGTTTTCCTAAGGGCGAATATAACAAGCTGAAGTTTAAGAAGATTGGCCCCTATAAAATTCTTTGAAAATTTTCCACCAATGCCTATGAATTACAACTGCCACTAGGGATAGGCATATCGCCCATCTTCAATGTGAGAGATCTGTTTCCATATACTTCCAGTCCTGAAGATGACAGGCCAGCATGGCCAGAACGAGACACCCAGTTTGACAATGGTTCTTGGATGAGGCAAATTCCTATGGCATAACCCCTTGAGATCGAGATCATTGTCGACACACATGTAGCCAAGCGCACTCGCAGGAAGAAGTACTTACGATACCTTGTCAAGTGGAAGAACCATCCCATTGAGGACAATTGGTTTACACAAATGCAGAAATAGCCCAAAGCAGTTATTCCTATCAAGATCTCACGAATGAGCTTATAATTTTTGTTATATTCTTAGTTCTTGTGGGCAGCAGCATCCAACTCAGGGTAGACAAAAGGACATGTTTGTCTTAAGTATGTTTGATTTTTTGAATAGGTCATTGAACCTGGGTTTGATTTTATTTTAACTTAGGGAAATTACATCATTAAATTTAAAGGTCACTTAAGTTCTATACTTATCACTTAAAGTATTTTAGCTTGTATTTACAAATCATGCTTAGGTTAAAGAAAAACAGACAGAACAACTGATAATAAATCATTGATAGTTTAAACCGAAATCACAAGCTTATAGATACAAAAGGAAGAAAAAAGTACATTTGCAAGGTTGATTTCCATCACACAGAGGGAAAGAGAATAACAAAACGAAACAGAGATTTTGTTTTAGAAAAAACCATCTGAGTCTATAAATTTGTAGCCAAACACTGTTGTATTATTTTTCTTCTGTCTATTGATATATTATTGAATGTGAAAATTTTGACAAATTGCGTGACTGTAGTAAGAACGAAATAAAGTATCACTGAAATTAAAGCGCACAGGAGTAACTTACAACACAGGCACCGGAGAAATCAATAATAAACGACGAGGTGAAAGTATAAGTTTCGTGGCAAGTCCATGCAAGCAAGAGAACTTTGCAAAAACTTACGAAATTAACAAACAAATAATCATACCCAGATATCATAAAGTTTCTTTTCATATTGACAGAATTTAACAAAAACGTTTCCATTTATTATAAATATAAATGTCTCTGTTGAAGAGTCCCGAAGGACTATAAACAAGTACTACATATCAGAGTTACAGGTTGGGGTTTCAAAACCCAAAACCAATAGTGTCTTAACAGAAAGACAAGCAAATAGACCGATAAGTGGAAACAGAACAGAAGAGATTGAACGCAGGGTCATGTTACAAACCCTGGTCTTTTTTTTTTCTCGCACATGAGAAAGACTCTAATAATTGGATTAAACATAACAGAAGTTACAAAGAGGGGCTAGGAGAAAAAACCCTATTCTATGACCAGTCAAGTTACAAACTAATAGAGATATACAAAGAGGCGACCCTACCCATTTAGTTTGGGGTTGATAACTATAAAGGCGAGAAGATCTCGAGTGGCCGAAGACTGAAACCAGCTGTAGAGGAAACGAACATACCAAGGTTTAAAAATCAGACAAATTACAAGCTTAGTTTTGATATTAAGACAAGATAAAGTAATTAAGTTGTAGAGTATAGTTACCTGGGCGAAGAAGACACCGAACTGAAGCGAAGAGTTGGTGAAAAATCCACAAGGGCCTACTCACAAGGAGCAAGGACATTAGAGCCAAATAAAAATATTAGAAACACTGAATCATGGAAGGATATCTTACCTTTCGAAGGAGAAGTTGAACTAAGGCAAGCGTTGAAAGGAACCCTCAGAGATTTTCGACCTGTAAGTATCAGAAAGAGTCAGTTAAAACCCCAGTAAAATTTGAGGCGGAGCTCAAAACAAGTAGTGGAACGAACAACAAACAGAGGAGGAAAATAAGTGAAGAAACCAGAAGATTACCACTTTGCGAAGGATTTATGAGTGCCATTAAAACAATTTGGCAAGAAATTTTGCCACAGATACAAATTGAAAGAGCTAAACAAAGCACTAGATTGGTGGAACAAACACAGAGTAAAAACCCTCACAGTGTCAGAACATATAGAACGAAACCATCACAGAGTCAAACAAGTGAAAATGAAGAACGAATGAGTAGTGTTAGGGTTTGAGAACAGCGCGGGAGAAGCGAAGTTCAAGAAATCGGGACAGATGTCAGTTCAAGCCAGCCACCAGGACGAGAGAAATCAATCGACGGGATATTTGTAAATCAAACCAATCTGCTACCATATCATACGAGTTCACAAATTTTGAAAACAATAATTCATGTTTATCTCAATTGTAATGTTGTGATATATTTTAATCAACCATATAATATAATTTCGAGACCTGTATTAAGTTTCATTTAAATAGTTTGAGCACAGATTTGGAGTTAAGGGCTGGGCCCCATCACAATTCTGTAGGATATTTATATGCAGAACATAAAATGTAATTCTGCCATTGTCAAAGAAAATAAAATAAAATATTAACTGATGGAAAAAAAGTATATTATGCAATAAAAACATGTGAATAAATGTGTTATTCTATGTGAATTGCAAGGTTTCACCAATGTTAGTGTCCCTACAAACAATAAGAGTATCATGGTGGCTTGTCCTTGAATGTGACTACCATGATGGCATTTTTGTAAATTTTGTGTTGGAAAATTTAAATTTCATAAATCAAGTTTATATTATGAAAATAAATTTTTATTATTCAATATTATTAGAAATATAAATATAAAATTACAAGTATAAATATATCTTAACTCTAGATTTATAATGCATTGATAGGGTTAAAATCTTTCAATTTGTAAGTCTTTATTAAAGTATAAAACTTGAGGAGATAATTGCACCTCAAGGGATTTGATTCTAGATACATTAGAATTAAGATGGACTCATAATTTCAATTTCATATATATATATATATATATATATATATATATATATATATATATATATATATATATATATATATATATATATATATATATAAACTTGAATCAATCATATAGTCAAAGTTGTTGGGTCTAAGTATGTGGTTTTTAGATCCATGATTTTTTTGACATATGGTATATTTTCTATAATATTGCATGTAATGAAGCCTATAAATAGGTTTCAAATTCTCTTTTTAAGATGTCTTTTGGTCAAGAGTCTATTAAGGTATGATTTTTTTATTAAAATAATATAAACCAATGATTAAAGTACTTGGTAGTGTTAAAGTTATTAGTTCAAAACTCAATGAGAAAAAATCTAATCCTCTTAAGGGTTGGTATGGTCTACCATGAATATGATCTCTAAGTGGTTGTGATTTTGATAGCCTAGAAATCTCTAGACAATTTCTCAAACAAAAATTAACAAAATAATAATCTCTAAAATCCCATAATTTAGTAATAAAAACCAATATTTTGTAACTTTTACATTTTAATATAGTAATTTAATAAACATTATTTAATAATAAAAATAAAACATGAAATAATCATGGAAGAAGCCATTACTACTGTATTTAGTAATCATGGAATAAACATTACACTACCATGATTCAATGGACTTTTGATTCCTACATTACAAGAAAAATATCCAACAAAGCATTCTCTTTGAATTCCTAAGTACCTTATAGACCTTTTAACCAAGGCTTAGTAAGAAATAAACCAAAAATATTCTTCTAATCTCCTTCTAACATATGACCAAAGAAAACTCCTTTACACCCCAGCTCATAGCATAAAATAGAAGATGTTGACTAGATTTGCAGACTGGCAGTTCCAACCATTCTCACTTCAGCACATATCTGACTAGTCCAGGGATATGAACATCTAAAAAGTAATGAACCCAATCAATACATTTGGCGTCGAAGTTGAATGTTTTCTTGTCTTCCTATGACATCTTTTCCCATAGGCCTTTGGTGTTTGTTATGTCAAACCTATTAGTAATAACGAGGTGAGCTATGCTAAAAAAAATACTGAATAATTATGCACTAAAATGTAAAATTAAGTGACATATGGCTCGTATAGCTCTACTGAGCACATGAATTTGTTGTATCTTCGAAGCACCCGTTTGTAACGTTATGTGAAATAACACCTTGTTCACTACACCCAATACCTGTTTTTCAACAACACCACCACATGATAAGCATTGAAGTTCACAGGACCTGTATAACTATAAAAGAAATTGTGGAGCATATTAAAGATTAATTACCTCTAGTGGTGCTTTGTAATGTCGATGCATGTATTGACGAAAGCTATTCATGCTCTTTATAAAACACATCTCTTTTACATGAATTATGTTTCCATCTCTACCAACACATGGATGCTTCGAAAAATACTTATATGCCTCCTCTACTACAACAAAGTTACGCAATGGAGTTGCAACAGATGATGCGACGTGATAAATAAATATATCATTCTTGTAGGCATGTGCGGCCATAGCTACTATCATCGCATTTGTAACCATATATACTGGAATATGTTAATCGTCAAATGAACAACATCAAATTTAAATTCTCAGCAGTTTATATATTTGGGAGTAACCACATTGGTCAAAGTAGGGAAGTTTGATCCTGGAAGAAATAGAATTGACTGACCACGTCTAAAATGAGTTCTGGATCAACTAAGAAGTATGATATTTGTCCTTTTCCGTAGCCTATTATAACAGCGTCCATAGTTCTTTTTCCAGAAAGAAAAGAACACTCTATATTAAGTATAACAATACATTAATCAAATCATTACATTCTCAGCCGCATGTAGTTGAGAAATACCTGATCCACTTCGCCATAGTAAATCTAGAACCCCCTTCTAAGAAAGAAAAAAGGCCTAAATTACCAAGGCGGGATCACAAATCTGTGGAGGGAATGTTGCCACTCCAAAACAAAATTTCAGACAATATAAACTGTCTTGTTCAGCCATTCCAACATCATTAGACAAATTATAACCTATTTCTCATTTGTGTGAAGGGCAGAGATATATGAGAATGTTACCATTACCTGTTCAGAATTCAGCATTTAAGAACCATCTAAATACATGCAAAGTAAAAAAACTTATCAGGCTCGCCTGGAGAAGGATAGAAGCGATATGTGAGCATGAGCCGATTTTCTATTGATTGATATGTTTTGGAGATGTGAAAACAAAACAGGCTCACTTGTAAGGGTGTGGTTCAAAATCAGGCTCACTTGAGACGAAGTGGTGTATACAAGCTCGCTTGATATGATGAAAGAAATAAGTACCAGTCTGTATAAGTAACAAAAACTCCTGCATATAATATATGAAATAAACCATGGCTGGAAATGATATATGGGTCGGATCTCCAAAAGGGAAGACAAAATATCTATGGAATCAGGATAGAACTGTTCCATATTTGAGACCCATCCCTGAAATGTACAACCTGCAAAATCCCAAAATTTGTATTGATACCTCTTTTTGACAAACCATCAGCCCTCATGTTGTTTTCTTTGTATATATGAAAGATAGGCGGACTGTTCAGTCTATGCCATAACCTTTGTGTCCTCTTGAGCTATCGTTGTAGTCCTGGATTATTCATATTGTGGTGACCAGAAATGCAATCAACAACCAATTTAGAGTCTACATAGCTATAGACCTCTATCAAGTTTAAATTGACAGCAACAAGGAGGCCACCCCATGATGCCATAAGCTCCGCTTTGTTGTTGGTACCTAGGCCACCATTCCAATATAAATGAATCCTTTCTCTCTGAGACAATTTAATCCAGGCACCACAGCCGGTAATGCCATCGTTGCATGCTCCATAAAAAAAAATAGCAAGAATGGAGATCTCATGAGGGCGTATTCTATGGGATCCATCCATCATCCTAACCTCAGCTGGATTCCATTCATCAATCCATCTCATTATGGCAGCATATATGTAGGAAGATAAAATGGGATACCTTAAAAAATAAGTCTACTCCTTGCCAGCCAAACCTCCCATATGAAGAAAAATGGAAGAGATCGAAACTTACTATTTAATTTCTCCCATTCCTCAGCAACAGAAATAAAATCCTTCGAAACCCATGATGACTCAAGTATATAATCACTAAATAACTTCCATAGTTGAATGACAGCATAGCAGCGAAAGAAAATATGATCTCTAGATTCCTCCATCGCGCAGCATATAGCACATCTGCTAGGCCCAATAGTACCTCTTTTCATAATATTATCCCAGGTAAGAATTTTATCCTGCCATACCAACCAACCAAACAGAATAATTTTTGTGGGGATCTTTCGAAACCAGAACGGAAAGAATATCCTGGAGACTTGTCCCAAGTATAATGCGAGGTTAATGCTATAATATATATCTTTGACAATAAGGAAAACACCATTTGTAGGCCCATCCCAAACTACCATATCCCCTCCCATAGCATAACATACACCAGCCGCCCTTAATGAATCATAGAATTGTTCCCAATCCACAGCATCCTCATATTATAGGCCCATCGGTGCCGTAGTTTTGAATACTGGTGCGCCAAAAGACCAAGATGAATAGTTTGTGATAAAAAAACAAATGCCCCTATGTGCAAGCCGATAGATGAGACGGGGAGACGGTTTAAAATGCTTTGGAAATCCCTGAATTCCTGTGAAGCCA
This sequence comes from Pinus albicaulis, assembly GCA_034641835.2. NCBI lineage: Eukaryota > Viridiplantae > Streptophyta > Pinopsida > Pinales > Pinaceae > Pinus > Pinus albicaulis. The sequence goes on from CM076580.1 coordinate 93,808,493, forward strand.
AGCGGAATACGACTCCCATCTCGAAATAACCATGTTAAACGATCAACCACATATCCTAGAATCTTTTTAAAACTGCCCCATATAGTTGAAAAGGCCCTTGGAAAGGATAGTTCATTACAAAGTAAATGGTGAAGGGTATCACCGTCAAGATATTTTCATTTGATGATGTCGTTCCAAATACCAGTGCCTTGATAGCTCGCCAAAAAGACTTGACCAGCAAAGCTTTATTAAACACCCTCGTGTTTAGGATGCCCCATCCATAATGTGATTTGGGTCGGCATAGAACATCCAGTTTATGTGACATTCCAAAAAAGCATGTGAATAATGATATGATAGTGATATTAATAACATTATCATGAAGTATTTATGTGTGCTACCCACATTCTAACGAATAAAGGATGGATATTTATGGGTACCTGGTACCTTACATCTAGCCAGGGAAAGACTCTGCCAAAGTACTTTCAATAATGGTCGGTCGGAGGATGACCACTGGAACATTTCCCCTCGATTTCTCTTGGCCAACCAAACATTCTTGCCTTGCTTAGAGAGCCATCATGAATGCATGGTTTCCTCTCACAATGAAATCGATGCAAATTAGACAGACTTCCGATGGTTACTAACCTTTCTAAACCCAATTCTTTGAGACGTTTCACTTTGGCGTCTTTTACAGAGCATGTGCTTCCAATGTGAGTATTTGATGAGGCTTGTAGTGTGAGTTTTGTTTTCTCCTATAAACCAAATTCTGCTTCAATATATAAGCTCAGAAGTGGGCTGCTTTCGTCCTCAAGTTCTTTACTGTCCATTTTAGTGTTCCCCGGCTCTCTTTTATTCGTTCACTTTTACGTCCTACAACGTAAGCTTTTTTCCATTCTATAGATATGAGTCCAGAGACACAATGATATTGACTTTTATGAAAAATATATTTATTTAGTTTCTTAAAATATGTAAGCATAATTGTTCTTTAAATACTCAACATGTTTTTTCGATACTACTATATACGCGCTAAGTTTTCGATAGATTTTTTTATAATAATTTAAATAGAAAAAATAAGTATAATTCTTTCAGTTTTAAGTTTTACATGGAATTTTTTAAAATTTAAATAAAAAATACATAATTCCTTAGGTTTAATATGAAGTTTGGAAATACTTTTTAAAGAAAAAATATTAAATAAATAAAAATCATCAATAAAATATTCATTTTTAATATATATTAAATATATTTAATATGATTTTATTATATTTTAAAATATTTTAATAAGAGGTTAGTAATTATGTGAAGTTGTGTGTCCATGGGTTTTTAAATTAATAGTGTAAGAAAGTTTCATGAGTCACTAGTTCAAATTTCTTTTAAATTGTCTTATTTTTCTAGGTTTTATAAAAGAAAAACTTTTTCCCATCACATAACACATTATTATTTGATAAATTTGAGAGAGGGGCATCTAAGCTATCAAAGTTGTTGGCTACACCAACTTTTATGTTATTGGATTTTTTAGCCTTTCTTGATTTTGGTGGCCTTGCTAACACAACCCATCCTCAAGAATTGTGCATACATATTCTACCCCCTCTAGTTTTGAACCTGTGACCTCTTAGGAGGAAACACATGCTTTTAACGATTAGGCCCACTCAAGCTATATTAAAATTCATAAATGATAAAGTAAAAATAATATTTTTAAATAATGTAGAATGTATGTTTTTATATGAATGTTTGTATCAATTTGATAAAAAAATTATCAAATCCATAGGGGTGTTTAATCAAGTAGATGGTAGGGATTTAATATATTTTATAATACTTTTAGTAATATTCACAAATCAAAAGTCGAAATTTATTTTAAGAGAAGCTATGTCATTTCTTTCTTTTTAATTGAACTTAACTAATTAAACTCTATATGAACTAGTATCATAAGAAATGAGTTATGATTTTTTTGGGAATATAGCATTGAGAAGCCATGGTATTGTCACAAAACATATGTATAAGTTACAAATCTGCATGTAAAAGTGAGATCAATCACCATAATTAAGATTTTTTTTAATAATAACATAATAATAATTATAATTTAGTGAATTTATATGATCTTTTTGAATCTTTAGAAATTTGAGTTATATCATAAAGTAGGTGTTTTGATGTTTAAAATAAAATGATCTCTGTCTATGTTTACTACCCATTTACTTAATATAACTATGTTAATACATAAACAAATTCTACCAATACTAAATATTATTTGTAATTAGCATCAAGACCAACAACTATTACATAAAATTATTTTTCAAATAATAGTTGTTTCAAGATATTATAGGATATTTTTATTTTTGAAAAATAAAAGATATTATCATCATCTTTAAACATTGTTAAATATTTATTAATAAATTGGAAAAAAAATATAATTTAATACTAAAAATTCATAATCTAACCATAAAAATTTAAATTAAGAATATATATATATATATATATATATATATATAATTTTAAATGTAATATAATATATAAAACACTAACTTAAAAATGATTTAATATTAGAAATTATTTTGATTTTTTATATTATTATTATTGATTAAAAAATTAATTATTATACTAATTTCAAAAGAATTTTTAATTATAATATACTATAACAAATAATTTCATAAATGTCAGGCCAAGAGGTAACTCCACTAAAAATATTGAATGAATTGATTAAGGATTTAGATGAATATATACAGTTACATCTAAAAATATTGAATGAATTAATTAAGGATTCATATGAATATATACATGGAAGTGAGACTCTTGGGATTCATTTCCCCGCGTCTCTTCAAGTTCCTTATTTTCTATTTACATTAATGTATAATCTCGCCCAATCCCTTAGGATTAGGTGTCAACATGCCCCCCTCTTAATCTATTTGATGAGTCCAAACATCGTTCTCAGTTTTTCAATCTTTTCTCTTCCAAGGGCTTTCGTGAAAATGTATGCAATCTGCTCATTTGTGGAACAATGACATAGATGGATTTTTTTGGCCTCAACATGATATCGAATCAGATGGTAATTTGTATTGATGTGCTTCATTCAATCATGGAACTTTGAGTTCTTTGACAACTTTATTGCAGAAGTATTATCAATCATGAGTGGAGTTGAATGCATTTTTTTTCATTTGCAAATCTTCTAGGATTTTTGTGAGTTGCACAATTTCCTTTATTGCTTCAACTGCTACCACATATCCTGTCTCAGTTGTGGAATTTGTTGGAACTGACTATTTGTGTGATCTTCACGAGACAAATCCTGATTTAAAACTCGTGGTATAACCTAAAATAGATACCTCAGTTTCTTTGTCTCCATCAAAATTTGAATTAGAGTATCCAATCAGGCTGAAGTCGGCCACCTATGTATATGGAAAAATTGTCCAAAAAACATGACAAATTATTCATTGAAACGTTGAAACAGACTTGGATTCTAAATATGAGGTCAACATATTAAACGTACTTCTACACTTTGTTAAAGTCTAGGTTAAGTGGAACTCCATGATCGACTCACATGGAGCGCTCTTCATATCAAAAATAAAACTCTAATTGTAAATTATAGGGTAAGTTGAAATCCCATGATCGATTCACATGGATCGCTCTTTACGTCAAAAATAAAAATCTAATTGTTGTTTTCGTCGAAAATCCTTGGACTAAGGAGGATGAAAATGAAATTTTTTTATTGGTTTGATTTTCCCAATAAAACCTATCATAAGAATCGTCAAGCTTATCTCGATTACAGGTTCATTAGATTTTTTCGACGTGGCCAAGTGGTCCTCTCCATCTCTATTTTCCATCCGTTTACATAAACAGAGAGACCCATTGAAAGTCAGAAAAAAACCCTGCCATAGTTGTGTATTTTCATTGTACTTGAAAACCCCTACCACCGTTTGAGTTTCAATTTCAATTTCAAATTCAAAATCTAAACCTTGCAATATACCTCCTCTTTTTTTCCATGAGCTTATTTGTAACATCCATAAAACAAATACAAACACACAGTAAAAAAAAAAATTCATTAACCTCAATAAAAGCATTACTATGAGTAGACAATATGATTATCCAACATATCTAGCAACTATAACCAATGCGCATAATTCATAAAAATCTATTAAACCTTTGTTTTAAATTCTCACATGGCTGGACGTATTTTTTTGGTCTCGGTTGAGAAGATTAACCTTATTATTATTTATTGTCTACTGGTACATGAATTTGAGTGTAATACATTACCATTTTAATTGTCTCGGTTTCCCCGTGGACGTACTTGGGACTTCCGTCACAACAGACTTAACATCGGTTCCGTTGGCTATGCCACTTGGCACTCAAAACCTTTGGCAGGTCGTATACCTCTATAATCCTCTACGGTCGTGGTACAGGATAATTAAACTTTTTGACAGGTATCATAAATTTCCCATAGTGATTCTCGGTATGTGCGTGGAAAAATCCCGCGGGTTCACTCAGACTATCAAACTGGCGGTTCATTATGCCGCCCTTCCACCCTCATTTGCAATAGGGTTTTCGACAGGCCTGGTTAAGGGAACTCTCGAGCGATTTTTGGTAAGTGACCCTGCGCACTCTTAGGGTTCACCAGTTTCTTGACTTTAAACAAGTTTCTGTGACATATGCCCGATTCAATTGTTTTCCAATCTTTAATATGTAAATATATATATACGCTGGAGTATGTTAGCTGGTTTTTCTTGGTTGTTTGACAGGAGGAATGTCTCGGTCCGGCTGGACTCAGTTCGCTTCTGCGTTCTCAAACGAGGTTAAATTTCTCCGCATAACCTCTCATACATAATACAGGTGTGATATCGAGCTCAACCTGAAATTGCTCATTTCTTTCTACTTATATATATATAGAGGAGTGCAGAGTTTGATTTCCCCTTTTTTTTTTTTTTTAAAGCACAGAGGATGTCTAAACGATGATAGACTCGTCCATTCCTTCAACAGGTGAACGCTCGGATATCCTCCTTACCCTTTTATCACATACTCATGGAATTCTTTTGGAATATAATTCTCTTTTTAGTTTTCTGACACATTCTAATTGTTGCGTTACAGGTTTGAATGAATCTTAGTAGCCGCTTCTCGAGTTTTTCGAGCTGGTTCCTGCGTTTGACATGGCTTCCACTCTACTTGCAGGTACTCCCGGCAGTGTAGAGAGACCTAGCTAGATAACTGGAATAGCCCGGCAGGGTTCTATTCTGGGTTAAAATTCCTAGCTAGCATGGCTGAGCGTAGCTTGTTTTTCTTTTTAAACAGTCCCACCTGGACTCAATTCTCCTGACTATGTGTTCCATAGATCTGGATAATGACAAAATGTATAAGTTTGCTTTTTTTTCTTGAAAGGGCAGCCATCCTCATGGCTGATACATTTCCTTTACACCAAAGATTCAGTTTTATTGGATTACAGAATATGTTATTTATTCAGGATTCTTTTCCCTAACTTCGTTGAATGTATCGCTTATCAGATAATGTTTACAATGGATTTTACAACTCTTTCTCGCTGTGGTTATAGTTGATGCTATACCATTTAACTTCTTTGGGGTTTGGCCTACAGTGGTCTGCCCCAAACTATTTTTAATATCATGTTCTTACATATGTTTTCTCTGGAGTTCCATCTAGGTGGTTCCGGCTTATCTCCAGGACATTTTAACCTGTCATTGTTCCTATCAAAGTAAAGGGTTTTATACAGTTAACAGATGTAACTATTAAGGTGTATGATTTCATATCTAAACTGTTCATGTGCTGTGCTATAGCCTTTTATACGCATATTACTTTCAACTTACTAGTCGATGAATCTTACTTCTTTAAAAGTAATTCTTTGCGTTTTGAGTTTATCAGAGGGTTTGATCAATAAAAATCTCACTTCTGTTCTGTTAACACGATAAAGATTAGATTTAAATAGCACTATTGTTTTACTTCTAGGGTTAACGGCTCCAGTCCGCCGACTCAGGACTGAGTATAGCTATTCTTAACTTATCACTTGGACGGGATGCCGGTTAGGCTTACGGCCTAAACCTAGCCACAAGTCTGTTTTTCTTTCACCTCGAAATTACAGTTTTCACACTACATTTGCATGAGACCAGTAATCTTCGATTTTTCCGGCGGAGATTTTTATTTATAATCAACATCCTACATCCCAGGTTTACTTCTTCTACCCTATTATATAAGTTTGTCAAATTCCATTTCCGATAACTTATTTCACAGAGATTTCATTACCGGTCGTATTATAAACTCATGTAATAATAGGGTATTTACAAATTCCAGTGCTACTTCCCTAACATTTTACAGAATAAAATATTTAAACTAAACAAGCTCTAACTTCCAAATCTTTTCTTCTTGGTGTTCTCGCTCTCAGGTTAGTTAATAACAATTCTGTCTTCAACAGAAAACTCAAGCATTACTATTCAACACTCAGAACTTCATTAATAGAACAACCTTTATTCAATAACGATTATAAACAGTCTAAGTACTCTTAACAAATTAATAACAGTAGTAATCAGTCAGTTAACCTGCAATTCTCAGGGTTTTCAGATTCCAAGTACTTATCTGGTTAGGAACAGAATTTCCCAAGCTGTTGTCCACCCGACCTTCAAGGGAGGCTATGACGTCCTCCACTTGCCCCTTAGCTTCAGATTCTGTATGGTGCCACGGGATTAACAGTGGAGTAATCTGATGTGACCTCTGGATTTCCTATCCAGTCACCAACAGTAAATTTGGCTCACACAAGGGTTCCAAAGTTATTTTCAACTGGTCTCCATACCAGCTCTAGAAAATACTTTCCCTATCTTGCCAATTTTCCAGAACCCCCCCCTCCTCCTCTGGATTCCAACTTTATCCACTTAGGAGAGGGTAACTGTTTTCCAACTGTCCCCAACCACCATCTATTATGAGAAACTAATACCAACAACTTAGGAGATTCTTTTTCCATTCCTTGGTTTCTCTTAATAAATTCAAAAAAAATAAAATAAAATAATAATTTTGTCTCAACACATAATCCTCAAGTCTTTCTTGTCAAAATTAAAATAAACAACTTGTTTAAACTAGTTAATATTAGTTAATCTTTAAATGAGGCTGTCACATTATTCCAAAAACACTTTGTTTACTTTGAATGGATGCAGGGTAATGGCATAAAGTTGATCGGGAGCCTAAAAAAATGACAAGAAGATTCATAATGGACATCGCAATGTAGTGTATGTTTTGTGTCTTTTATCACTGTTGGAAATGGTCTTGAAATATTTTTTTCTGCCAGCGATTCGAGCGGGAGCCTAGAAAAACTACAAGAGGATTCGTGATGGATTTCACAGTGCAATGTATGTTATGTGTTTTTTCCCACTGTTGGAAATGGTCTTGAAATAATGGTATTTGAAATATTTTTTCTGTTAGCGGATTCTATTTGAGTATTTTAGACAATGAGAATTCATTGACACTTTGGACCAATTTTTGAGTACACTCTAGTTACCAATCTCTTGTTATCAAGTGATCTCAACTTGTTATAATTAGTGATAACAATTGATTGCATATTTTCGCATTCTTTTCCTTCTGGAAAAACAATGTTAGTCTCATATCGCTGGTATACATACTTGCTTTGGTATAGTGCAGGTTAATATTGCTCTCTTTTTTATGGCTTACTTGCTGAAAGTTTATTGCCTCCCAAGGAAGACAGCTAACTTTTTGTTTTGTTCTCTCTGTTGGATAGCTGCAGTTTATTCCTGTTACTTTTTGCTTTGCTTTTGATTTTTCCAGCAAGCAAAAATGTTTCATATTGAATAATGGTAATTGGTGAGTTATCACTAGAACAGAACATATCCATTTGATGTAAATTTAGTCAACTTGCAAATTTACAATGATGAAACTTTCTAGAAAAAAATTGAAATGTTTGTAGAACAAATGGGCATGAAGTAAATAAAATCTATGTATACAGCATGAATCTCCATTTCCACTACTCTAGTGAGAGTAATAACCTCATATTTCCACAACTGATAGTGTTTTAAAGCTTTATTTTTAATGCAGAAAATCTTTCATAGTAAATTTCCGTGAATTATTTTTTGTTTCGTGATCTTCATCCAACTTGAATAGTACGGAGGATGAATAGTACGGATTATTTGAAAATCCTTCAATTACATTAAAGAGTTATCAACCGAGAAGAGACAATTATTCCAATCCAATTTGGAAACTAAAATAAAAAAAATGGAGATCAAGGTTTGCATAGTGTTTTGTTTAAAGGATTAATGGAGCTTGAAAATCATAAACTAGATTTAGAGACCCCTTACAAACGTTTTTTTCTTGCATGTAACCTCGGCCGCCATGTTTTTCAAGCCATAACTTTATTAGAATGTAAACTTAAATTAAACTCTTAAATATAGGTTTGTTGCGACTAATTAGAGCTATCGTAAACTATTAAATGTTGGTTTGTTATCAGTCTTTAGAGATATGGTCTTATTGTTGGCAAATTATTTGCATTCTGCATGCGGTTTCTATGATGGTAAATTTTAATCTTATTTGAGTAAGATAGGCAATACATTATCATAATTTATAAAGTATTTATTTTATGATTCTTAGAGAATTTATAAAGTATTTTATTTTATGTTAAAGTAGAGAATTTGGTCTTATTTGTAAATTTCAATGTAAAAATTTACTTTTCTTAATTTATTTTAAAATTAGGATACATTGCTTTTATTATAGTATCAAAAGAAAGTAGAAGAAAAAAATATTTATGTATGGTATAATTTGATTAAGGGAAAATGAAATGAGGAAAAATGTATTTAGAAAAAAAAAAAAGGTTTAAACCTTATATTTCATTTGCGCTAATTATACTACTTAATTATGGCTTAAAATTCAACTCCTTGAAAACACTCTTCCCATAGTATTCAATTTGCACATTATTAATTATGATCAATATCAATTGTACATGTGATTACTATTTGATATTGTATTTTTTTTTTTAAGATTTTGAACAAATTTTATATGTCTTTTTTGTTTCCATAAACAACACTTATACTTGACAATTAGTCAAACATTTCTATTATTTCTGGAGGCAATCACTTAGTTGCAAATACTTTAATTATTAAATTGAATTCCAAATATATCACCTCAAAAACAAAAACAAAGAGTTATTGTATACTTAAATTACTTTTATAAATTCTTATCATAATTAAAACTTCCTAGTTATTGTTAGCTTTGTTAGTGATCTTTGCAATCACATGAAACTACAATTAAAATCATGAAATTACATCTAACATAAATTATTGCTAAGGTGTTTGTTCTCCTTTAACATCTTTCTGTTACAAAAATTTGGAGTTTTTATTTATTATATTTAAATTCCAACCTTTTTTAGAATTTTTAATTAATTGTGTTTTATGTTCCAAACTTGTAATGTACAATAACACTCTCTAATATTTGTCATATATGTTAAATCTAGTCAATTTAGTCAATCTAATCCACTTTCATGTTTTAATAGGGAAGTTAGCTAGAAGTTGCACCAGATGTTGCAAAGGAAATGTCATAAGGCAATAGTATATAACAATGATTTATGTTTATTTGAAAATTGTTGAAATATAGAAAAATGTCAAAAAAATGAAAGGGTCATCCTACAATGAAATGTTACTGCTGCTTCCTTAAGCCTTACAAATCGTGATGCCTATGTTCAAGTTAAAGACATTTTTGTATTATGCCTAAATGAATGCCTCATAAATAACATCAGATTTATCTTTACCACTGATCTCCTTGGTGTCTTCCATGTTCTTGTTTTAACCCAACAGATTCTACTCAAGAAAATCTAACCTATGTTATGCAGTTGAATGTGTAGATAGATTCATAAACATTTAAACCATTTTATCTTGAAAACGAAGCAAGTGTGATCCATAAGCACCACAATTAAAATATTTTTTATTTTTTTCATCAAGAGACCACACTTTATATTGGCTTAAAATAATGGCCCCAAAATTTATATAACCTATTCATCTATCTGAATATTAAAAACATGGAAGAGTTATTATATGCATTCCAATCATATTGAAAATTGATCTAATAAATCACAGGTGACAGTATTGAGATGCTAAACCATGAAATTGGTCCAGCTTGCTTAATCTATAGAACCCAAGTTAAAAATAAAAACGAAAGAGAAAATATAAGAATCAAATAAAAAGAATACTAAGGTATTAAATTTCTAAACAATAGTATATGAAATAAAAAGCATACCAAATGATTTTTTTCTCAAACAATTTGTTTCTCCCGGACTAACTGCAGTTCATGCACACTTTGTGCATATCTTATGTTATCAAGGTTGCTAGCACTAGATCAACTCAGCCAAGTTTCCAGATTTTATGTTCAGCATGGAGAATGTTTGATATGTTGATGTGGCACTGCTTTCATGGCAACGAGCATACAAAATGGGTGCCAATTTCTAGCCCCTCTCCTTAATGGATATTTTGCTATAGGTTTCCATGTTAGAAAATCCTTATAAGCATCTTACTAGTGTAAAAAATATAATGGATCAACTTATCACTGGATGTGAAAATATAGAGAACAAGGATCTTATCTCTATAGCCATTAATTTTCCTCGACATTTCTAAGTGGTTGTAGCAAGTTTGAGCTTAATAACAAGAGCTATGTCCTTCACATTTAATAAGATAAGACGAATGCTCTTACCGATGGAGTACTATCCCCTGACTAGAGCTCAAATTTTGGAGAATAATAAAGTAAAAAATGGACCTATGAAAAGATGTGTAGTTAATAACAAATATACACAGATGTGACCCTCAAAATACTCATACTATTAAAATTTTAAAGCCACTACTAATAAAAACAAAAATTTGTAAATGGATAACAGTGATTTCATATGTACATGATTCCAATATCAATGTCAATATCTAGAACACAGCTCATTGACAACCTTGAAACATTTTCTGGCCTTACAAAACTACATATGTTTCTTTTGTAAAATAATTTAACAACAAACTCGTTGTAACATAATGAATAAAAAACTATATTCTACAGTATATTCTAATATTCGAATAAGATTTCACTTCAAATAACCTAGATATATATTAAAGGGAAGGAAACCATAACTGCCTTAATCATTAAGAAAATAAATTTAAGACTCGATAAAATTGTGTGACCATTTCATTTTCTTTAATCACAGTACAATGCAACTCGTTTTATATACTTATCAGAATCACATAAAAATGTTATTAATAAATCATACACGTCGCACATTCAGAAAACAAAAAAAAATGCAAATGCAAATGCAAATGACTTTCTCCTTATGAATATTTGTTCTTTTCCAATTTAAAACAACATTTTGTACAAATTTAGACGAAAATTAGATTTACATAAATGACATACTTAAGCAACAACGTGTACACAAGTAGGGGAAAATTAGATGTAAATTACTTTATAACTTGAATCCACTAGATCTACCCAGTTTCATGCGTAATATCAACAAACAAGATTAAAGCTCATTGTCCCAAAAAACAATCTACCAAATAGAAGTAACCACTCCTTTGTGTTGCAAGGTGGTATGTTCAAATATGGTAATGACCCAATTCCATGAGGCCTCTAGCTAGAATATCACTTTATGGTCTTTGAAAAGAAATGAAATTGAATCACAATCACTATGACAAGCATTTGGGTCAAGGCAGAGGGATATTATTGTGTGGGCCAAATGTACGCCTTGACATCCTTACCTAATGGAAAACTCCTCTTCAAGGCCTTATGTTTCTTTGATATAATGGGGATCTTGTCTTATAAGTATGGTGAAGTGTTTTTCTTACCAAACTCCTCTTAGGTGATACTCATATAAACTTTATTCCTTGTGTCATGATTAATGTTATTGTTAGGACTACTCCTTTAGTTCACTGAGTGCTTTGGTTACACTATCATATGCCCGAACTAAACCAAAATGATACATACCCAAATTTAAGTCTTCCTGTAATTTCTGTTCTCCCTGTTATAACCCATCTCAAGCTCAACCAAATCCTTTATTCTTTCTTCATGTCAAGATTGCTCAAATAAAATATCTACTAAGTAGCTTCTAATATATTTTCACAAGAATTTACAAACAGAGTGGGGGAGATATTATACAAAAATATTATTTATATCATGTATAATATCTTCCCCCACCACCAACCTCATATATTGCATTATAAATATAACATGGCACTTTTTTATTTTCTATCGAGCAGTAAAAGAAAGCTGCTTTCATCCCATCTGTAACTTCATATATCCTTTGCAAAAATAACATGTTCATGACCATTGGTTCAATGTTGTGTTAAAGTTAAGGATCCAAATAATTTTGTGTTTCCTCTACAATTATTCCTTCATACATGAGAAAATCTAGCAGAGAACAAAATCCATAAAATGTTTGGATGTATCAAGGAATATATCTTTGAATGCACTTATCATTTAAGAAATATCACCTTCAGTCAATAGAAGCCTCATTAAATATAATAAATGTATTTCTACAATAACCTTCTGTACTAAAATATGAAATATTGTATGATTAATTGACATTTCAACATTGTACAATCCTAGTGATAATCTATAACAAAAATCTACTCTAGACATCATAAGCAACAAAGAGAAAACTTTGGTTGAAGCCTAGATTTCACATGACACAACCAAAATCCCTTAGTTTTACCTACCTAAAATAAATTCCAAGGCCAATGAAGCCCTACAACTATTTATGTGAGTTACACCTTAAGACATTCAAACTTATGATGATAATTGTGCATGAGCATTTTGTGTCTAAATGGGAATCATTATATAATTAATTTAGATAATTGGTATTTTGGCTTCTCAATGGTGCTTCTTATTTCTAAACACAACAATCTACATGAAGCATGAATGAGACAATAACCAACAACATGTTCCATTTTTTAAAATATCTCCAATCCACAATATAAATGTAAGAAAGAGTGCATAAATTATAGCTTTGAAGCAAAACGTGACAAATAGATGATTACTTTTGAAAGCAAGATATTAAAATCATAAATTTAATTTCAGTCACGAAAACGTTTCCATTCATATTGTAAGGAAATTTGAGTTCTAAAATACTACTCAACATAGCAATTACAAGTTCCAAATGAACCCTTAAATGATGAAAATGTGGAATATATATATATATATATATATATGGTTTATTTTCTAATTTTGTTTTAGTGGTGGTAATAACAAGGTTATCATGCCCACACTCTATTATGTTAGGTGTTAATGCAACATTTTTCTTATCCAAGTCATTGTTTATATTTTCAATTGTGTTTGTATATATTTTCAATGTTTTTTATTGTGTTTGTATGTTTTCAATTATGGTTTTATAATAAAAAATAATAAAAAACACAGAAGGGCCAACATAAAGATTATTTTAGATGGAATTTCGCTACACATTTCAGAAAAAACATTTAAACCCTAGGCTCAGTAAAGAAAATCTTGATACGTAGAAACTACAGGACATAAACCCCCATATACAAACAAACTGACAACATTCAAATAAATGAAAAATTGACCAAGAGAGTCCATATGCGAACCCAAAATCGGGAAACAAAACATCACATGAGCAGGGTGATGAACCCCAACAATAATAAAATTAACACTTAAATAGCACCGAAACCTGTGATAGAAAAAACGCCACTAGCATAGCCGACAACGACAAATTTAATGATCATTCGCAATGAGACAATCTAAATATACGCCAAGATAGAGAACATGGGATAGAAACCCACCAATGCCCCAAAATAATGTTGAACCTTGAAGAAAATGAGGACACCAGTCGCATCAACAACAAACCATGAACACATTGCATAGAGCGGTGAACCAACCAACAATGGTGGAAGGCAACAAGCAATCGTTGGCCCTCAATTCTGATCCTTTTTCACCATGCATATTCCACTTTATCTCATCCCTTAACATCATATCATGGTCACATTTTTCATATTTTTGCTTCTTTTTTCACTTTAACATAAAATAATTATGTATTTTAATTTTTAGAACTTTTAGTAAAAATTGGGTATTAAAATTGTTTTTGGCAGAAACATAATTTCTTGTAATGGCTGCATTGAAGTCGTATGTGTGGGACACTAGGGAAAAAACTGAAGATATATTTGAGAAGTACATGAACAAATCAAGGATAGAATCTTATTGTCAAACTCTAAATGAGTCAGAACAAGCCTGGTCAAAGCTCGTCAAACTTTACCTATCACTGAGAAAATCCCCTGATTTAGGGGTAGTTTTGTGATTTTGTGAATCTTTCCAAATTTTGTGCAATAAAAGGATGATTTCGGCCCTACTAAGTGGAATAGGACTCTTGTTGTTTGTTACATCCATTATAGTTTATTTTTTTATAATTTAGGCTATTTAAGCACAACTATTCAACATCTATGAACACCACTATTATTATCATTGTGATTACTCTCTTTTGAATTTATATGAAAACTTGTTCTATATTTATTAAGCTTCATTTATGTGGGATTTGAATGGTGAATTGTTGTAGCTCATTGTTTTAGAGGTGTATTAAGAAAAGGTGGAGGGGCCCCATTCTAGCTAAGTACACTATTTTGTTCATTAATGTGCATAATTGTGAATAAGTAGTATTTTAGTTTTACGTATATTTCCATTATACTTTTCTTGTGAATATTTGTTGTATAAACTTGTTATTATTTCATGACCATTCAGACTTTGGAAGTGATCTCATTTTAGTGACTATTCTAGATAAGGAAGGACAATCTAGGCCTCCAAGTTGGAGGCTCTTTCTTGTGAACTAAAGATTGAATTTGAATTTCTATCTATGCATTCATCCTTTCTCTCTTTCTTAAATGAACTGCCTTCTTAAAACAGGTGTTATGCTTTATTGTGAACTTCGTTTTGTTGAAAAGGAAATCAATAGGAAGGACAATCGAGATCTCTAAGTCAAGAGCCTCTTCCTTGTTGACTATGTTTCAATCATTCACTTTTTCATGCTTATAGATTATATTTCTATGCTTTTTAGTATTTTTATATTTGTAATATGCATTTCCAGTATCTTCATCTAAACAACTACTTCCTACACTAGCTTAATATAAGATCTATATACCTTGGTGTGCTTCTAAGTTTGCGAACTTGGATTGATAAGTAACACATATGCTATAATTCAACTCCATAAATTAGACTGACAGGGACGACATTGGCAAGCAAGAAACACCACCAAAAACCTCGAAAAGGGCATAAACACAAATAGAATGGAGCCACACCTAAAATATGAAGTACGAGATCTAGCAACCCATTCATGGAAGTGGGGGAACAAAACATGAAGAGGAGGGGGTTAACAACTAGGGTTATAACCGCTGAGCCTTTTCCCCCCTTATTGCCTCCCCTAGTTTTCATTAATAATCACTCTAGGCTTAACAGTAATCCATCTACTATATCAACTTGTTCAATACATGCTTTAAATGTCAAATCCTTTACCATATATTGGGAACAACCCTCCATTTACTAATTTTGATTCCTTTGATATAGTCCTTATGCCCCCACCCATCAAAACCTAGAGTATAATTTCCCTTAATCCTTTAAGACTTCATCAAGAACCCAAGTGCCCTATTTTTTCCCTTGACCTTGACTAATGCATTGGGACATGTATCCTATGATAGAAGAATTGAAAATGTTATCCACATTCTACTATGAGGCCAAAATCACTTATAAAGGTTCTACATTATGATTTTAGGTCATGTTCATTGCGAATGAGCCTTAGAGGTACATTTATGGTATAAATTCCTTATTTTTGTCTCTTAATTTTAGTTAAGGACCCAATACCGACATCCCCACTGTGCAAAAGTATTATATTCATGTCCATATCCATCTTGTATGACAAAGATCCACTTTAAGTTTCTATGTTGTGCTCATGGCCCATTAGCTCATGCGACTTAAGTTATGGTGAAATCACTTCAACTTCTTCCTTGACCATCATCTCGTACTCAACTTCTTCAACATCTCAGTTTAACAATGATCATATCCTAAACAAGATGTGTTGTGTGGTTTGAGGTCTTTCTCGTGTCTCTTGGTTACTAAAAGATTCACCTAGGAGCTAAGGGTCTTATTTTCATGCCATACACACTAGTAAGGACTTAAGACCCATCCATACAATGCAAACCATAATAGGAGCAACCATATTCCACTTAAAATAAGGCATCCTCAATTTTAAGCATCCCAATGAGGAATCACACTAATACTTTGGTTATGACCTTAAAATTAAATAATCATTAGTATTATTTATTACCTTTTTAATCAGAAAAGTTATATATATATATATATATATATATATATATTCACAAAGTAGTGTATGATGTTTACTTATTTAAAATAATGAATAATATATGCATATATTTACATATCAATGTTTTTCATGTATTCGATAAGAAATATAGAAAATAGTTATATATTCTCCATAGTAAAATAAAATAGCTACATATTCATGAGTGTAAATTCATTTTAACTAGGATTTATTCAGGGACTTTAAGGATTAAGTATCTTGAAGTGTGGATTTCTTTTAGAGTGAAATATAAGGTTTTCCATTGTTTAAACCATTTTTCTTAACATATAAATGGATTCAACTTCTTGAAAATATTCTTGAATACTTGGATTGTGTAGACTAGTCAACTTAAACTTATAATTCTGATTAATGTTTGCTAGATTTCAAATTATTGAAAAACATACTTAAAAAAAGCCAAATATAAAATAATGAAAATAGAAATATTTTAATGATTTTTTTTTGAAATGTTGTATTTATAAATCAATTTTTTATTTTTTTATTACTAATTTTATATTCCACATATTAATTTTATATTAAAATTTTAAAAAATTAAATATCTCCTTTATATTATTCTTATTAGAAAATAATTGATTTTTTTAACTTTCAAATATATATATATATATATATATATATATATATATATATATATTCATTCATTTTTTTTCTTGTTTATATATAGATGTGATACTCAAATAAAATAGTTATCTTTTAAAGTTAATATAAAATTATGTTATTTTACATTAACATCTAAACCTTTCATTTATGCTTGAGAGAAATATTTTTACCGAATATTTTGAGTTGTAATGTCAACTACAAATAATTGATATTTATAATGTTTTTATTAAAACAAACCAAACAAGCATATTCATCTTTGTTTTTAATTATAAATTGACATTATTTTTTTTATTTACAAAATATTTTATTTTTATTTAAAAGCTACAGGTATCAACTTGATACTCATCTTTCCATATTAGCTTTATAGTCTCATCTATATATATATATAGTTAATATAAAATTATATTATTTCAAATGAGTATTCAAATATTTTATTTATGGTTGAAAATCAAAGTGAAATATTCTTACCACATCTTGTGTGAAAATAAAATTATTGATATTTTATAATATTTTTAATTAAAACTAATAACTAACTAACTAACTAACTAACTAACTATATATATATATATATATATATATATATATATATATATATATTATTTAACATTGTTTTTTATTTAAAAAATATTTTATTTTAATTCTAAAATGAACATATTAGAAGTTGAACACAAACAATTATACATTTTCCTCTTTCTTAAATGAAAAATGAAAAATGCTAAGCAACCATAACTTCTAAAAAGTTGAAAAAAAAAATTTATATAAACATTTAATACTCAAAATAGTATTCCCTCTTAATATTTTTTAAAAATTTTAAAAATTTAAATAAAATTTCTAAAATAATTACTTCCAATTATCATTGTATAATAATAATAACATTTATAAATAAAACTAAAATCTACAATTTTATTTTTCTATTCTAGGTTTTCTATAATAAATCAATGGTATATCAATACTAATATCTCTTTAAATTTTGAACAAAAATTACAATCAATGGCCTTTACGGTGAGTGAAATTGCACATGCCAATTAGCGAATCGAATCTATAATGATAAATATTTGTTTACCCAAACTTACAATGAATCAACTGTTTCTGTATGAATTTATTGCTTTGGATAGGCTAGATGTTGTACTTTATCTCGAGCTCCCCATTATACGGCCTGAATTAATAAAAGATGTCCAACAACATCTATACATGACAGGGTTCCCGGTGCAAAGGATTTCGGACGATAAACAAATCTGGTAAAGAACATTAGACTGTCAATGTAAACGGAGATGGAGAGGTGGGACAAACGAGCGAGGTAAATAGGTTGTGCGAATCTACAATCAGGAGAAGGCATGATAAAGTATTGGATTTATTTTTATATCGTAAAATATTTTTTTTGAAAACAGTTTCTCTAGTTATCACTACGTATTGGTCTTTCAAGCTACCACTATGTACTCGTTTGCACAACGCGTGTACTATTTAAAGAAATGTTAGACAATTGTAAATTTCTAAGCCATTGGATTAATAGTTATAATTAAATTGTTTCTTGTTAAATGAGTTGTTGATGGCTTAACGATTTCTTGATAGTCTCTCTCTAAAAATATTTCTCTTGCTCTGTTTGTTCATCATTCCTTCCATACTTGTAATAAGTTTTTCATTCGGGATTTGGTCACTCAATGATGGATGATAACTATAGTACACTCAACGTCCAATGCCCAAATATTATCTACACCGGTCGCCAAATCCTCAAAACATGCACAAAGATTATCTACACCTATCTGTTGGAAATATTAATTCTAGCTTGAACTGCAAGAAGGAGGACAAAAAGTTATGTTGGATTGAAATTTGAAGGACAGTGAACAACATAAAATTTCTTGTTTTAGTTTGCACACTACCTTGAATTGAAACCCTGTCTAAAAACCCTGCAAAATCCAATTTTTCGTTTATGAGGTCCTAGCTTGTGTATGCATTTCAATTCATGGTTTGACCACGCAACCCTATTTTTGTCTGCACCCTTATCCTTTGCAACCACCGCTTTAAACCTGCCATGCCGCCTTTGAAACATACACCACCAACTGTATTAATACCTCGCATTTTTGTTTTATATTTGAATTGGGCCACGTCATGTTTGTGGAGCCCATGACTCCACGTCATAAACTGCGTAGCCAATCAACGCTCGTAATTCGCGTAGATTTGAGCCTACGTCACCACACCTTTTAACCACGTGATAGACGGAGGACCCACATGCCAAGTCACTATAGCGCGCAGCCAATCACGAGCATATCGCAAATTTCTTTGTCGATGTCAACCAACCACAAAATGGATGATAAGAATATAAAACAATTTGAATTAAGTTTTGAGGTCCGTCAGCGTGTCATGGTTTGACCAATCACAGGGCTATCACACCGATTGAAGGCACAGTAAGCACGGCCTAAATTGGATGTGATAAACGCATTAACCGCTTTGCATAAAAATGTTTGAAATCCACGAAACATATTTCAGTAAGGTTTTTGATCTTAGGTTAAGGTTTGTATATGTTTTGTTTTTTTCTGAAATACCACGGCGTATGATTTTAACTTTGGTTATAAACATTATATAATATATATTTTAAATATATTATATTTACAATATATATATTGTAAATAAAAGTGCAACGAAAATATAGCATATATAGTCCGAAGGAAAAAATCAAAAGATATAGAGAAGAGCATTGTGTGTGTGTTTTTTTTCACTATGTATTGTAATTTTTTCCCAAAGGCAGAAAATAAAACCAGAGAGATAGAGAACATAATTTTTGAAAAATTCTGAATGTAATCCAGAACATAGAAGTTCTGAAGAAGACTTTCATTTTGTAATAGATTTTATGCTTAATGAAATAGTGTTTTAAAGCATCTATGTTCATATCTTTTGTATTGAATCTCTGTGTTTAGTTGAAGAATTTTGTTTCCTCTGTGTGTTTGGAATACTCAGAAATTCCAACATGGTATCGGAGATTTGGACATCTCAACTTTGGAGCTCTGAATTTGTTGCACATAAAAGGAATGGTAAAGGGATTACCATTGATTGAAAATCCAGACAGCCTATGTGAAGGCTGCATCTTGGGCAAACAACAGAGAGAAAGCTTTCTATCAAGAAAGAGCATAAGGGCAAAGTCATCCTTAGAAATGGTCCATTCAGATTTGTTTGGACCAATGCAAACACCATCATTAGCAGGCAACCATTATATGCTGACATTTATTGGTGATTACACAAGAAAAACTTGGGTTTATTTCTTGAAGTTGAAGAGTAAAGTGTTTGAGAAATTCTACCACTTTAAGACTCTTGTTGAGAATCAAAGTGGGCAGCATATTAAAGTCTTAAGAATAGACAAAAGAGGAGAATAAATCTCCAAAGAATTTCTGCATTTTTGCAGAGAAAATGGGATAAATAAACAATTTACAGCAAAGTATACACCACAGCAAAATGGAGTTGCTGAAAGGAAAAATAAAACCATCATGGATATGGTAAGAAGTATGTTGAAGGAAAAACATTTGCCAAATGAATACTGAGTTGACGTTGTACATTGTGCAACATATGTGCTGAATAGATGCCCAACAAAGCGTGTAATGAATAGAGTTCCAGAAGAAGTGTGGAGCGGCATGAAACAACATGTCACCCACATGAGAGTATTCAGTTGTGTGGCTTATGCACACATTCTGAATCAGCTGAGAAAGAAGTTGGACAGTAAGGGGGAGAAGTGAATATTTGTTGGATACAGTGAAGAATCCAAGGCATACAGATTGTATAACCCATTTACCAAGAAATTTATGATAAGCAAATATGTACAATTTATTGAGGAAGAAGCTTGGGATGGAAGCATTGAGAAAATAGTGAATGTGAAAAGTTGTTTGTCTCATGATGATGATGAGGAATAAATGGTTGAAAGACATCCCTCATTAGCAACACCACCTTCACCAACACAAGGACAAAAAGGGACACCACAAGTAGGTATGAGAAAACCCTTGAGAAGTGATGACAGTGCTTCTCCAGGCACATCACAGGGAGCAGATTCGAATGCTTCTATAAGTACAAGTTCAACAAGTGAAAGAGGAACTAGATTCAGAAGTCTGAATGAGATTTACAAGTAAGAGGTAGAAAATGAAGGTATGAACTCTTTATTTGCATTGTATTGTCATGTAGATAATCCTATTCATTTTGAAGAAGCAGTAAAAGATAAAAAAATGGATAGATGCTATGGATGAAGAGATAAATGCCATAGAGAAAAATAAGACATGAGAATTAGTTGGTCTCCCAAAAGGCAAGGAAGTAATCGGAGTAAAATGGTTTTATAAAACCAAGAGTAATGCTAAAGGTAAGATTGAAAGGCATAAGGCCAGACTTGTTGTCAAAGTCTATAAATAACAACAAGGAAGAAATTATGAGGAAAATTTTGGACCAGTTGCAAGAATGGAAACAGTAAGAGCAATGATGTCCATAACAACACAACACAAGTGGAAAGTTTACCAAATGGACGTGAAATCAAAATTCATAAATGGAGTATTGATGGAAGAGGTATATGTTGAACAATCTCTGGGCCATAAGAAAGAAGATCAAGAACACAAGCTATGCTGATTGAAGAAAGCTTTGTATGGGCTGAAACAAGCACCAAGAGCATGGTACAGTAGGATAGATGTCTATCTACTGGAAAATGGGTTTGAAAAATGTGAAGGAAAACCCACATTATACATCAAAGAAAAATATGGTAATATGCTCATTGTTGTTTTGTATGTTGATGATATTATATTCACAGGTAATTATGCTTACCTCATTGAGAATTTTAAAACAGTCATGAAGGATGAATTTGAGATGACTGATATGGGATCGCTGTGATACTTCTTAGGAATAAAAGTAGAGCAAAATGAAAATAAGATTTTTATCTCTCAATATAAATATGTAAAAGAATTTTGGAAATATTTAATATGCAGGATTGCAAGGCAGCAATTACTCCTACAGTGATGGGATTGAAAATAAGCAAGGAAGACATTAGCAAGGATGTTGATCCAAGTTTGTGCAAGAGCGTAGTTGGCAACCTTATGTATTTGACTGCAACTAGGCCGGATATTATGCATGTTGTGAGTTTAATTTTTAGATTTATGAAAAGGCCAAAGGAGACACATTGGCAAGCAGCAAAAAGAATTCTGAGGTATGTGAAAGGAACAAAAAGGTATGGAAATTTATATACCACTTTAGAATATTTTGAATTGATTGGATATACTGACAGTGATTGGGATGGAAGTATAAATGATAGGAAAAACACCTCTGGATATGTTTTTCATATGGGATCAGAAGTCATTTCATGGGCTTCTAAGAAATAGCAAATTGTGGCTTTATCAACAGCAGAGGAAGAGTATGTGGCAGCTACAGCAGCAACATGTCAAGCCGTTTGGATGAGGAGAATGTTAAGACTTGTTTGTGTCATGAACAGGTAAAAGGCACAACAGTTTATTGTGATAACAGTTCAGCTATAGCTTTATCCAAGAATTCAGTGTTTCATAAGAGAACGAAACACATTGATGCAAAGTATCACTACATCAGAGAGCTAGTGAGCAATGGAGAAATTATTTTGCAACATTGCAGAACAGAGGAGAAGTTTGCTGATATATTGACAAAACCATTGGGGCAGAAAAGTTTTAATTATTTGAGAAAATGTTTGGGTATGCAAGAGAATGCAATAGTTGAAATTAAGGGGGAGTGTTGGAAATATTAATTCCAACTGCAACTGCAAGCAGGAGGACATAAATTTATGTTTGATTGAAACTTTAAGGACAATGAAAAACATAAAATTTCTTGTTTTAGTTTGCACACTACCTCGCATTGAAACCCTGTCTAAAAATCCTGCAAAATCCAATTTTTCATTTATGAGGTTGTAGCTCGTGTATGCATTTAAATTCGTGGTTTGACCACAGAACCATGTTTTTGTCCGCGCCCTTATCCTCTGCAACCACCACTTTAAACTTGCCATGCCACCTTTGAAACATACACCACCAACCGTATTAATACCTTGAGTTTTTGTTTTATATTTTAATTGGGCCATGTCATGTTTGTGGAGCCCATGACTCCACGTCATAACTGCGTAGCCAATCAATGCTCGTTCGCGTAGTTTTGAGCCAACGTCACCACACCTTTTGACCATGCGATAGATGGAGGACCCACATGCCAAGTCACCATAGCTCGTAGCCAATCACAAGCGTATCGCAAATTTCCTTCCCGACATCAGGCAACCACAAAATGGATGAGATAAGAATATAAAACAATTTGAATTAAGTTTTGAGGTCTGCCAGCATGTCATGGCTTGACCAATCATAGGGCTATTGCACCGATTGAAGGCATAGTCAGCATGGCCTAAATTGGATGTGATAAACGCATTAACCACTTTGCATAAAAATGTTTGAAATCCGTGAAAAATATTTCATTAAGGTTTTTGATCTTAGGTTAAAGTTTGTATATGTTTTGGTGTTTTTTTTAAATGCCGCGGCATATGATTTGAACTTTGGTTATAAACATTGTATAATATATATTGTAAATATATTATATTTACAATATATATATATATATATTGTAAAGAAAACTGCAATGAAAATATAGAATATATAGTCTTAAGGTAGAAAACAAAAGATATAGAGAAGAGCATTGTGTGTGCGTTTTTTTTTACTATGTATTGTAATTTTTACCCGAAGGCAGAAAATAAAACGAGAAAGACAAAGAACATAATTTTTGAAGAAATCTGAATGTAATCCAGAACATAGAAGTTCTGAAGAAGACCTTCATTTAGTAATAGATTTTATGCTTAATGAAATAGTGTTTTAAAGCATCTCTGTCCATATCCTTTATATTGAATCTCTGTGTTTAGTTGAGGAATTTTGTTTCCTCTGTGTGTTTGGAATACTCATAAATTCCAACACTATTGCCAAATTCCCAGAACAGAACTAAACGAAGATTTCAGTGGCCAACATGAAATAAAAAACACAAAATTATTTCATTTCATATAAGGAAATCCAACCCTTCGCTTGGTCAGGATAACCACTAGTTTATACTGACAAAAAACGTGAAAACGTTTTATTGAGGGAAACAAATTTAAACATATTCGATTTCAGTGATTAAATCCATTTGTAGTGTTTATAACAAAATATCATTTTGGGATATGGACTCTTCAAGAAAACTAAAAATTAATACTGCATCACATGTTTTCACATGTAAAGGTAATTAAAACCGCCTAATTTTTAAATTTCGTTTGGTCTTTTAAGAAAATGATAACACATTTTTCAGTATTCAATCCAATTTTAAGACAATTGGGGAGATCCATTCTTTAAGGAAAATGCCAACCTCTTTGGTAGGGGAAGTTGCAGAATGAAAATTTAATTAACATTTTCCAAATGCAAAGGTAATTAGAAGTTCCCAAATACTAATTTCCATATGATTTATTTAGTGAGAGAGTTATGATTTATTTAGAGATGGATTTAAAATCAATTTTCAGTGTTCAATCCTCACAAAGTCACCACCTTTCCGTAATGCATTTGTTTTTGTATAGTGCACATAAGATTTTCAGTTTTAGCATCTCGAAAATATGAACCATATCTACATTCAAATTTTTCTGGGGAATTTTTATGCGGGGTTTATAAACATTGTGTCAAAAAATTTGGAGTCGATCTCCACCATAACACCATCTCAATGGACAGAGATTATATCATTCAATTGCTAGAGTGTGTATTTAATCCAAATCACACTACAACTGGTGATGAGATACTGATATCTCCCTAAATAATTTAGGTGATTTGTTCAAAAATCTCAGGCATAAATGTATATGTTCCTTGTTAAGGCTGGTGATGAAATTACAATATAATTTTATATATTTTTAAAACATTTTCATAAGAGCGCACTTGTATTTTCACCATACCATATGCACAGTTTATAAAAAGGATCATACGCTCTACATTGATTTGAATTGCACATCAAACAATCAGTAATTCATCCACAACATTACACTATATAGAATCGTTGAAGGATTTAATCATGTTCTACAAAAAACTTGTTGCAATATCACTGCTATAATGTTATTGATTTAAGACTGTCCAATCCGATTTTGGGAAAATGACCTTATGTATCATGTGATTTCAAATTTTTACAGCCATATTTGGGTAATCAGCTTTAAGATACACTTTTATTGCCATAACATAATTATCATAGAGAGGAAAAAATTCATTTTTAGACATTTCTTGAAAAATTCTTGATGCCAACTCCACCTTGCACGTAGAGATAAGACCTAGATCGATATTACACTGCAAGACATGTCAATCATTGTACTATAAGTGGGAGAATCAAGGATGATACCACTTGCATCATCAACTCCCAAATGCCATAAGAGTCCTTCATGTTCTTATAATGGTAAAGGATTTGCAGTGTATATCCAAAGAAAACCAGATTGGGAAAACACTTCCAAAAATGAAACACATTTTGTTGCTTCTTTGTATGATTATTCTGTTATTGCAATCAAAGACCCTCACGGTAGGGTAGGGTAGTGGGATTGCAACTATGGGGGTAAAATCAATAAATCCTTCTGAGGAGACTGATGATGGTGGATATGCAGAACAAGTCATAGGAATCCATGGGCTAGTTGAACCCAAAACTCAAGCAACTGGCCGAGCAGGTAGTGCAATGTGTAATGTGATCGACTCATGAATTTGAAAGGAAAAATAGGGAGGATTGTATGATGTTCCCATTATTGGCTGCATAGACGAAGCAAATTGGCTTAGGCCAAATGGCTAGCCTGTGGCGGTATGGATGCATCCTAGGATGTATGTTGCAACATTTGCACTACAACCTGCACAAATATGGCAGAGAAGTCTAGTTTTTTTTGTAGTTATTGTAGATCGTGTGGAGAGGATGATTAGTAGGTAAATTAAAATCATTGGATTTGTTTAACGTTGGGATTCATCCATCGTATGTATGTGATATCGTTATTGTATATCAAAGGTTGTGCATTCTACCTTAGAAACAAGCTTCGTGACATAGGAGTAAGTGTTTTATAGGCATATTATTATCACGGGAGGAACATAGCCATCATTTTGGGAAAAGGAAAAGGAAGGAAATGGTTATAGGAACTACATATGGAATATTTGTGAATATAAGAGCACGTGGGGTGATACCATTCTGGTTGGGGTCCCATTTAGCCACAAAATAGGAGTGTAGCTTCCATCTGTATTAGCTCAATGCACACAAAATGTTGTGGTGTGGTTGTTGTTCCTAGAAATTCTAAGACAGGCCATGGCCCCTGGTCCATAAAGGAGTTGTCTTTAGTGTGACTTTTTGGATTTTACAGTATAAGAATCCGATAAAAAAGAATAAGGTGAAATATTGTATTGTGTTATTTAAACTGGTTTTTTGGCTGCATATAAGAATTCCCCACTCTGAAAAACATATCAAGCTTGTGATTTCAATAAATTCCTGTCGGATTTTAGAGAAATTAAACTCCAAAAAATTCACCCAAAAAGCTTTTATAAAATCTCACTAAAAAAAATTATGTTCAAAAATGGCGGAGACATTTTTTTTGGAGTTTTTTGAGAAGGTGATCATTAGGAATGTTAGGCGCTAGACCTTAGACTAATTTGGGCAAATCCAGAGGTAGATCTATTTCAGAGGAGTCAAATCATACGATTTCTTTTGGTGAGGCTAATAAGAAGCCATTTGAGGACCGAGTCGATCCTTCCAATCTGCATCATACCAGGCTAGCACTTATCATAAATCTTTATATTGCACAACTCGTCACTGATATCACTACTCTTCACAGCCTCTCATTCCCACACAACTAGAACACACTTATTTTTCTCTAAGTACTTGAAAGAGACTTCGCAAGTAAGCAACAATTTAAGATTATGGAGCTTCATGGAAATGATAAAACTAATCTGAATCAACAGCTTGCTAAAGCCACTCATATATACTTTAAAAGTACTTAAATATTTATATTGCACAACTCGTCAATGATATCATTACTCTTCACAACCTATCGTTCTCACACAATTGGAACAAACTTATATTTTTTAAAGTACTTGAAAGAGACTTCGTAAGCAAGCAAAAATTTAAGATTATGGAGCTTCATGGAAATGACAACAAAAATTTAAGATTATGGAGCTTCATGGAAATGACGACACTACTATGAATCATCGACTTGCTAAAGCCACTCATATATACTTTAAAAATACTTAAATATTTTTCTATTGGTCAAAATTGCTTTCTGATTCGATTCTAAAAACATATAATGTGTATGAGTTTTGTGACTGCCTTCTCATAAGTTGATATTGGTCCAAAATTATTATAGCTATCAAATTTTAAGATTTTCTATAATCCATTTCCATTATAAAAAAAAATTAGTTCAAACACTCCAACATTCTAATTTTTTATTGTTTTACCAAATTCTAACTAAAAGTTTACCATCAAACAAAATGGTTAAGCTTACGTTTATCTATAATTTCTATAACCATTGATGAACATCAAATACTATGCCAAGCTCTTAGTAACGAGGACGAGTAAGGAAAAGAGACATCTTGGATTTTTTTTAAATTGCAATGTGATTGTAATGTATGGGGCAAGAAAATTTGATTTAGGTATTTACAAATTAGGTCAGCCATATAAATTTAATTAAATATTAAATTAAATAGTTGATAAAGTCTGATCCATTTAAAATAAGTATTACAATTTTTATTTCATTACATGTTTAAAATTAAAAATATATAAAAAAATAATTAAATTATAATTTTATATTAAATTATTATAATTAATATTATAAAACTATCTATTTTATTTATATGATTATATTAATTATCATTTAAATAGTATTTTTGAATGTATGAAATTCCTAATAATTATTGATAATTAAATTGAAATTATTTATCTAGACATAAATTAAATAACTAAAAATTTGTATTTCACAAATAATTTTATAACTTGATTTAATAATAAGTTGAACATTTATAACTTGAAAATGTAAAGATTTTATATTTGTAATATTTTTTTTTTCAATTTTAGAAATGTGGATTGATGATGAAGTGTTTCAATGTTTATCATGGATTCAATACAATAATTCACACAAATTAAAATAATTAAAACTAGATTTTTAAAAAAATTAAAACTCTAAACCTATGGGGATTTTTTTTTTTTTTTTTAATTTTTTTTTTATATTTATACTATAATTTTTGTATAAATATAATCATGTAAAAATTTAAACTATCCTTTTGACTTTCAAATATATTAATTTGGACGAATTAAATTCATTGAAATTGGATTTTTAAAAACCATAATAGAAATATAATTTTTTAAAACATTGAACTACTTTTTTCTTCTTCTAATAATTTATCTACATATTTTTAATTAATATTATTTTTATATAAATATAAATAATAACTTATTTTTTATTTAAATTAATTATAGATGTAAAATATTTTTTTTCTTTATTGATGGTGTTGATAAATATCATTATTATAAATTGCACATAAATAATAGTTTGATACTTCATTTCTTATAATATGTTTTTTTTTTTTTTTTTTTTTTAAATATTATTTAATCATTTGATATTTATTCTATTTTATATTATGATTATTTTATTATATATATTCTAAAATACCATGATATTTTATTTTAATATATATATATATTATATTTCTCATAATATTTTAATTTATATATTATATTTGTATATTTTATGTATGGAATATAAATGTTTTAATTTAAAATAAAAATATTATATTTATCAATAATATTACTTAATAACACATTGTATTTCTTATAGTATTTTAATTTTTTTTTACTAAAATAAATATATATGTCATTTATGTAATTTTTTTAAATATAATTCTATTATTATTATTAAATTATTTGGAAGTTTTTGCATATATGAATTTAACATTTTTGAAAAACATAATAATATTTTTCCCAACCATCTAAGTCAAATATAATTTACAATTTTATATTAAACAAAAAAAATAGTTTAAACATTGATTTGAAGGTTATGTTATTTGAAATTAAATTTTAAATTTTATTATTTTAATTTTCTGTATTTGGTTCATTGATGGAGGAGTGACCACTATGCCCACAAAATATTTGTACCAAACAACATTTGTGAAATGACCATAAAAACAACAATACTAATGAGGACAATTACTATGATGAAGCTTCACCCTGAGCATTTGTGGAATGACCAATAAAACAAAAATACTAGTGAGGAAAATTACTACTATGAAGCTTCACGTTGAGGGTGTTGAGAGAATTGAACCCATGACCTATCAATAGCAAAGGTACTTTAATGATGAGGACTCAACCAGTCAAGAAAAACTTCATGGCTAGAATATTGTTACGTTAAGTACATAAATAAGTGGCTAACTATATACAAAAAATCATATTATTTTTATTTAGAATTCCAATGTTATTGCAACAATATTGCATGAAACAAAAATAAACACTACAGAGAAAAATTCATTTGTGAAATGATGATAAAAACAACAATACTAATGATGACAATGACTATGGAAACAATAAAGAAGAACACATGATGATGATCATGATGGAAACAATGATGACATTAGTGCTTGGACCTTAAGAAGGTAAGAGAGTATATGCATTCCAAGATCGTCATAGTTTTATTGAGCTATAATGTTAAGAAGGTTGGCTGAAAAATATTTTGAAAATTAAATCTAACCTGAGTATATGCTAGACATTATGTTATTTTACATCAAATTTTGAATATTATTACTTTTTGAGAGTTTAAACTTCTGTGATCCATATCTAATTTATCATAAAAATCACATTAGCATTTGAGAACCAAATGATTATTAATTTAATTACATAAATATGTGGTTAATTTGAAATATAAAAATGCATTTATTCCTATTCAGAATTCCAATCTTCTAGCAATAATATTGCATGAAACTAAAAGAAATGCTGCAAAGAAAAATTCAATTTTGAAAGGATGATGACGATGATAAAAAAAAAAATACTAATGATGACATTGACGACGACAACAATGAAGAAGAAGAGCGCGTGATGATGATGATGAAAAAAATGACGTAAATAATGCTTCCAACTTAAGAAGGTAAGTGAGTACTTCGATTAAATATATGTGCTTAGAAATCATTAAAATATGAATTCCAAGTTCTTTATAGTTTAATTGAGTTATACTATTAAGAATGTTGGTTGTATGACAAATATTAACACTGTTACCGATCAAATAGGTAACCTGACCTCAAAACGGGAACTCTAGCCCAAAAAGACTAAAAAAAACATGAAAAAACACACCAAAAACAAAAAGTGTGTATTCCAGAAAGCATTTCGTTTTTTTTAAGGTCAAATTTCAACATTTTATAAAATTATGGTAAAATCAAAATTGTTTCTTGAAAAAAGGATTGAAAAAACACCCTCAAAACAAAACAAGTTGATGCTGGAATAACAAAAAAAAAAATTGTGTCATACTTTTGGAATTTTTAAAAATAGAAATAACATTTTTTAATTTTTAAAATTCAAACATTAAAAAAAAACCTAAAATTTAAGAAAAAAAAAATTAAAAATTAAAACATTTAAAAGCTTAAAATTTAAAAATATATGAAGATAAAAAAAATAAAAACAAAATAAAAATTTTAAAATTTAAGGAAAAAAAAATAAAAAAAAAAAGATTAAAATTAAAAAATATATAGAAATTAAAAAATAAAAATAAAAACAAAATAAAACTATCAAATTTTAGAAAAAAAAAAACAGAGAAGAAATTATAAAAAGTAAAATATAGAAATTAAATTTAAAAAAAGAAAAAGAAAATACTTATTAAATTTATAAAAAAAATAAAAAAAAATTAATAAAAAAAATTAAATTTAAGGAAATATATTAAATTTTAGTAAATTTAAAAATTTAAAATAAAAATTAAAAAAAATAGAAAAAAATATTATTTAAATTAAAAGTAAAAATGAAAAATTAATTAAAAATAAAAAATAAAAATAAAATACAATGAAAATATTAAATTTTAAACAATATATATTAAAAAAACAAATAAACTATAAAAAATAAATTAAATTTAAATTATAAAAAATAAAATATATATATGAACTTAAATTAAAATATGTATATATAAGATTTTATTAAATTTAAAAAAAAGTTAATATTAAAATAACAAATTAAATTTAAAAACAAAAACATTAAATTTTACTCAATAAATGAATTAAAAAAAAAAACATTGTTAAAAGAAAAGCTTTAAAAACTTTAAAAACCAATTAAAAATGGAAAATTGAAATATATATATATATATATATGAAATAAAAAATTAAAATAAAAAAACAAATTAATTTAAAAAAATTAAGTTTAATTAAAAAAAATCTAATTTTAAATACACAATTTTAATTGAAATAAAAAATTATAAAATTTTTATGTAATTAACAAAAATAAAATAAAAAGGTAAAACATTTTAAAAAACAATATTAAATCCAAATAAATTAAAAAAAAAAAAACAAAATTTTATAAATTTTATAAAATTATATTAAAAACTAAACGTAAAACTTAATAATAAAGAAAAATTATGAAATTAAAAAAAAAAAAAAAACAAAACAAATTTTATTTTGAATAAAAAAATTAAATTAACAAAAATAATAATAATTTTTTGAAATTTAACACACCCAAAAAACAAAAAAAATCAATCAATTAAAAAATAATAATAATAATAATAATAATTAAAAAAAAAAAAAATGGGGTGGGGGTGGGGGTGGTGGGGGCGGCGGGCAGCCGTGAGGCCGGTTGGGCTGCCCAAGTGGCGCTACCCGACCGGCCCCCGGCGCCCAGTGGGCGGGTTGTGCGCCGTTGTTTTTTTTTTATATATATATTTTTTTATTTTTTTATTTTTTAATTGACTTTTTTTTTTCTCTGTTTAAATTTAGTTTTTTTTATTTAAAGTAAAATTTGTTTTGTTTTTTTTTAAATTTTGTTTTTATTTTTGTTTTTATTTTTAATTTTTATTTTTTTATTTTTTTATTTTTTTATTTTTTTTAATTTTTTGTGGTTAATCATTTTTATTAAATTTTCCTTTTTTTTATTTAATTGATTTTTTTTTCTTAAATTTCATAATTTTTCTTTATTATTAAGTTTTGCGTTTAGTATTTTAATATAATTTTATAAAATTTAATAAATTTTGCATTTTTTTTTTTAAATTTATTTGGATTTAATATTGTTTTTTAAATGTTTTACTTTTTTTATTAATTTTTTTTTGTTAATTACATAAAATTTTTATATTTTTTTTATTTCAATTTTTAAATTTAGATTTTTATTTTCTATTTTTTTTTTAATCTAAATTTTAATTTTGTAATTTTAATAAATTTTTTTTTTTTAAATATATATATTTTTTAATTATTATATGGTTTTTTTTTAATAAGTTAGAAAAAAATGTTTTTGATGTTTTTATTTTTTATTTTTTTGGTCAATTTTTGTTTTTTTCTTTAAATTATGTGTTTTTTTTTTCAAATTTTGTCATTTCATTTAATATTATTTTTAAATATTATTTATTTATTTATTTATTTTTATTTAAATTTTTTATTTTTACGAGCTATTTTTGTTTTTTTTTTTACATTTTTATTGGTTTTTTTATTGTTTTTATATATATTTTTTTATCTAAGTTTTGTGTTTTATTACCAACATGAAAATTACCACTCTAAAAAGAAAGGTTGATGCAGCATCAATACGTTTCAAAATTAGCATGAAAATCACCGCTCTAAAAAAAAAAGTTGATGCTGCATCAATACATTTCAAAATTAGCATGAAAATCACTAACATTTTAAAAAAAATATTCATACTTCATAAATAAAAATATTAAAGGGTAAAAAATGTGCAAAAAAAAAAAAAAAATTGGTGATTCTGCATCACCACTTTTCAAAATTGGGAGCTTTTTATTCTACCAAAAAAAAGTAGGTAACATTGCGGTTACCTATTTCATCGATAACATTGTTTATTTTGAATTTGAGATTTCATCGATAACATTGTTTATTTTGAATTTGAGATCTAAAATGGCTATATGCTGGACATTTTAAGAGAAACTACTTTCATCTTTAACCCTCTTAATGTTAGTAATTTGAAAAATTCCTTCAGTCAATGGTATATGATGGAAACAATGATAAAAATAATGCTAAGACCTTAAGAAGGTAAGCGAGTACTTATATTAAATATATGTGCTCATAAAACATTAAAAGATGTATTCCAAGATTGCCATAGTTTAATTCAATTATATTGCTAAAAAAGGTTGGTAGTATGACAAATCATTTGAAATTGAGATCTAAAATGGCTATATGCAACATTTTAAGAGAAACTAATTTTCATCTTTAACCCTCTTAATGTCACTAATTTGAAAAATTCCTTCATCCAATGGTATTCTAGAACTTTCGAATGCCCAATTTCATTATGGAGCTTAAGATCACCACAAAATCCCATGAATTTAAATTTAGTAAACGACACCTCATCGAAAAATATCCTTTTCGACATCTAACCCATATTAGTCAACGGCAATATCTAACATTTGTACTTCATCATGTAGTTTTTTTTCCTGACA
This sequence comes from Pinus albicaulis, assembly GCA_034641835.2. NCBI lineage: Eukaryota > Viridiplantae > Streptophyta > Pinopsida > Pinales > Pinaceae > Pinus > Pinus albicaulis. Next base: position 93,841,951 of record CM076580.1, read on the forward strand.
GTTTAGTAGGGTATATCCATTGTTTAGATCAGAGTCCTAGTATAATCATTGTTGGGATCAGAATCCTATTCAGCAACATAAATTGTTGTATCGGTCGAGGTTTCTTTTTATTTCTTTCAATAACTACCAAATAATGTTGTTGCAGTAGAACCAACAGGAACTTCTTTGAAACTGGAGTGATGCTCTAAATTTGAGTCCCAAAGGACAAGTAATCAAGTATGGAAAATATCATGACATAAGGGCTCTTCTCTAGCTCATATTATGAAACTTTACAGAGGAGAAAGGCAGAGGCATTAGGGTAAATGAGTTGTGGAGATTTTCCTCCCAGACAACTCGAATTACCTCTAGCTTGCCATCTTTGGAAAAAAAATATATGTAATTCTAGCCCATGATTAGGAGGGTTATAAATTGAGAGGTTAAAATACTTGTCCCAACTTCTCTCGTTTGTTTTCAAATAAGGGTTATATCAGCACATTGTGATTCTTGGGTCTCTATCCACTGATAGAAAATTGAAAAATAGTTACATTAATGAAACTCCCTTATAGTGAGAAAATACAGTTGCACAAACCTCGTCTATCAATTAAAATAATGATTATTTCATTATGCTATATTAAAGTGGAAATAAGATATTCAAAACATGACTTTATGAGACTATTACAAATTGTTTTTTTTTTAATAATATAAAAACATAAATATATATGTTAAAATTCCTCATCCCAAAATAAATTTGTTTCAAAACTTTACTATTATACATGAATGGTTTGCTACAATAGCAATATTTTTGCATTTTATAAAGCTTCATAACCTTTACATTAAGAAATGAATCATATTACATTTTTATATATTCATTTTTCTCATCCAAAAAGAGCTTTCGAATTAGACAATGGTTTCATAACTTTAGAGTTATATTTGAATGATTTGATACAATAACAATAATGGTTTGATACAATAACAATATTTATTAGCTGGGTTATTCCATGTATCATATATGATGAGAAAGTGTATTATTAAGAAATTTTGTGATGTTAAAGTTATTAAACAAAAAAATTAAACATGCAATCATCTCAAACTCAAACAACTTAACAAACAATAAAATAATATTTAATATCTCATAAAATTCTATAACTTTTACATTAATAAATAAATCATACTGCATTTTTATAGAGTACTTTTCAACTGAGGTTAAGAAATAAACATGGAAAAAAAATCCTCTTATGACCAAAGAAAACTCCTTTGCACCCAAAATCATAGTATATGACCAAAAAAAACTCCTTTGCACCCAATCATAGCATAAAATAGAAGATGTTGACTAAATTTGGAGGTTGGCAACTCCAACCTTTCTCACTTTAGCACATATCTAACTAATCCAGGGATATGAACATCCGAAAAGTAATGAACCCAATCAATACATTCGGCGTCGAAATTGAATGCTTTCTTGTCTTCCTCTGACATCTTTTCCCATAGCCCTTCGGTGTTTGTTATGTCAAACCTGTTAATAGTAGCATGGTTAGTTATGCTAATAAAATTACTGAATAATTATGCACTAAAATATAAAATTAAGAGACACAACCTTCCGTTAAAGAAGACGTATGGCTCATATAGCTCTGCTAAGCACATGCCTTTGTTGTATCTTCGAAGCATCCGTTTGTAACATTCTGTGAAGTTGTAACACAAGACCTTGTTCACCAAACTGAATAGCTGTTTTTCAAGACCAAAAACAGCTGTCAGGCATTGAAGCTCAAAGGAACCGTATAAATTTTAGCTCAAAGGAACCGTATAAATTTTAACTAAATAGCAGAGTACATTAAATATTAATTACCTCTAGTGGTGCTTTGTAATGTAGATGCATGTATCGGCAGAAGCTACTCATGCTCTTAAGAAAACACAGTTGTTTTACATGAATTATGTTTCCATCTTTACCAACACATGGATGCTTCGAAAAATACTTATATGCCTCGTCTGCTGCAACAGAGTTACGCAATGGATTTGCAACAGATGATGCAACGTGATAAACAAAGAGACCATTCTCGTAGGCATGTGCGGCCATAGAAACTATCATTGCGTTTACAACCATATCTGCTGGAATCTGTTAATCATCAAACTAATAATATCAAATCTAAATACTAAGCAATCTTCATATTTACGACCAACCGAAAGGGACAAAGTAGTGAAGTTTGATGCTAGAATAAATTGAAGTGACTCACCACATCTAAAATGAGTTTTGGGTGAGCTAAGAAGTATGAGATGTGTCCTTTTCCGTACCCTACTATAACAGTGTCCATAGTCCTGTGTGACATTCCAAAAAAACACATGATCAATGTGAATAATGATATGATATTAATATTAATAATATTATCATGAAATATTTATGTGTGCTAACAATGAAGGATGGATATTTATGGGCACCTGGTGCCTTCCATCCAACCAGGGAAGGGCTCTGCCAAGGTACTTTCAATAATAGTGGGTCGGAGAACGACCACTGGAAGATCTCCCCTCAATTTCTCTATTAAAATTTCTCCCATAGCTTTGGTAAATGAGTATGTATTTGGCCACCCAAACGTTCTTGCCCTACTCAGATGTTCATCGTAAATGAATTAATCTAATACCTTCCTTTTAAGAATTACATCAATGCAAATTATAATACGAATCTGAGAGTGACTCACCTTTCTAAACCCAATTCTTTGAGATGTTTCACGCTGGTGTCATTTATAGAACTTGTGCGTCCAGTGTCAGTAATTGACAAGGCCTCTAGTGTGAGTTGTGTTTTCTCGAGTATCCCAAATTCTGCTTCAATATCTAAGCGGAGAGGTGGATTGATTTCGCCCTCAGGTTCTTTACCGTTCACTAGAGTGTTCCCCAACTTTAGACTACTCTCTTTTATTTCGCCACTTTTGCGCCCTACAACGTAAGCTTTTGTATGTTCCATAGATATTAGTCCAGTGACATTTGAGAGTCGTACATCTTCTTATTTTCTTCTTATATATAAGAATGATTGTTTTCGCATGTTCTTCTTTAAACATGATTTGCTTACTACGAAATATTTTCTATAATTCAAAATGGAAAATATATATAATTCTTATACATGGTTTTTATATAATCTAAATGAAAAAAATATAGTTATTCCTCTTAAATACAAAAGATGTGATATAATAATCCTTTCAAAAATATTAGTAATAAAAAATAATCAAATTAAGAAGATAAATAAAATATTTATTTAATATACACTTATTTTAATATGGCTTATCTATATATTAAATATTTATTATAGTGACAAAATATGTTATTAATTTATTATAGTGAAAAAAATATGAAATAATATGTTATTAACAATGTGAAGTTGTGTGATGGTGAATGAGTACATTAATTGTGATAAGCTATTGATTAAAATTTGTGTGAGTTTCATATATATATATATATATATATATATATTAAAAATAAAAGGAAAAAGTATATAAAATATATTATTTTTTATCCTTATAAAATCTAGAAAAAGGAAAATTATATAAAATTGTATATTTTTTTATGTATTTAATATAGAATTGATATATAACAAGTAATTTGAAAAATATGTATTTCCTCTTCTAAAGCTCTGGAAAGATAAAATTTGTGAAGATGCAAACTTTTTCTCAAATGTAATTGAGTGGTTCCATTTTTCTCACGTGAATTTATTTTAAATTAAAATTTTTCTTTTTAAATATATTAACATAGATTTATATATTATTTACCAAATCAAATTTTAAATATGTAAATCTTTTTTTACAAGTTGAGAGTCTTGATTCCTATTAGTACTAGATAAATCTAAAGTTAAAATAGATTTATTATAATTTTTAATAATATTATTTCCTTTTATAATTTTCATTTTTTTTATATATATATTTTTTTAATTAAAATTATAATGTTATATATAATTACATAGATATATGACTAACCTTTGTCATTGATATTTTTCTAAAAAATATATATAGTTTAAAATAATAATTTATTTTAAATATTAAATTTTAATAAATTTATTAATAAAATACAAATATAAAATTATGAGATATAATTTATAAATATAAATAATAACTTAATAGAATAAATGAAATTTAATTAAAGAGTGGAATTCAACACATAAAAATTTTATGAAATTGAAAATGAATAAAGGTGAGAATAATAACATATTCCAAATATCTAGGCTCCATAAAATTATTACGGATATTAAAATAGAAAATCTAATTCATGTAAATCAAATATACTTCCCAACTTAACTACCAAATTCATGTAAATTTGTTATGGTTTAAGAGAGGATAAACAGTATCTGTCCACTTACCAGTGGAGACGTGCAGGAGGACTTGAAGTTTACGGCATCGTTTCGCGAATTCCACAATATTCTCCGCTCCCTTTGTGTTCACATTCAGAGAAATATCGTATCTACGTTTTGCGAAAAGGTCTTAGGCTTTACATTCAAACATAAATGGTTTCCTATAGCAATGAGTAATCAACATGTCAAGAGGAAATATAAACGAACCTGTCATCAAACACGGTGCTCGCCGCAATATTTACAATGGCGTCCAGATTTTTCCAGAGGTGCTCTTTGCTGCTCTCCGTGTCGATTCCAAGATTATGATCCGTTGCAATGTCTCCAACCACAGGAACAACTTTCTCAAATACGAAGCTCTCAAAGTTATCTCTTTGTTGCTCCCTCAAAGTTCTGAACAACTCCATTTTCAAAACTCGTCGTTCATAGCGAACAAATGGCATCAGTCGTAGGCGGAGCATAGACCAATTTATGAGTATAAGGAAGAGCAGGAAGATTTCTTACTTCACTTTTGAATCGGATTTTGGCAGACTCGGCGTCATTCGCCCTTAGCAAAACAAAAATGCTGCCAATCCCGGGCTGCGACCGTAATATTTTTTCGATGAAAACTGGAACAAGAAAACCACAGTTAGCTTCATTATCGTCAAAATATATATATATTAAGAAGAAAAGTGGTCTCTGAAATATTTAATACTTTTTCCAAGGAAACCGGTCGATCCAGTCACCAATATGTTCTTCTCACTGAGAAAGCCAAGAATATTTGATGCCATCGATGAATCTGCAAGTCCGAAACAAAAATATCATAAACTACCATTGATCATACGCAGCCTACCTGTTTTATTATTATTGTGTATTATGTTTTATTACATAAACAATTTATACACAATTTATGTTCAAGCAATTTTTGTTCGAAGGTGTAACACACGTACTCCTGGTAAAAAAATTATTACGTAACCGTTCAAACCCAAGAAAATCAAGATTCAGTTAATGTCAAACCAATTCTTGATATCCAAATCGTTATGCAGGGTTAACAGTTTCTTGGTGGTTTTCTCTCTCGATATTGTCAGGAGGATGCATTAAATAGTGAATAGACTGGGAAATATGGCACGCCCTTGGATTCAGCAACATCGTGTACAGGCAGGCCATGGAACAACAGCTGAAACAGCTGTTTCTGGAGGTGGAGCGATCTGAAGCTAGGCTGCTGCACCTCCAAGAGATGTTGACAGCCACTCGCACAGAACGAGACGAAGCTCGAAAGAAGCTGTTAAATCTCGGGGCAGAATACTGCAATATGCAGCAAAACGTCGTGATGTCTATGGATCGCCTGACACCAACCTGGCCGGCACAGACCTTAATGTCGACCCATATTCGACCTTCGATTATGATTCCTCTCCACACCACAGCTAGAGTTGTTGTAGGGAGCGTGTACAACTTGGTTATCATCGCATATGTCAAGATAAGTATTTTACTAATTTATTTTACTGAAAAGTTTTGAAATAATTATTCCCAAGATTAAATAAGCAGTCTTGAGAATTATTCCATATGCATTTTTACTTGCGGAAAAGGATAAGAATTAATGCTCTTATTTGGAAAGTAACATTGCATAAAAATATTTACATTGGTGAATATATTTATATTTATATATATATAACTTTTCTTGGGAAAAGATTATGGGAAAACATTAAATAATAAGTAATAATGTTGTTCATCTTTCTTGAGATGAGTTAGACAGAAAGAAGAGGGTATTTCATTAGTTATTTGGAATATGTTTCAAAATTATGGGAAAACGTTAAATAATAAGTAATAATTTGATTATTTACCATAGTTATCTTTCAATCTTATCATAAACAAGTTTTATTCCCATATCAAGATGAGTAAATATAGGAGAAAATATTTCAAGTGAAATAAGTTGAGATTTTCCTTCTTAAAGTGAAAATATGTTTTGGTGGACATATTGAGATTAAGGCTTTGGTAACCTTATATTGAGACATTTGAAATGCAAGCATATCTAAAATAGGCATGTGTCTATTGTGTGCATTTGTTTCATGCATGTTTGGATAAGTATGCATGTTTCCTATACAATGTATTTAATGCATATAGACAAGATTTTAATTAAAAGATGATTAACCAAGTGATTCTATGGTTATTTATTTCCTAAAAAGAATCCTTGTGGTATTTTCTTGAAAAGACTCTTACTTTAATATTTTAGAAAGATAATATTATTAGAAAGATAGAATGGTGAAAGGGAAACTTATTGGTGGTTTCTTTTGGAAAAGAATTCCATGTTATCTTTCTTGAGAAGATCTCTATTATGTTATTCCTTGCTATTATGCCAATATTTTACATAATAGTTAAGAGTGGTAGTATACTAAGAATTTGTAAAAAGAATTCATGTTGTTTTAAAGATTGCTATTATAATCTTTATTTTACATGAAAATAGTAATTTCATGATGATAGAAATCTAAGAAGGGAATAAGTGTCTCCTACAGTAAAGGAAGAACTATCTCCCTTGCATGCACAAAGAATAACCATTATGTTATAAGCATGCTCTTTGCATGTATAAATAAATATTGAGCTATCTTCTTATTTAGGAAAATAAGCAAGTACATTTGAAGTATCAAAACTAATATGTTAGTTATATTGGGTCTATTTGAACAAAGTCATGTAGGGCATGCAACCTATGTATTCACTTTTATTGAAGAATAATATACATATGTTTGTATGTAAAAGGAAGCTTGTAGTATTGAAACTACATTGAATATGATTGTTAGTAAAATCTTGAAAATGAGACATGTATTTATATTCTTCATTGAGTATTTTTACATATGTTTACATGCTCACTAGTGTAGAGACTTTCTTTGGAAAGACTCATGAAGGAGGTTATGTGCTTCGTTGTGTAAGTAATCCTTAGCGAGAGTCTTTTGGAATTCGGTATGCATTTGCATGCATGGAAGGAACAAGTTGTTATGTTAGATGTAGCCCTTGTCTTGCAGGAATGTGTGCTTATGCAATGGAAGCATGAGTTATTGTGATGATTTATAACCAGCACATATGAGGTATGTGTTGCTAGAGAGAAAATGTCAAGGTGCTTTACTTGTTTTGTCATGATTATACATGAGTACAGATATGTGAAATGATTGATTAATACTTTGTCAATCTTGACATCATTTTATGTTGGAAGCATCATAGCAGGGAATGATGGTGGTAGTTACAAAGGAATATTATGCTTGTCATGTACAAAGGGAAATTATGCTTGTCCTGGTGGCAGGAAAAATGATTAACGCTCATGCAGATGAGTGCAAGTTGCAGGAAGGGCCAATGTACAAAGGTCCATTAGAGGCACATCCATGCCACCAAGATCTGAAGATCTGAAGATATGAAGACCAGAGGGTAAAGGGTAACATATTTATTGTAATGGCTTTAAGCTAGATATTTTCATATTTCCTTGTAAGATTATATGAACGATGGTTAAGGGATGGTCTCCCTTACAAGCCATTGAGTGATGGGCTGAACACCTGCGAGCGTTTAATAATAAAATTAAACGTTCTTGGTTTTCACCCCTACGGGAGTTTCGGTATAATGGTTTGTTTCCAGATGATGAGGTTCAGTTCTTTCTTGTTATGATGTTCAGAATGGCAATTATGTGATGACTAATTGAGTAATGAAATGAATGGATGTTTGCATCATTTAGTATTAAGTTAATATACTGTAATGGAGGTTGTTAAGGGTTAAGGAGTTACTATTCTTATTTATAAACATTCTATGTAATGATGATTAACTTATAAAAAAAATTTAACTCCTTACATTTCCCTGTGAGGTTAATGGTGTATGTTACAAGTGGTATCAAAGCTAAAGGTTGCAACACTGGCGCCTTTGGGATTTAGCGAAAAGAAATTGAAGGATCCAAGATGAAATGCGCATATGTGAAGGAAGGCATCGCATCTCTAATCAGGTTGAACAATGAGTTTCAAGAGATAAGTACTAATATCTTTCTTGTCTTGAAAGTAATAGTTATTGCATTTTTGGAAAATATAATGCTTACAAAGTAAATAATTGTTAAGTTAAAGTTTATTTAAAAAGGATATGTATTTTCCATGTGCATAAAAACTTCTATTGTTGTGTTGAAGTTTTCATGAAAGAAGATGGGATTTTGGTTTCTTGAAAAATGAAACATGTGCATGTTTCTCTTGAAAATTTAACTAATATACATTTGATTTTTCTAGAAAATAAATATGTATATCTTGAAAATAAACCTTGCATGTAAATCTTGCAACTGAAGGAGACAAATATAGAGTAAAATATGGTTTTACTTAATATGCAAGATTGTGCTAGTTCTTTTGGAAAGTAATATAGCATTGCTAATATGATAATCTTTTAGAAAGATATACCATGGTAAAAGACCAAACTACTATGCTAGTTTTGCTGAGAAGAACACGTGTGAGTTCTTGCAAAGATTACTAGTACATATCTTGAAAGGTGTGAACAGTAGTAAAACATAAATAAATTAAACTTGCTTGCCTTTATATATATCTTGTTTAAGAAAAGATGGGAAGCTTGTTTTTCTTTAAAAGGGACTACGCACTTGTGTGTTAAGTGAAAAGGAATCCAAGTTCTTTCTTGAAAATAAAGGCTAAAGAGAATAACCTCTTGAATATATTACATTGCTAGATGGATTATGTAAACTTCTTGATTTATGTATGTTAAAGGTTAAGTTAACTTTGTTAGTGTTGCATAGTTTTTATGCATAAAAGAGGCAATCTATGATAAATTATTGGAAACAAAGCATGATCAACTTGCATGTAGAATCATAGAGGAACAAGGTTCTTTGCATGCAATAGTCGTATTAGATTTCATCGGAAAGAACATAAGTCTATAAGTGGAAATGATAAACATGTTTTCTTATCATACTTTAGAAAGATTCTTTGGAAAAGAAGATGAATTACATGTACAAAACTAAAAAAATGTTTTGGTTTCCTTGCAATATATACATGGCTAATGTGGGTATAACATTTCGAGAATAAGGTATGCATTCTTATGTTTTATTACATTAGTTTTATGGAAAAGAAAACCATGTTTTGCATGCCTAATATGTTGTGTGTCCTCGAAGAGGAATCATGAGTTGCCTACTCGATTATGTTAAGTACTCTATTGGGAAATTACGATTATAATCTTTGTGCATTGTATACATAGGAACAATAGCCAATGTGTTAGCTTTAATATAATTGCATGCTCCAAAGGCAAAAGTTGAAGTGGTGGGTCTTTTGTAAAAGTTTAAGTAAAACGAATGCACAGTGTGTTATTTTCCATTAAAGGAATTTCTGAACAGATATAGTGATTTGTCTTGTATAAATGTGTGCATGTGTGTAAAATGTCATAATAATGTGGGAGTTATATGACATGAATTGATAATTACTTAGTCACACTAATGTAGAGATGTTAGAAGAAAGCATGTTGTGACATGGTATTGACATCTCATATATGCAATTGAATAGGTGTTAAAGGATCATTTAGAGATTGATTATTTATTGACTAAGGTTTTATCTAATCATGCTATAAAATATTATCGATGCTGCTAAAAGAAAACATTGCTGTGGAGGAGAAATGTGAATTCCTGATGAGGATGAGTATTGCAGTAGGGAGAGAAGTCCTTCAAATGAAATAAAGATAAGTATTTTATGTTATCTTACTTTAAGAAGTCTATGCATATGCATGTTTATTCCTTTAAAAATGAATTGTTACATACATGGCATTGCATGAGCTTCCATTTAAGAGAGTTGTTAAAAAGTACATGCTATTATAACTGCATAAGAATGTGCATATGAGATTAATAAGTGTATTATGATTTATTTCTCTGGGAAAGAAAGTATAAAAGCATGAAAGGAAAATAGTTACTTTTCATTTGAGCTTGAAAAGAAGCAATTGTTTTTGCATGCAATAGAATTTCTAAGTTACCATGCACTACTTTAAAAAGATGAAAGTGTATAGTGATGGTGTGTGAAACTAATGCATGAAAGCAAAAGATAAAGAAAGTCCTACTATAAGATGATAGAGTGTTAAAATTAAATTGAATGAAGTCTCTTAATGGATCAAGTTGTGAGACTTCACTAAATGACTAGTTGACTAACTAGTGTTTGCATAAGTCGTCATGGATGCATTAAAACTATTGACTAGTTATGAATGAATAACTAATGAAGGTTATATGCATGAATCGATTTTGACTAAAGCTATTTAAAAGTTGTGAACAAGTGATTATGATAATTAATTCGTGTGTCAGTCTGTTTGGACCAGAACATTAAGGGAATTGGAAATGTTGTACTCATACCCTAATCGTTATTGACACATACACATTAATGGATATTTATATATACTGGTATGCGTGACAAAATTTTATGTAGGAACTTAAAATGATTGCATAAGATAATATGTGCTTGAGAAATGCATATTTACGATTAGCATTGTTTCTTATAGTAAACATTGGTTGCTTAATGGAAACATAAAATCTGTGAAAATAAAGCATCGCAAGCATTGCAATGTGAATTACAACAGTAAACATTAAAGTATCATGTTTTAATAATGTACAACACATGTATGTTACTTCCAGGGGGGAAGTTGTGACAGCTTCAGTAAAGCTAACTAGTATTAACTAGCTAAAGACAAACTTGTTGAAATTAATTAATGAAAGAAAATCTTTCTAAGCTGATGGTAAAAATGTTTCCAAGAATAGGAAGTGGTTGGGGACAGTTGGTAAGACAGTTACCTACTCCTCTGAGGATAATCTGGATCCCCGGGGAGGAGTAAGGCGTTCTGTGAAATTGGTAAAGGGGGAGTATTTTCTCGAGTTGGTTGGGACCAGTTGAAAATAACTCACAGCAACCCTTGTAAAGCCAAAATATCTGAGTGTGACTGGAATTGGAGAATTGGACCGGACTGTCCCGAATTTCTCTTCCATGCTTTTGTGAGTGTGACTGGATTGGCCATCCCGATGTCACAGCAGAAGAATCCACTGTTGACCCGTGACACTGTCCAGATTCTGGAGCTAGGGGGCAAGTGGAGGACGTAATTGCCTCACTTGATGGTTGGGAGGATCACAATTTGAAAGACTAAATTCCCAGATAAATATAAAGACATTTTAGTGTGGAAAGATTGATTTTCTAGATGTGAAAAATGACTTGATCCTATGGATTAGGAGGAGCATTTTTTTTTACCATTGTGGTTCTCATAGTAGAACAATTTAAGTAAAAGTTGTGCTATATTAAAATGAATTATTGAATGTATAAGTTCATTTATTTTATTACTAATTTGTTTGAATGTCTTAGCAGATGCTAGGATATGACCATGGTGCATTGATTGACCCTTGGTATGATGAAGGGAGCTAGGTGCTCTCTGAGTAATTTTTTTTAAGTACTGTATGGATGTCTTTGGCAGGAGCTAAGACAGTATGCACATGATGCATTTATGAGAGGGTTGGTTCTCTCTGAGTACTTATGGAAGTACCTTGATTAAAACATCTCTTTATATTGCAATACTCTTTGATAGTTGCAAATATTTTCATTTTGAAAACTATGTGACTAATGTGATGGAATTGTTAGTCATAAATTACAGGTGTTGATGGGTGTTCAACCATTCTCAGAAAGCTTGTGAAAAAGCCATAATTTCTTCCAATAGTAATTGGTTGTCAGAGAAGCACACCGAGGACGGTGTTCTCTTCAAGGGGGGGAGTATGTAACACACGTACTCCTGGTAAAAAAATTATTACGTAACCGTTCAAACCCAAGAAAATCAAGATTCAGTTAATGTCAAACCAATTCTTGATAACTATCCAAATCGTTATGCATTTATGAGGGTTAACAGTTTCTTCGTGGATTCGGCTCTCGATATTGTCGGGGGGATGCATAAAATAGTGAATAGGCGGGAAGGGAATGGCACGCCCTTGGATTAAGCAACATCGTGTACAGGCGAGGGCCATGGAACCTTGAGTGAGCAGGTTGTTTACGGAGGTGGAGCGATACGAAAGGCTAAGTGCGCACCTCCGAGAGATGTTCGACGACCACTCGCACAGAACGAGACGAAGCTCGAAAGAAGCTTGTTAAATCTCGGGGCGAATGCGCAATACGCGACAAAACGTTGTGATGTCTGTGGATCGCACGAGCACCAGCACAGGCGGCCTCAGACCTTAATGTCGACCCATATTTCGACCTTCGATTATGATTCCTCTCCACACCACGACTAGAGTTGTTCTAGGGAGCGTGTACAACATGGTTACCATCGCATATGACAAGATATTTATTTTACTAATTTGTTTTACTGAAAAGTTTTGAAATAATTATTCCCAAGATTAAATAACCAGTCTTGAGAATTATTCCATATGCATTTTTACTTGTGGAAAAGGATAAGAATTAATGCTCTTATTTGGAAAATAACATTGCATACAAATATTTGTATTGGTTAATATATTTATATTTATATATATATAACTTTTCTTGGGAAATGATTATGGGAAAACGTTAAATAATGAGTAATAATGTTGTTCATCTTTCTTGGGATGAGTTACACATAAAGAAGAGGGTATTTCATTAGTTATTTGGAATATGTTTCAAGATTATGGGAAAATGTTAAATAATAAGTAATAATTCGATTATTTACCACAGTTATCTTTCAATATCATTATAAACAAGTTTTATTCTCATGTCAAGATGGGTAAATATATGAGAAAATATTTCAAGGGAAATAAGTTGAGATTTTCCTTCTTAAAGTGAAAATATGTTTTGGTGGACATATTGAGATTAAGGCTTTGGTAACCTTATATTGAGACATTTGAAATGCATGCATATCTAAAATAGGCATGTGTCTATTGTGTGTATTTGTTTCATGCATGTTTGGATAAATATGCATGTTTCCTATACAATGTATTTAATGCATATAGATAGGAATTTTTAGTTAAAAGATGATTAACCACGTGATCTTGTGGTTATTTCCTAACAAGAATCCTTGTTGTCTTTTCTTGAAAAGACTCTTACTTTAATATCTTAGACAGATAATGTTATTAGAGAGATAGAATGGTGAAAGTGAAACTTATTGGCGGGTTTTTTGGAAAAGAATCCATGTTGTCTTTTCTTGAGAAGATTTCTATTATGTTATTCTTTGCTAGTATGCCAATCTTTTACATAATAGTTAAGAGTGGTAATATACTAAGAAGTTTTTGTAAAAAGAATCCATGTTGTTTTAAATATTTCTATTATGACAATCTTTCTTTCACATGAGAAATAGTAATTCATGATGATAGAAATCTAAGAAGGGAATATGTGTTTCCTATAGTAAAGGAAGAACTATTTCTCTTGCATGCACAAAGAATAGCCATTATGTTATAGAAGCATGTTCTTTGCATGTATAAATAAATGTTGAGCTATCTTACTATTTAGGAAAATATGTGAGTACATTTATGATATCAAAAATAATATGTTAGTTATGTTAGTTCTTTTGGAACAAGGTCATGCATAGGCATGCAACCTATGTATTAACTTTTATTGAAAAATAATGTACATATTTGTATGTAGAAGGATAGCTTGTAGTATTAAACTACATTGAATATGATTGTTAATATAATTTTGAAAATGAGACATGTATTTATATTCTTCATTACGTATTTTTACATATGTTTACATGCTCACTAGCATTGAGACTTTCTTTGGTAAGACTCGTGAAGGAGGTTATGTGCTTCGTTGTGTAAGCACTCCTTTAGGGAGAGTCTTTTGGGAATCGGTATGCATTCGCATGCATGGAGGAAACAATTGTTATGTTAGATGTAGCCATTGCCTTGCAGGAATGTGTGCTTATGCAATAGGAGCATTAGTTATTGTGATGACTTATAACCATCACATATGAGGTATGTGTCATTAAAGAGAGAATGACAAGGTACTTTACTTGCATGTCATGAATATATAGGAGTAGATGGAGAAGCTACTATAGTACAGATATGTGAAATGATTGATTAATACTTTATGAATCTTGACATCATTTTATGTTGAAGGCATCATAGCAAGGAATGATGGCGACATGTACAAAGGAAATTTATGTTGCCCTGGTGGCAGGTAAATGATTAATGTTCATATAGATGAGTGCAAGTTGCGGAAAGGTCTAATGTACGATGGCCCACTGTAGGTACATCCATGCCACCAAGATGGGAAGATCTGAATATATGAAGCCCAGAGAGTAAATGGTATCATATTTATTGTAATGGCTTTGAGCTAGATACTTGCATATTTCCTTGTAAGATTATATAAACGATGGTTAAGGGATGGTCTCCCTTATAAGCCATTGAGTGATGGGTTGAACATCCTCACGAGCGTTTAATAATAAAATTAAATGTTTGCTGGTTTTCACCCTACGGGTTTCCAGGGTATATTGGTGTTCAATGATGTGATTGATTATTGTGTCCAGATGATGAGGTCGATTCCTTTCTTGTTATGATGTTCATAATGGCAATTATGTGATGACTATATGAGTAATGAGATGAATGGATAGTTACATCATATAGTATTAAGTTAATATACTGTAATGGAGGTTGTTAAGGGTTAAGGAGTTTACTATTCTTATTTATAAACATTCTATGTAATGATGATTAACTTATAAAAAAATTTAACTCATACATTCCCCCGTGAGGAGTTAGTGGTGTATGTTATAGAAATGATAAACAAATGATACTTATTATCATACTCCACTCCTGACAAAAGGAAACACAACGTAATAAAGCAAAAAACAAATAAAAATATAAAATAATCGCAATAGCTTAGCTCAGCGCGGAATTCCAAGCGTATATATAACGGCTCAAGAACCAGGTTTACCAAACTCGATGATAGATTTCCGGTAATTCAGAAAGTTACAATAAAGTAGGTAGGGATTTTTTGATTTTTCAACGGTCAATCACATGCTACACTCACACTACTTTTGTCAATAGGATACAACCATATTGTTATTTCCAGATTGACATCCTTTCACAAAGTAACTACTTTTATTTTTAAAATATATATAATAAAAATTAATTTAACTATCATATTTTATAATTAAGTTAATAGCAAGGGATCCTTTCCAATAAATCTGTGTAACACAAATATTCCATAATTATATAATATGTGAATCACATAATAATAATAATATAAATAAGTTGTCTTATTTTTTCTTAATCAAATTAGTGTTCATATTCCTGAAACATTCTCTCCATTGAACAAAATTTTATAGCATCATCTAATTTTTCCATCTTGGTTATTTCTCTAATATTTTTTAAACAATTTTATTTTATTTAAAATTAAATAAAATTAATTAAAATTCTATATGTGACAGCCTTGTTTAGAGTTAATTAGCATGATTAAGCTAAAAGACAATTTGTTACTTTATTTGTTTATCTTATTTTGATAAAAGAGATTCAGAAACATTATTTTTACTTTGCATTAATGAGTTAGTAATAAAAGGGAATCTCTTAAACTGTTGGAAAAAGGTTTCTAAGAATAGACGGTGGTTGGGAACAGTTTGAAAATAGTTACCTACCCTCCAGGGTTAAAAGTAAATCCCAGGAGAGGGATAGGGGTTCTGTAAGTTTCGGGAGAAAAGGAAGAAGTAGGATTCTCTAGAGCTGGGTGATAGACCAGTGGAGAACAGATTCTGCAACCTGTAAAATCCAGTGCTGTCTTTCTGTGGCTGGATAGGCCGTCCAGAGGTCACAACAGCAGGTTGAAACTTTGTTCCCGAGGCACCGACTGTTATTCTGAAGCTAGGGGGCAGGAGGAGGACGTCATTGCCTCCCCCTGATGGTTGGGAGGACCACAGTTTAAGGGTTAATATTCCCCAACAGATAAGTAACAAAGAAACACAACTCTTATGCTACAGAAAGTTAATATTTGCTAGAATGTAATCAGTGAATGTTATAGTAGCCAATAGATAAGAAACATAGAAACACTCTATTACTATGCTACAGGAATTTATTTGTTATGAGTAGTTTATTTAGGGAATGTGTAAAAAAAAACTAGAGATAATCTTTATGCTAACAGTAAAAGAATTCTCCTGTGTACAAGACTTCAATGTAGAAAAGAAGAAAGAAACAGTTCTGCAATTTTGTAGAAAGAAGAAACAGCAAGTTACAAAACAATGTTTATTATAAGTATGGAAATATCTATCGAATAGTTAAAAGTATTATAATTGTTTACTGTAGGGAAAATATTCACTGCTTAATCTAGTACTGGAAATAAATAGGTCAAGGAATTCTCGTGAAAATCATCTTAGCAGAAATACATTATACCCTAGCGAGCTTGGAAGTGAGGAGGGGTAGCCCCCTTTTCATTTCGGCTCTTGTCAAGAAAAATCTATACACGGCCAGAAACTCGGTGGCCGGAACCGGAACCCTACTGTAATGAGCAACTAAACATTGGAAACGGCAAACCCGAATACTATCAACAAAGATCAGTGTGTTCTGTTAAACTTAGAAGTTAGACAATATAGTCGAATAGCCAGAAGTAAAAGTAAGACCTCTTGAGGAAAGAAATGAGCCGAGAGCTAACTTGTTTAAAATGAATACATGGAGACAGTGCCAAAAAGAACATTCAATGATTCATATACACGCCTCTGAACATGTATGACACAGCTGCATGTGCTATTAAACATTACCATAACCAGATTCCAATCTACACCCCAGTGAAAAGATATAGGAACGGCATGCAACTGAAAACTCTTGACTAAAACTTATATTAACACAATGTCGAAGGGTAAAATTCCAGGTATGATAAAATATACAGGAATAACGCATTAAAATAGTCCAGAATTTCAGAGTATCATCTTCAGTTAAAAAAATAGTACATCTAAAGAGAAACTCATGTCGGACAGCCGACCTCCTGCAACATCAAAGTATAGTGCATGGAAATGCGTTACAAAAACAATTAACTTAGAATTCGCCTTAGCCAGGAAACAGATTGGGAGCATGCCCTGAACTAGAATAAAGAGACTAAAGCCCTAGAATAGGCGACTCGTGCCAGAATAGACATGCCAGAGCCACGCCATTACAGCTTGACGAAGAAAGCGGCGGAATACCTGAAGAAGAAGGGATGGAAAGTCACTGAAAGAATGGGGAAAGAACTATACTTCCGCATAACAAGAAGTTTGATTCATCGTTATGGAACCCACCTGCAACAGTAATAGTATACACTGTTAACATTTACTGGATTAAAAGTGGTACTGGGAAGTTTTAATAGTGGTGAGAATCAAGAGCTTGAGGTTATGTGACTGTGCATACCTGAAGGTGGTCACCGCAACTTGCTGACAGAACCTTTCGACCTGAAACGCAACAAACAAGGAATGAAATGTAAACGTATGAAACATAAAACCTCGGTTGTATCTCAAACTTTTGCAAAGCTTGTTGTAAGTTTGGAGGCGGAATAATACTTACCGAGACCCGTGGTGGTAAGGCACTGCATGTTTGGAGTTTTCCGCACAGTCAAGCTTGGTTTCGAGCCGGTAAGCACTAGAGAATACCTGCATAGGAAAAACGCAAACCAGGAAGGTAAAACCTTACCTTCTACTGTAGTTTCAAAGTAGAATACCCCTCGGAACAAATATATAAGATTTAGCTGAGACTTAACGGTAAGTAAACAAAGAAAGGTTACCCCAAAAACTAGTGAGCGCCGATCATGACCAGAAGAAGCCGAGCAGAGGTCGCGCCGCGCTTGATAGAGAAACTGCAAAATGATACAGACCCATGGGCAGGATCGCCTCCGGTGTTTTCCCTCGCTTACTCCGAGTGAATCGAGGAGCTTTGGATCCACAAGATCTCCAGATTAATTTCTCTGATCAGAAGTTCACTCGGAAGATGGACACATGGCGTCGGCGAGGAGTGCGAGGCAATTTACTGGACGGATTTTTCCATATCTCAATAAATGAACTAGGTCTGTCAGAGATCCTCGGGATATTATCGACGATCAATCTGGAATCAAAGGCGGTCAAATAAAGTTTCCATGTGGGAGATTACGTTCCACATAAGTTTCTTAATTATACCAGTAAATGCAAATGAGGATAGGACTGATAATATTGATGCAAAGTATTAACGTTATGTGATGATTCGAATAATACCATTGCGTTAAAATGTAATTCCAATCTATGGCTAAGTTATGAGCTGAGTAGAATATCTAAATTTGGATTTCATGTATTATAATCGTCATAATTATATTTAGGATTTTATTAATTGTAAAGAATAACATGTACAGTAAAAGAAATTTTTTATGCACAGGTAAGTATGATGTTATCTATGGTAAATTTTTTCTGGTAGGTGTGGAGGTTTTTCCCAAGCCGGTTACAACACGCTTTTGGCGACCTTAAAGGGTCTACTAACAAACTGTGTATATTAGTGCGAGAAGAGGAAAACATATGGCATCGCAATCACAGCCAAATGAACACTCAAGCCCAATAGTTATGGACCCGGAAATGTGGGTTCAACTAAGCATAGAAGCATGGAGCGACATCAAAAAACGAGTAGAATGTAGAAGAACGGCAACAACAAAGCTGTTTTTACGCTAAACACGGTACAGCGGCTACGGAAGAGATGATGAGAGTCAAGAAAAGATAATGAGAAATTTTTGCGGGGATCGGGAAAGGAAACCAAGAGCATATACGATAAACATAGAAAGAGATGCAATAAACAAGTGCGAGAAAGAGTTATCAACGGAGGCAGAAGACCAGCAAAACCGAAACACCAATGGAAGGACGAAAGAAACTTCTCCCACAGGAGCAAAAACCGTAATTATAATGAGGCAGAATCGGAAAATCTGTCTGATCAGCAGGATCCTAAGAGGCAGAAAGTTGAACTGCAGGGGGAGTTCCGCAAGATTAAGCCACCAATGTTTGATGGCGAGGCGGAGGAAGCAGCTGAAGCATGGTTGATAAACATCAATAAATATTTTCAGGTATATGAGTATAGCAGCAATCTGAAGGCTAGATTGGCTATATGCCAGCTGCGAGAGAAGGCTACCCTGTGGTGGGAGGAAGTGAAAAATGTTCGTAGTATCGATGAGAGGGATATTACATGGGAATCATTCCAGCAGTACTTCAAGGATAAGTATTTAACAGAAAGATTTTATGATGATAAAGCCAAGGAATTCCATGATCTTCGGCTGGGCCAAATGACTATGGATGAATATGTCACGAAATTTACTTCCCTGCTACGCTATGTACCTTACCTCAGAGAGGAAAAAGCCAAGGTACAGAGATTTCTGAGTAGTTTGCCTGCTCCCATGAGGGAAAGAATAGAGTTTGTTAACCCCCAAACGATGGATGAAGTTGTCCGGAAAGCACACATGTGTTACCAGCAGTATAAGACCAAAGGGGATGGTGGAAAGGGTTGGCAGCCCAAGAAAAATCAAAAGAGTGCCTCTACTTTTAAAAGCAACAAAAGCAGTCACTTTAAGGGGGTAGTACGGAACGCTGGCAGCAAACAGTTTAACAGGAACCATCAAAGGATTAAGTGGCCAGCTGAAGAAAAACTCATAGAAGCATCAAGCAAACCAGAGCAAGGGCAGAATTCTAAACCTCCCCTACAGTGTTGGGGCTGTGGGGAAGCACACTACTATAAGAACTATCCACAACGGAAAAAGAATGAAACTGTGGCAAACTTGCAGGAGGCATCTACAGTGGGGGACGTGGCGCGAAACATACCACGTATAAACGCAGCCTTGGAGGATCGACAGGCTGACTTCCAACCCACAATGATTGAACTGCTATCTAAACCTGTCTTGATTTTAGTAGATCCTGGAGCTAGTTTAAGTTATGTAAGTCCTAAACTAGTGGAGATGTGTAAGTTAAAAGAACAGAAATTTAAAAACTCCTGGTTAGTTCAACTAGCCACCGGAACAAAACACAAAGTGACTGCGAAATTGTTGATTGCATACTGGAAGTTGCAAAACAGCAGTTGCAGGTAGACTTAAATATTCTGCCATTGGGATCGTATGATGTGTTACTAGGAATGGACTGGATGGAAAAACATTGGACCTTAGTGGACTGTAAGGAAAAGACAATTTATTATAGAGCGTTAGATGGTACGCGTAAGGAAATTAAAGGAATTAAGAAGCCTGTGCAATTACGCCCCATAACAGCGTCTCATATGAGCAAGTGTATCCGAAAAGGATGTCAGTTGTACGCAATTCAAGTAGGGTATGTTGAATCTAAGGGAGAGGCTGCAGAAATAAAAGACATTCCTGTAGTACAGGAATTCCTGGATGTATTTCCAGAAAACATTCCAGGGTTGCCACCTAAAAGAGATATTGATTTCACTATTGAATTACAACCCGGACCCTCTCCTGTGTCAAAAGCACCTTACAGAATGAGTATACCAGAACTAACAGAGTTAAAGATGCAGTTGTAGGAGTTGTTAGATAAAGGATATATCCGCCCAAGCGTGTCACCTTGGGGAGCACCAGTCCTCTTTGTTAAAAATAAGGATGGAACCTTACGTATGTGTATGGACTACCGACAACTCAACAAGCTGACAGTTAAGAATAAGTATCCTTTACCCAGAATCGATGACTTATTCAATTAGATGAGAGGTGCCAAAGTGTTCTCCAAAATAGATTTGAGGTCTAGATATCATCAGATTCGAATCAAGGATGAGGATGTTTGCAAAACAACATTCCGCATCAGGTATGGGCATTATGAATTTGTGGTGTTTCCCTTCGGATTGACAAATGCACCAGCAACCTTTATGAGGTTGATGAATGGAATTTTCCATCAATTTCTAGATCGCTTTGTATTGGTCTTCATAGATGACATATTGATCTACTCAAAGAGCGAGGAAGAACATAAGGAGCATCTGAGAATAGTATTGGAAATACTGAGGAAGCATCAACTGTATGCTAAATTCAGCAAGTGCGATTTCTTTAAATCAGAAATCCAGTATTTGGGTCATGTAGTGACAGCTGAAGGGATAGCAGTGGACCCCGAAAAGATTAAAACTATCATGGAGTGGAAAGTACCACAGAATGTGGCAGATATCAGATCATTTATGGCTCTGGCCGGATATTACAAGCGGTTCATTGAAGGGTTTTCTAAGATTTCCTATCCTATTACATCCTTAGAAAAGAAAGGCAAACTTTTCAAATGGACGGATGAATTCCAGAACAGCTTTGAGAAGCTGAAGCAGCTCTTAACCACAGCACCAGTGCTGAAAGTTGCTGACCCCAGCAAAGACTATGCGGTGTGTACGGATTCCAGCAAGGAGGGAGTTGGTGCAGTATTAACGCAAGAAGGCAAGGTAATAGCCTATGAATCCAGAAAATTGAGAGAACATGAACAAAAGTATTTTTCTTATGATCTAGAACTCACAGCCGTCGTGCATGCTCTCCAAATGTGGAGGCATTATCTACTGGGCAAAAGGTTCGTACTTAAAACAAACCATAGCAGTTTGACTAACTATTTTAAGTAGGCGGATTTAAACTCTAGGCAAGCAAGGTGGAATGCCTTTTTGAGTGAATTTGACATGGACATACAACATGTTAAGGGAAAATAAAACCGAGTTGTAGATGCTCTTAGTAGGAAATTGCATGGGATTTATGCAATGTACTTCAGCCAACCTGTAAGCCAGCTGTCGGAGCAACTGAGAGAAGAAGCACGAAAGGATCCAGAATACAAGTTTTTATGGCGATGGAAGCGAGAAAAGAAAACAAGGTCGGGTGTCTGAGTACGGAAGCAATGAGGAACAGGATGTTAAATTTTCGTGGCGAACTTATGTTCCTAATCGGGAAGGTCTCGAGTTAATCCTAGACGAGTACCATCGAAGCAACTATGCTGGCCATCCCAGCTACCAAAAGATGCTTTCGGCAATTAGAAAGATATATTACTGGCCAGGTATGCGCAGAGACATTGCAGAATACTCAAGCAAGTGTTTAGAATGCCAGCAGGTTAAAGTGGAGCATCGGCACCCAGCGGGACTACTACAGCCCATACCCATTCCTGAATGGAAATGGGAAGTGATCTCCTTGGACTTCATTACAGGCTTACCTCGAACAAGGAAGTAGAATGATTCAATAATGGTAGTTGTGGACAGATTAAGTAAATCTGCCCATTTCATACCAGTGCAATCTACTTACAAGACAGTGCAGATTGCAGACATATTTATGAGAGAAATCTTCAGGTTTCATGGTATACCTAAGGCGGTGATTTCAGACCGAGATGTTAAATTTACCTCTGCATTTTGGAAGACCCTGTTTTCAGGTTTAGGTACCCAAATACATTTCAGCACTGCCTATCACCCTCAAACGGATGGGCAGACAGAACGGGTAAACCAAGTTTTGGAGGATATGCTGCGCATGTATGTAATGCGGTAGCCAGCTAAATGGGAAGACTACCTGCACCTAGTGGATTTTGCGTATAACAACGGATATCAGGAGTCTCTGAAAATGAGCCCCTTCGAAGCGCTTTATGGACGACAGTGTCGTACACCAATTAACTGGAGTAGTCCGGAGACAAAATTAATGTTGGGACCCGAGATGTTGGCTGAGCTAGAAGCTGAGGTAAAAAGAATAAGGCAGAATTTGAAGGCCGCGCAGGACCGACAAAAGGTCTTTGCAGATAACAAGAGATCTTATCGAGAATTTGGAGTGGGTGACCACGTGTATGTCAGGATTAAGCCTAAAAGAAGTACCTTAAGGTGGACTTCTTGCGCCAAGTTAGCCCCTCGTTACTGCGGACCCTTCCAAATTCTGGAAAGGGTGGGGCCAGTAGCATATAGGCTGGCTTTGCCTAGTCATATTAAAGTGCACAACGTGTTTCATGTGTCCTTGTTAAAGCATTATGTGCATGATGAAAAACATGTAATACATTGGCAAAACATTTAGGTAGGAAGATAGAATGGAAATAAGTCCTAACTGAGATATTGAATCAAAATGTAATCTACTGATTGGTAACCCTGTTGTCTTTCTTTCAGGTAGAACCGGACGGAGAATTTCTGGTAGAGCCGCTACACATACTTGATCGTAGGGACATTGAACTTCGTAAAAGAGTGGTTACCCAGGTGAAGGTGCAGTGGAAGCACTTTGGACCTGACGAAGCTACTTGGGAGGATGAAAAATTTGTGCAGGAAGCCTACCCAGAACTCTTTACCGGTGAGTTTGAAAACAGGGACGGTGTTGGCGCCTCGAGGGGGGGGAGGGAGATGTGACAGCCTTGTTTAGAGTTAATTAGCATGATTAAGCTAAAAGACAATTTGTTACTTTATTTGTTTATCTTATTTTGATAAAAGAAATTCAGAAACATTATTTTACTTTGTATTAATGAGTTAGTAATAAAAGGGGAATCTCTTGAACTATTGGAAAAAGGTTTCTAAGAATAGAGGGTGGTTGGGAACAGTTTGAAAACAGTTACCTACCCTCCAGAGTTAAAAGTAAATCCCAGGAGAGGGATAGGGGTTCGGTAAGTTTCTCGAGAAAAGGAAGAACCAGGATTCTCTAGAGCTGGGTGGTAGACCAGTGGAGAACAGATTCTGCAACCTGTAAAAAATCCAGTGCTGTCTGTCTGTGGCTGGATAGGCCGTCCAGAGGTCACAACAGCAGGTGGAAACTTTGTTCCCGTGGCACCGACTGTTATTCTGAAGCTAGGGGGCAGGAGGAGGACGTCATTGCCTCCCCCTGAAGGTTGGGAGGACCACAGTTTAAGGGTTATTATTCCCCAACAGATAAGTAACAAGAAACACAACTCTTCACTTCTCTGAGAAAATTAATATTTGCTAGAATGTAATCGATGAATGTTACGGTAGCCATTCAGATAAGAAACATGAAAACACTCTATTACTATGCTACGAAATTTATTTGTTATGAGTAGTTATTCGAGGAGAATGTGTAAAGAAACTCGAGATAATCTTTATGATAACAGTAAAAGAATTCTCCTGTATACAAGACTGTAGCGTAGAAAAGAAGAAAGAAACAGTTCTGCAATTTTGTAGAAAGAAGAAACAGCACATTACAATACAATGTTTATTATGAGTATGGAAATATCTATCAAATAGTTAAAAGTATTATAACGATTTACTGTAGGGAAAATATTCACTTTTTAATCTAGTACCGGAAATAAATAGGTTGAGAAATTCCCGGGAAAATCATCTTAGCAGAAATACATTATACCCTAGCGAGCTTGGAAGCGAGGAGGGGTAGCCCCCTTTTCGTTTCAGCTCTTGTCAAGAAAATCTATTCACGGCCAGAAACTTGGCAGCCGGAACCGGAACCCTACTGTAACGAATAGCTAAACATTGTAAACGGCAAACCCGAATACTATCAACAAGACCAGTGTGTTCTGTTTGAACTCAGAAGTTAGACAATATAGTCAAATAACTAGAAGAAAAAGTAAGACCTCTTGAGGAGAGAAATGAGCCGAGAGCTAACTTGTTTAAAATAAATACAAGGAGCCAGGGTCAAGAAAGAACATTCGATGATTCATATACACGCCTCTGAATTTATATGACACAGCTGCATGTGCTCATAAACATTATCATAACCAGAAACCAATTTACACCCCAGAGAAAAGATATAGGAACGGCATGCAACTGAAAACTCTTGACTAAAACTTATATTATCATAATGTCGAAGGGTAAAGTTCCAGGTACGATAAAATAAACATGAATAACGCATTAAACTGTCCAGAATTCTCAGAGTATCATCTTCAGTTAAAAAAATAGTAAATCTAAAGAGAAACTCATGTCGGACAGCCGACCTCCTGCAACATCAAAGTAGTGCATGGACATGCGTTACAAGAACAAATAACTTAGAGTTCGCCTTAGTCAGGAAACAGTTTGGGAGCATGCCCCGAACTAGAATAAAGAGACTAAAGTCCTAGACTAGGCGACTCGCGCCAGTATAGACATGCCAGAGCCACACCATTACAGCTCGACGAAGAAAATGGCGGAATACCTGAAGAGGAAGGGATGAAAAGTCACTGAAAGTTGGGGACAGAACTATACTTCCGCATAACAAGAAGTTTGATTCACGTTACGGAACCCACCTGCAACGGTAGTAGTATACCCTGTTAATGTTACCGGATTAAAAGTGGAACCGGGAAGTTCTATTAGTGGTGAGAATCAAGAGCTTGAGGTTATGAGACTGTGCATACCTGAAGGTTATCACCGCAACTTGCTGACAGAACCTTTCAACCTGAAACGCAACAAACAAGAAATGAAATGTAAAACGTATGCAACATAAAACCTCGGTTGTACCTCGAACTTCTGCAAAGCTTGTTGTAAGTTTGGTGGCGGAATAGTACTTACCGAGACATGTGGTGGTAAGGCACTGCGTGTTTGGAGTCTTCCGCACAGACAAGCTTGGTATCGAACCTGTAAGCATTAGGGAATGCCTGCATAGGAAAAACGCAAACCAGGAATGTAAAAACTTATCCATACACTGTAGTTTCAAAGTAGAATACCCCTCGGAATATATATATAAGATTCAGCTGAGACTTAACGGTAAGTAAACAGAGAAAGGTTACCTCAAAGACTAGAGAGCGCCGATCATGGCCGGAAGAAGCCGAGCAGAGGTCGCGCCACGCCTGAGGAAGGAATTGCAAAATGAAACAAAGTCATGGGCGGGGTCGCCTCTGGTGTTTTCCCTCGCTCACTCCGAGTGAATCGAGGAGCTTAGGATCCTCAAGATCACCGGATTAATGACTCTGATCAGAAGATCACTCGGAAGATGGACACATGGCGTCGGCGAGGAGTGGGAGGCCTTTTACCGGACGGATTTTTCCATATCTCAATAAATGAATTAGGTCTGTCAGAGATCCTTTGGGATAATATCGACGATCATTTCGGAATCAAAGGCGGACAAATAAAGTTTCCATGTGGGAGATTACGTTCCACATAAAGTTCTTAATTATACCAGTAAATGCAAAAGAAGATAGGACTGATATTATTGGTATAATGTATTAACGTTATGTTATGAATCGAATAATACCCTTGTGTTAAAATGTAATTCCCATCTACGGATAAGATATGAGCTGAGTAGAATATCTAAAGTGGTTTTCTTGTAATATAATCGTCATAATTATATTGAGGATTTTATTAATGTAAAGAATATCATGTACAGAACAGAAATTTTTATGTACAGGTAGTATGATGTTATCTATGGTAAATTTTTTTCTGGTAGGTGTGACACTATAATTTATAAAATTTAATTATTTCTGAAATAAAATAAAATAAAATATTTATATATTCGAAACACAATTCGCCAAAGCAAATTCCAACAAGAACAAAAACATCAATTAATTCAACTATTGCTAATTTTACAACGCTAAACGCCTTCTAGACCTTTATATACCATTTGTTTGTTTGTGAGATGATTGCTCCACGTTCCACGGGTCATAACCACATAACCAGCACATTGAACTATGTACATTGTATTTATGTGTGCGTTGTAGTTGTTAATTTTTACAAATCTTTGACACTCATTTACCGTGTGTAAGAAGAGCATGTCACGTGTTATAATTTATAACGTACGTTAAATATGCCACTAAAGAAATTGTTCCCCGCCATCTCCAAAGGCACGCAGCTTCGCGACAGCTCGTTTACCCAGCCGGAGGGCAGTTTCCGTCAAAGGACGGGCCGCGGGCTGTGATAAAATTCAGATAAAGTTGGCCCCCGGTGTGGAAAATTCGAGGGGTAAAATAAACCAATCTTAAAAGATACCCTTAACTATGGCCTTTGCCTCTGCGACAGAAGTGGTTCCGTTTTGCTCACCCCAATGGTGCAGGAAGGACATATGATCGGGTGACTTGATGTGTCCATGTGATTGTTGTAGAGGAGAAGTTGAAGTAGGTATATTCAAAAAGTTGAGATGTCATCCAATCTGGTTAATGACGTGTATAGTATACAGCGTGCAGCAAGGACTCCCTTTACCAAATATATTTGGTTATTATCGTCTTTGACCTTCTACGAAGCTTTTAACATTCTACGTAAAATGACAGGCGGAGCCTTGAAAAATAGGACATCCTCAAGATACTTTTCCACGATTTCGTAATGACGAGCAACATTGATTTATAGTTTGAAAAACATTGCCTCATTATGAATGTTCACTATTTCAAATGGGGAAGGATTAAAACTCTCATAATTTTAATATTCTTCTCTTCACTTACCTCACCTTTCCAAATTTTTTGGAAGATTGAATTATTGTATTTGACCCATTTTGCAACTTATCTTTTGTGTTATGAATCACCACATTTCCAAATTTTTTGGAAGATTGAATTATTGTATTGGACCCATTTTGCAACTTATCTTTTGTGTTATGAATCACCACAACAAGAATAAAATTTAGTGATATGGAGTTTTGAAATGATTTCTAACCAATTTATTAATTGAGGACCATTTTTAAAGAAACCATGTAATATGAGATTGTGAAAATAAATTGTGTATAAAAATTATGGTGTTTGTAGATTTGCAAATGCTTCTGAACTTTTAATGGAAATTAAAAACTTATTCTAGTGCTCTGCTGAAGTTAATTCACAATTTAGAACACAAATTTCAAACCTGCAATAAGAAGTAAGACACATGCACACAATATTTTTCCTAGAGAAAGTAATATGCTAAAAACTCCAATGCATGCTTGCATCAATATGATGAATAAAGATGTATTACAATCTCTTTGCTCAACTAAGCACAACATACAAGTGAATAACCCATCTCTCTGATCACTGATGTTCTTGGGACCACTTCCCAAACACTATTATTTACAATCGATTCATATTCCTCCACCATTGCATCAACCCATACAAGTTTCTCTAATGTTTCCTCAAAATAGGATGGCTTAGTCTCTACAAGATCGATCATTAGAGCCATGTAGCGAATGTACTGATCAAATGACCTTCTCTGCCTGTGCAAATTTGAAGGAGCTCCCACATTCTACCTCACATCCTACACAAGTATATCAGCTTTCCTAGTTCTTTTTCTTCCTTCTCTGGATGGTTATGCTTGAGTGGATCGATGTCTCCACTCTCTTCTCCTTAATTTGTGGTTTCTCCACAACTTCCTAAGGCTCCACCTTTGGAGATAAAAATTGCTTTGCTGGTGGGATTTGAAGCTCCCTCTCAAGAGAGAACCACATGGCTTTCTCCTCATCAAATTTTACATCCTTTCGCACAACTATCATTCTGAGGGATGACAAGTACACACGGTAGTTGTGAGGAGTTTATATCTAACCCAAAAATACCCCCAACTCTGTTGTCTGCTCAAGGTTCTTACTTGATTCTTTGGAAACCCGATAGAAGCAAAGGCTCCAAAAAATCCCGAAGTATGACACATCTGAATTACTCCCCAAGAAAGCCTCCTCTGGTGTAATCATACCAAGGATCCGGTGAAGACTTTGGTTCTGTAAATAGGCTGTTGTGTTGCATGCTCCAGCCCAAAAATGTAGAGGTAGGCCTTGGTCATGCAACATCACCCTCACTACTCCCACAATGCTATGGTTATTTCTCTCAGCCACCCCATTTTGTTGTTATTTGTGGGGTGTTGTAAACTCTCATCGAATGCCTTCTTTCGCACAGAAATTTTTGAATGCATTCAACACGTACTCACCTCGATTATCGCTCCTGAGAGCCTTCACCGTCTTGTCGGTTTATTTCTCAACCAGTGCCTTGAATTCTGTGATCTTGGAGAATGTCTCATCTTCTTCCACATGAATGAGATCCAAGAATTCCTTGAGAAGTCATTAATAAAAATGAAAAAATATTTGTGTCTAGAATTAGAGGTTGTCGAGAAAGGATGATGGACATCAGAGTGGATCCTTTCCAAGACTGCATGTGCTTTGTTGTCCCGATCATGGAATGTAGATTTTGTGTACTTCCCTAAAGTACATCCTTTGCATACATCCTCTTGCCCAAGTGATCCTTTGGGGAGGCTAGTGGTTATTTGGTGCATAATCATCAAGACACTGTGATGCAAATGTCTAAGTCTTTTGTGACCTTGTTGACACGTCTCATCCTCAACTAGTTGTGCTAGTACGACTTAACAAAAATAATTGTAATTAAATTGGTTCTTTTAAAATAATTAATTAAAAAGAAAAAATGAAACTTTATTATTGAAGGAATATATATGTGTTTTTTTTCCATGTAATGATAAATTTGAAAACTACAACATATATATTTGTGATACTATAAATTAAAAATAAAAATTAATATTAACATAAAATTTAGTAAAAAAATTAATATCTCGTATAAATTTGTAAATGATCAATTAAAATAATATTTTTAAATAATGTAGAATACATGTTTTTAATAAATATTTGTATCTCAATTTGATAAATAAATTATCCAATCTATAGGGGTGTCTAATCAAATAGATGGTAGGGATTTAATATATTTTAGAACATTTTTAGTAGTCACAAATCAAAAGTTGAAATTTATTTTAAAAGTAACTATGTCATTTCTTTCCTTTTCAATTAAATTTAATTAACTGAAAAAAGTCATAATGACATATCAGATGAATTATGATTTTTTTGAAAATATGGTATTGAGAAGCCATGGTATTGTCACCCATATGTATAAGTTACAAATCTCCATAGCAAAGTGAGGCCATCTCCATAATTAAGATTTTTTTTGAATAATAATAATAATTTAATATAAATTAAAATTTAGTGAATTTATAGGATCTTTTTAATTTTTTTGGAAATTTGAGTTATATAATAAAATAGGTGTTTTGATGTTTAAAATAAATTGATGTCTATTTATATTTACTAACCATTTAATTTATATAACTGTGTTAATATATAAACATATTTTACCAATAATAAATATTATTTTTAGTTAACATGAAGACAAAAAAACCATTACATAAAATTATTTTGTAAATGATAAATAATAATTGTTTAAAAATATTAAAAGAGAACTTATTTTTTTTAAATAAAAAAGATTATCATCATCTTTAAACATTGTTAAATATGTAGATAAATATAATTTAATACTTAAAATTTATAATCTAACCATAGAAATTAATTTGTTTTTTATATTATTAAAATTTATTAAAATATTAATTTAAAAAAAAAATTACAATATACTCTGACAAATAACTTATAAATTTCTTTGTACCATTCCACCAAAAAAACCAAATCCCAAATGTTCATAGAGTGAAGATTATTACAACTTTTAGCACTTTGAGATGGGAAAGCATCCAAGCCGTTTTACCTTGCTAGATTAGGTTGGCTCCCAATAACTAAAGCATTGATCTAATGTGAATGAAGGGGTACTGGCGTAACGTGTATGAAGAGGTATTTGTTATCTCTTTTTCTAATTACTTTGATAATATTTTATCTTTATTAGTTAATTTAAAATTTGTTAAATTAAATTAAAATTAATAATAATAATATTTATTTATTTATTTATGGCTTTCTTAAAAATTATTTTAATTATAATATGATTTTTAATAGAATCAGTTGAATTTTGAATTAATTTTTTTATATATTTTATTATAAATTTATTAATAATTAAATTTATAGTAAAAATAATAAATTTCTTTTTTCTCTAAAATTTTTAGGTTTTATTTTATTATTTAAATATTTGTAATAGTATTTTCCTTATTATTTCTCTAAAATTTTAGGTTTTATTTTATTATTTAAATTCATGTAATAGTATTTTCCTTATTGTATTTATGTTAGATTTCAATGTGTTTTAATAAACCAAAGATTTATGTAAAATACATCTTTAATAATGAGGTAAATAGAGTTACTCTCAAGATTAAGTAGAGCACTTGATCACTATTTAAATAAGAAAATTAATAGAACTAGCAATTGCTTCAAAAGGTGCAAAGAGAGGTTGATTGGATTTTTAAATCAAAAATTTTGTACAAGAAAAGAGCAATTGAGATGTCAAACTTAAGTTTTTTTTTTTGTGTATTTTTTTCTTAAGTTTATAATATGTAACTATATTAGAGTTGTTTAACAAAAACATTCTAGAATGTCATTACAACATCATGCTGGAATATTAAATACTAAATTGATTATGTCATATTTTAAAGTAATCTAATTAATAGATGAGATGATATTTTAATTTACAAAAATTGAGTGTGTCAAGGATCCATTTATGCATGGGAAAACATCTATAAAAAATAAGAAATTATAATGTGGTAAAAAACAAGAAATTATAATGTGGTTAAAAATTGTATTGCTAGATTACAGTAAAAAATAACTATTTTATCTAGACTACACCCATTTTAAATACATATTGATTGGTTCTAATATTTAAGAATGCATCCTTCTTGTAAAAGGTTAAAAGATCAAATTCAAAAAGGTAGAAAATATACATCTAGGAATCAAATCACTACGCAAATACATTGCATTCATATTTAAGTACAGCTTCCTTCATAAATCTGGATCATACATTGCAATAAAAAATAAACTTTATCCTAACAATATAGCAACAAGATGTGGGATTCCACTATTTATTTAACTGAACATATTACAATTCTGCAGGATATTTATATGCAGAACATAAAATGTAATTCTGGCATTGTCAAAGAAAATAAAATAAAATATTAAGTGATGGAAAAAAAGTATATTATGCAATAAAAACTGTGAATAAGCCAGTGTTATTGTACCTGCCCCCAGCAGGTATTATGCATTGGGTTTTTTGTGATGTTGACATTAATTTGTCTATTTGCAAAAAAAAATTATAATTTTCCATAGTTAGACATTGAAATTTTTTATTGTTTATTTATTTAAATTATTTAAATTTATTTTTCTGATTTCTTATTGGTCCCTACTTTCAACATGTTATTGGAGAATGCTTGGTAAAATGTGCTTAAAGTACAATGCATTATTAAAAAACATTTAATAACCCAAATGGATGGACATGGCAGATGTTGCATCATTTGTACTGGCGCATAACAGCTGGGTTTTGCCCGGTTCAGTGCAATCATCACCAAATCCACCATACGATTATGTATTTATGGATAATCCTAACGCTTTTTAGATGTTAATATATTATATCAAATACTCTCATTAACATCACATCATTACAATTCAATGACCTTTAATTAAATGTTCATGGAACATAGCATTACACATTTAACCGTCAAACTTGGTCAATCATACATGCGCCTTCATATTTTATAACTTACTTAACGTTTCTGCGTATGAATTTCTGACTATGGAAATTTATATAAACTCTGCCTTGAACAAAGGATCAACCACCAACATAAAACAACTATGGCCCATACCCTCCACGTATATTGTGAGGTGCTAGCATATGAGATCAACTACGCAAGGTCACCATATATATATTCACACATACCATGCCAACGCCGCAACGTGTCCGGGTCCCAGAACAACTTAATGTATCGTTGCATCTAACGGTCACGGTCTTTTTCGCCTTCGATTCAATGATCCAACGATCATCGCACAGTTAAAGTGCACGCGTTTTACACCTCCTGAATCGCACGATGGGACTGGGGCCCAGTGGTTAAGTCACCCTATCCATCGGACGGCTGATGACTTATCGCGCTGGGTTGGTTAATTCGACGACCACAACTAGATATCGCATTTTTTTCCCACCGAAGTTTAATTCGCAAAAATAACGCGAAAGAAATGGTTTTCATAAACTGCCTGAGGCCACGTGTCAGTCACTGGGCAATATTGCATTTTTATTTTCAATACAGCTTACCATTTTAAAATAATGCGAAAACATCCGAGTCAGTTCTAAAACCCCTATCACTATTCACAACGCTCGTGGTTCCACTCCTCAAGGTTCCATTCTCCACTATGCTTATGATCCCGCCTCTCCATGTGTTAATCTTTGTTTTATGAAATTTGACCGCACATATATCGTATCAAAAATTTATTCAGTCACCCCTACACATAGAAACTTGAACCATTTGCAATGAAATCTGATTGCTATAGTCTATCTCAAGCCTTACGGCTTTTATGATGGCATCGATTCCGCCAATCAAATCCCCATCACTCTATTAGGGATCATTCCCTTACCTATGGCGCCATCGACCCTTCTCATGGTTTCTACAGTTCGATATTTCAAAAGGCTACGTTCACCTTCGGACTATTGCCGGATCTTCTTTGGGGATTCCGAGCCCTAATACTTCCACAGTAGTATACATTCGCCACAAAATACATAATAATCAACTTTCACATTACACGCAGAGCATCATAAAAATCCCCCAGATGACAGGATTACAAATTCGCCCTTCTACACAGAGATTCTTGTTATGCATTGCACAGGGTTCTACTTCAGTGATCCTCATACATTGACTTACTGAATTCGAAGCCCATTTATACAGGACATCATTCAACTCAATTACAGAGATTATTCACACTGAATAAGTAACTACGCATTAAACCTTTTTGGTAACCTATATGCGCTCATTCAATTAATTATTTTGGTCATTAACCTCCGGCTCATTAACATTAAACGACCCCCTATATTTAAATGAAATCTCTGCATATAACACCGGGCCCACAATTAACTCACCTCGACTAATAGCAGAATGGATCCAACGGTCCAAAGTTTATCGCGTTCCAACTCTGAAACTTACCCATATCCAACGATTATCACGCAACTAAAGTGCATGGGCGTTAATCGTCAGAATTCGCGCGATGTAAGTGGTTTTACAATACCACTTTGCGCCATGCGTCCTCCATCTAATGAAATCGTGTTTTTTTTCATAAAATCCGTTTACCACTTTCACAAAGCGCGACACCGCCGGTTTCCAAAGATTCGGTTTATTGTTCATGACGGTTCCATGACTTTTTCAAGGTTCCGGTTCACCCTGCGCTTTCGAATATGATTTTCATGGTTTCACCGTATGGCTTCATTTTTCATGGTTATCATTCACTACACCCATCAGTTTCGTTCCAACAATGCCTATGAACTCTATTCCACAGCATTTGCATCGATTCTTCACTTCAATCCACACAGGGATCGCTATCCATTTCTTAATTCCTTCGTCTTAATATATGAACCACAGTCATAAATTACCCTTCGTTACAATTCGAATAACGATTCCAATTTCCACTGTCTCGGTACTGATTCAAATGTATTACAGTTTTCTCCAAACCCTGATTACTTGCTCGGAATTGCACCTTATGCTTTAATCCCAAATTATATATCCAAACTTCAACTTGTTTTAGTTTTTTCTTAATTAAAATAGTACAATGACTATGCGACAACTATAAATAAATCTTATTCAGTGACTAATCATATTCCATAAATTTTTCAGTAATATTTTAACATCCTTTGTGTTTTTTTTTAATATTATTTATCAATAGTTTCAAAAACATATATGCATTTAATTTTTGTACAATTATGAATATGGCATGTTAGGGAAGAATATTACAAAAGATTTCTAATTAAATGTGCTTCTCGTTTACCAACTCATGTCTCCTATTTAACAAGTCGGGTCCCCAACTCTTCGTTCTATCTCTTGTTTGGGCGATATTTTCCTATGTTGGAATTCCATAGTACTGAGTGATTTGGATTATATACTTTATATTGTAAATGTTTTATGCCTCTCATGGAATATATTGTCTTTTGACAATTTGTTTTGGATTTTAATGTTATAAATAGGCCAAATTGTTAAGTACTGAAAAATGAAGTCTTTTTGTTTT
Organism: Pinus albicaulis; assembly: GCA_034641835.2. Lineage (NCBI taxonomy): Eukaryota > Viridiplantae > Streptophyta > Pinopsida > Pinales > Pinaceae > Pinus > Pinus albicaulis. Next base: position 93,876,850 of record CM076580.1, read on the forward strand.
GATAAATATTTTTTTGTTTTATATATATATAGTTATAGAAGGTCTTTGAATTTTAAATTTCTATTTTATATTTCTTAGATTTTTACTATCAATTCTTCCTCAATAAAACTCTCGTAAGCACGCTATATTATATTGAAAGCTTTTCCAGATTATAATAATTAATTTTGATGAACAATATATGTTTATGATTAAATTTAAACCAATTTAATTAAAGGGTAAGCATATACTGTCTAATAAAATAATATTAATGTTGTTGGACAATATATGTCCACACCAAACAGTATTAATTATTCCATATCAAGAAAATATGTATCGCCTATATTAACACTACATTTTGAATTATGTGCAATAATACAAATTGAATGTACATGTAATATAATAAATTTTTGTTAGATATTTGGGTTATTTATTTAAATTTTATATATTTAATTAAAGCATTTTTATTTTATGTTAAGGTATTTTATTTTATATAATATGAAATTTATATATATAATATTTCAAAAATATATATAGTATTAGGTTATTATTATGCGTGCCTAATTTTGAATATAAAATTTAATTATTTTATATATATATTTTTTAATTTTATTGATTAAAAATTTATAAACTCAACACTAAAATCTATTATCCAATTTTTTAACTTTTTTTTTTTAATATCACATTACAATAATTAGATACTCAAACCAGAAATTTTAGTGTATTTTTTTTCCTAAGTGAGATATGAAAACTCTATATGTCATTTTAAACTTACAATCAATAAAGCAATTTTACCAAGCAAAAACACAACAATCCTTACATTTGACTTATATGCTTATTACTGAATAGCAAATATATTATTGAATTTTAGTTCTAGTACAGCATAAATTTTGTCTATACAATATTAGCTCATGGTAGAGTAACAAAAGCTATTTACAATTCAAATTTTTCCATAATAATTTAAGCTTAAATTTCCATAGCAAATAATATTATTTAATGCATATATTAATTATTTTTAGAATTAATATTTTTTTAAATGTGGATTGTATTAAAATGACTTTACATTATATTTTAGCTCATTCTTAAAATAAAATAAAATTTATATACTATATAATTAACTTACTTTTACTTAATTGTACATAATTTTAAATTCATAAATACATGTATTATTTTTTAAAATAATTTTTTAGAACATGGCTCAGTTGAAATAAATAAATAAGTTAAATATTAATTACATTTAACCAATACTAATTACATAATAACAATACAACATAAATTAGTAATTAAATTAAACTAAGTACCAAGAGCTAAAAATAAAATAAAATATTTATTTAAAAATAAAAGTAAATTTTTATAGTATAGAAGATGTATAAATATCATGCAAATTAAATTTATAAGAACTTTATCATACCTAAATATTATAAAAAAATTATTGATAATAATAATTTTAGTGGAAACTTATTTTAAAAAATAATTTATTATATTTATTTATCATAATTTACTAAATTTACATTAATAAAAAATATATAAATTAAGAGTATTTTGCAATTGCAGTTCAATATTTAATAGTATAAAATAATAAATAAACAAACTATTAGCACAAATAATTTAAAGAGTTGGGTCTTCGCTAACAGGAGGGGTATAGTTTAATCTAACACGAAAATCTCACGCGCATAAGATGCATATAATTTTCAGCTATGAGTAAAAGGGCGTAGCCACTTCGGCGCCACATTAAAATTTCTCGTACCAGAGATACGCCGTGGGATCGGCTAAGATTGGGCATAGAAAAAGAATCCAATTCTCATTTCATGCGGCAAATAGAATTGGGGTGCCTGCAGTTAGAAACCAGAAGGTATTCGCGAAAATTTCAATTCCAGAGTAAATAAAAAACTAGAATATGTATCAATAAAAACAAATAGAGAGTATCGGAAAATTATAAATAAACGCCTGAACTGTTAGCTGCGAAGGATTAAGACTGGACTGTTTATTTTCTTACAGTCGAAATCCACACCACATTTTCCACGGACAAATCTACGTTTCATTCTTTACATAAACTGTGAAATATGACTATTCCAGAAAAATACAAACGTGGGGCTTAGCCATACTAATACTATGCGAAGGCAGTAATAGAGTTACCGACTAAAGATAAACTGGAATTTGCCATCTAAAACCCAAGGAACGAAATCAATCAGAGTCTTATAGTGTTGGTCTCGAGCTGTAAGCTGCAATGGAATATGTTACAATCAGCTCGGCTTTACGCTCATGGTGGCTGTATCGTCTAGCCCCATTATCAAAAACCAAGATCAGTCCATGGAAGGCGTTCTCTTGAATGTCTGCTGGATTGGTGGCCTCACTCTTGCTGGCCTCTGTGTTGCCGTGCGGTCTTCGGTTCGAGCCCCGGGGGGGTTGCATGGACGGGTAAGACACAGAGAGGTGAGAAGAGTATTCCAGGCCCGCGAGGCTGGCCCGTAGTTGGGAGCTTGATGCAAATGACCACGAGCCTCGCGCACCGAAATCTTGCTGAGCTCGCTTTATGGGGCCACGAGGCTCATGGCGTTGAGCCGGCCGAGTTTGTTCAGGGGCTCCGCCCACATCTAAAGGCAACTCGCGCTAATAAAAAAACCCTGCAGTGAAAGACCAGAACCCTTATCTGCAAATTTGAGGGAACTGCCACTTCTCCCACAAGTATAAACCTGATAAGGTTAGAGTATTGAGGAATTATAGTATGAAAAAAAAAAACACAACATGAATAAATTGAATAAACTTCCAGATCTGAACGAATAACGAAATATAAACAATACGACCCTGTGGGTCTGAAAGCTACGAGAGAAAAAAAATATATATATATGAACGCGACAGGCAAATGAAACGAGGTAATGATAAACGGGGGTTTAAAAAAAAGACGAACCGCCCTCCAACGATCACTACCCCACAGCGGTACATGATGCAGCGATGCTGGTCGAAAGTATATAGAAAAAAAAAACGTAAACCCTAAACGGCCATAACCTGGTATTTCACGAGATCCCGAGGGGGATTTGACAATCTTAGCATATAGAACACGTGGTAACAGCTCAGTTTAGTCGTTTTACGCAACCCTAAATGCTAAGTACCGCGCAGGTGATAGTCGGCCGCACCCGCTGCGATCTGTCCCTAACGAGGTGAACCCGATCACTGGGCCTCCCAACTGGTGTTGACACCTGCCGAGTTCATCATGCGGAAGTACAAGGGTGGGAAACCCCATATTCACGAAATAATAGAAATCTACTCCAACCGGTACCCGGGAAAAAATCTCAGCGCATGGGCGTGAGACACGTAGGGTTTCCTACCTCCCGAGATGGGTTGATGGGCTGTGGTGAGTCCTCGAACAGCGGCATGCGGTACACTGCCATGGCAGGTTCACTATCCGAACACTCCAGTAAAATGAAACGCGTTAGTACCTGTCATACAAACGAACGAAACTTGTTAATACTGGCGTGTGAGAAATTAGCGATGAACTATTGCCGATTTAATTCATATTATCGTAGTGGTTCATAACATATAGATTTTGAATTAATACACCGGAGACAGGTTTATTTAACGATGATTGATATGGTGGGAGCATATCTACGCACCCCGTAATGTGCGTTAAGGGTTGCATATGTCCATTATATATATAACGACCCCCCCCTTAGACTATATTATAATCACCATTGATGTGAATATTAAGGGGTATTATATTCATTCTTTACATTGGGTGTAATTAAATAATAGTTAAACGATTTTGTATCATGGGATTCGAAAGGGGTAATACCCCCATTTCTTACATTATATGTAATTAATTAATAGTTAAAGGCTTTTGTACCATTGGGTTTGAAAAAGGTAATGTATCCATGTTATGTTAGGGCGGTTTAAAGGAAAATAAAATAAGGTTAGGAGAGGTGGATTTTAATTAAAGTAAAATTTAAACTTTAATTTAAAGAGGTGGATTTTAAATTAAAGTTTAATTTAGTTTAATAATTTCAGAAGAGGTGGATTTAGTTTAATTAAAGTGGATTGGAGTGAATAGAATAATTATAACAAAAAAAATAAAAAATTTGGAGGTGTTACAAGTTAAGGAATAAACCCTTGTTATAAAAAAAGAGATTTTAAAATCTTAAGTTGATGTCATGGGGTTCTTATCTAGTAATTTTATTAAAGATCGGTAAAAGGATGGCATATTATTATGGAAAGTGAAGAACTTAATAGAACCATAAAATATCGTGTGGAGGTTGTAAAACATAACCCCCTACTAAGTTATGACTAGATGTCGATGTATAGCATGGCATGTGAAGTGAATTATAAAAAGAGACGAGTTAAACTATCGGTTTTACAATTATTATTGAGAAAGAATATCTCTAAGAAGAAATTTTATAAATAAGGTTGGATAATTGGATGATCATTCCAACTAGAAATATACATCATGAATTAAGAGAAGAGGTGAAATGAAAAAGATTACAAGCACTTATGTAAGTATAAGTCAATGTAACCAATAAATATTCCAGGTCGAAAGTTGGGATGATAGATATATAATTATTATAAGGGCTTTGAATTAACACATAATTTCATATAGATTAGTATATATATGGAATGGTTGTTAAGGAATTTTAAAAGAAAAATTAATACACCTATAGACCCCATTAGAGTGTGATGGAATTTAGTATAAATAATTATGTGGGAAAGAATATATATCTATAGGGAAATTAACCTTCAGGATAAGGTTAAGAAATGGATATATGCAATTAAAACTGAAGTTAAAAAGTTGGGAGTGTTAAGACAACTAAATTAGAATTTTATTAATATTCATTATAACAATAAGTTGATTAAAAGCATGAAAAATATATAAATGAATAATTGTGGGGTGATATATGTTCCTAACATGTTATATAATACTATGTGTTACCATAGTTATTGGAACAAAAAGAAGAAGGAAAGTTTATATTGGAACATATAGAGAAAGGTGGATAATAGAAAAATGACAAGTTATATTTAATAGAGGTATGTTAAATATAAATTGTAAATTATTAAAAAAATATAATATATATATATATATATATAATCATTATCATGAGAAATGATAGATTAAAATGAAGCAAATTGCACGTGGGACATAAGTTAAATCTACAATTAACATTATAAATATAGGTGATCTTGTTATATGTTATAATGTTAACTTTGTTGAGTTGTATGAATAGAATATTTTCATACATGATAAATTAATTCAGTTAGTAAATTTCAAACTTTATACCCACGGGATTAACGGAGAAGAAATAATTCACTGGGGAATATTAAAAGTGAATTCCCCTTAAAAGCTGCAAGTAAAGTGAAAGGACATATTTACCATATGGCCGAATATTATTACTCTAATTATGGTTAAAGGAGTAATAAACACTATTGTGGTAGATTAAGTGGTAAAAGTATGATGTGGAAAAAAAATTTTTTTTTAAAGTAAATGTATAAATTATGGTAATTCTTTGAAAAAGGGGAAATTGTGTCAAATACCATTTTGACAATTCCAAGTAGTAATACTTGTGAATATGATGAATGATAGTAAGTACATGCATTCACACTATAAAATTTTGTTGGTGTAAATTTTATGTAATTTTCCTGAGTCTTAAATTAAAAGATAGGGGAAATAGTATGAAACCATACAGCTACCAAAAAGGAAAAAAAATAAAAAAATAAAAAATAAATAAAAAAATGAGAAGGTACTGGAAGTACAGCTATGAACTGGGAAAGGGTAATCATAATCATGCATATGATACAATTGTTTTCTTTCATTTATGAGTACTAATGAAAAGTTGTAAAACTATTTAGCCAAGTGTGTGACAGGAAATTGTACACTCTGGAAACAAGGAGGAAAAAAAAAGGTGAAGATAAATCACCTAGAAAATCACGAAAAGCTGAACTGGATCAAGTTGAGTGAGGAAAGAATCTCACTGAAAAACCAGAAAGGATAAGTAGTGTACTAAAAGTGCACTAAACTATTATGAACCTGAACGGTTTGACTAATAACTGAATTTCTTAAGTTTATTGAAATGCAGAGTGTTGTTGTGGATTATCAATTGTATGTACCTGACATTACTGACATTGGTATGAATTGTGAACAGAGAAAACAGGATAAAAGATTTTTTTGACAAACTTCTTGCAAAGAAGTAGGAAGAAAATCAACTGCATAAAGCAGGAAAGTACTCTGCTGGAAACTAAGCAAGAACGAAAAAGAACTCTTCGTCAAAGTTGAAAAAGTCAACGTTAAAGTGTAACACCGAAGGGGGTGTTGGAAAGGGGGGAACCTAATGGCTTATAAAGTAGCCTTACCCTTGCATATTAAATTTCATGATGTGTTTCATATCTCCTTGTTGGGAAAAATATAATTTTTTGATGCTTCTCACATTATTGATTGGAATGTGGTCCAGGTGGAACCAGAAGAGAAATTCCTTCCAGAGCTAGCTAAATCGAACAGTTAGCTAGGAGTAAAGGTGCGTGTAGCACTTTACTAATGTAGGTGCTACATGGAACAAGAATGCAGATGATGGAAAAACGATTCATAAATTATGTTGAAAATGTTTAAGTAAATAGCTGTCAACACCGAGGACGATGTTTATTTTCGAGGGGGAATATGTAACACCCCCAAGTTCTATGCTTTCCAAATTAGGACATTTTGAACATAAATCCATAGGGAGTGGACCCGAATGGATTTTTATTGTGGATGTGGTTAAATTATTTATGAAAAATAAATAATTCAACATGCCGTATGCAATATGACCGTGATGAGAAATAGAGATCAATTGCCAAATCCATGAGGATGGATAAGGCAACAAACCCCCAAAATCTTTCAAAAATCCTTTGAAAGAAATTAATTTAGATTTGAGGAGGAATCTAAATTTCCCCAATGAAGAGGAGTAGTTGGGAAGAGGTGAGAAAAAGCCGGAAAAGCTGAGGAAAAGCTTAAATAAGCTTTAAAGAGTCCCAAAATGGGAAGCCTAGGCTAAACAGGAAAGAAAGCATCTTGATATTCTGGACGCAGAATTAGAAACATGCTTTGGGAAAATATGAGCTTAAATAAGCTGCTCCTAGGCATATCAGAGGTTGATCTGTTCTAGGAGGTGATCTCAGCTCGGGGGTGAGTTCTGGAGATAGATGAACTCTACGGTTGGGAGGAATGGTCATAGTATCGGTATGCATGCATAAATTTGGAGATTTATTTAAGTATGTATTAAATATATCAATGTTTTATGAATTGTTATGTTATGGTTCATTATGCCAAATTTAGATTTACTATTTGTTCAGTAACTCATGAAATTGCAAACTAGAGCTATTGATAGCAGAGACAAATGGTTGGATTATAGGGATGAGTACCTTGTAGTAATGAAGTAGAGATGATAGATTGTTTGAATATCTAATCTAATAACAATGTACAGGTGTAGCTTGCTGTCTTCTAAATGAATAGTTATTTGCTGTGTGTATAAACAGAAAATGTTAGCAAAACAGTAACCAGGAACAGCAAGCACAAAACAACTAAACCTGTCATAACAATATTGATGGCAGTAGAGTGGCCATACTGCAATGAAAAGGATTGTAGAACTCAGACTTGTATTGTTTTATGTCATGGAAGTTTAATCCTGTGAAACAAAAAATTTAACTCCTAACTAAGAACGAGGAACTAAATCTAGAGAGTATAAAATATCAACTTCGGTTTCCCTACTTCCATTTGATTTGAGAAAAATTTCTAAATCCTATATTTCCAAGGGAAGAGTTTCAGAGGCATCAAAATTTCAAGTATGTTGAATAATCATAACAATAATATAAGGGAAGAGCCCTACAGTTATCTGTGATAAAAGTATGTGGAAAGGAAGATTGTAAGCATATTTAAAAATACTAAGAAAAGAGCAGCTATTTACCTTCCATATAAACCGCTGAAAAAGTAGTTGGAGCAACGAAGGTTAACTAAATATAGATAGATGTATATGTGGATGCATACATCTATACCTTGATGCTGAAACTTTATGATTATAGATGCTGAAAAGTCTATAAGGCTTGCAAACTGGAAAGTTTGAGGAAGGGCCTATTGATCAGCTAGAGTTGGACAAAACTCTGAAAAACTGACCTGCGAAATACAAACTAAAATATATGAATACATAAGTCAACTAGAGGGACTGAGAAGAGGGGAGGTCAAGTTCAAAAATTCTTATGGAAATTCTTACATTCCCATGGCGGCCTATAATTACTAACAGGAAATTAAATACCCGATAACAGTATGTTATTTGAAGTTTTATGTTATGTGGATAAAAAGCTGGGTCTGGGAGACGTGACATAATTTCTTTCATCTCTTTTTATTAGGTTACTCTGTAATAGTTTATGTTGCATGCTTTTGTTTTTAATTAGATGCAATTCTCTACAGTTTTAATGCATTGCACTATTTAAAGAATTCACAGTTTAGTTAGTTTACTTCGAGTATTTATCCAGCAATCATTCTTTGTATCCTTCACTACCGATACTTTCTTTTACAATATTAAACGGTAAAATATTATGGTGTTTTCACAGCATTTGCCTTAATGTACGAAGTAATATAATTCTCGTAACTTCACAACCATATATATATATATATATATATATATATATATATATATATATTTCCAACAATATATAGCTTGTATTAATCTATATAGAATGATCAGGAAATTTTTCCAACAGAGAATTATTATTCACATTTTATCTAAAAGAACAGTTTTCAACGGTGAAATATATTATAATACAGTCGGTTTAAATACCTGTTACTATATAAAATAACATGAAGAACAATAATTCTATTCTATCTAATAATAATAAACAGATATTCACTTTTCTGGAAAAATTGAATCAGACTGTGGTATACTCCCAACCAACAAGAGAGGATATGACGTCCTGCTCTTCCCCGTGCTTCCACTAAAAGGTATGGGTTGGCAGTAGATTTTCTGCTGTGACCTCAAGACTACAAGTCCATTCAGTACCAGAAATCTTCAAGAAATCTCTAAGTGATTTTCCACTGGTCTCTACCAGCTAAGGAAACTCTCCACTCTTCCTTAGCCCAACAACAGAACCCCTACTCCTCACTAGGATGAGTCTCTTATCCCTAGAGGAGCAGGTAACTGTTCAAATTGTCCAACCACCTTTTCAGTTCTTGGAAAACATTTACCAACAGTATTTTCACTTTTACTTTCCATAACCAATTTTATTATTTATAATTAAAAATAAGGAAAAATGAATTTTCTAACAAAATAATAATTGTTTCAGTCTTTTTCCTTAAACAATAATTAAAATGTCTTTTAGCTAGTTAACAAATAGTTATCCTTAATGCAGCTGTCACAGACACATAGCTTCTGATTTGATTATGCCTGTGCTCATGATTCACACTATTGATTTTCCCCGAAACATTTTTATTTACCTCTTATTCTTCTTTTTTTCCTTATGAAAAGACTTAAATTATGATTAGAAGAAATTGATAGAAAATATATTATTTACCTAAGTATGCAATATTTTTGGATATTTTAATTTTGAATGATTTTATTTCCAAGCTTAAGAATAAAAATCACTACACCTATTTAAAATTCATGCAGGCATATAGCAACAATATCTATAAAGAAAAACATAAATATATGAGATTATTGTTTTTTTCCTTATGCAAAGACTTAAATTATGATGGGAAGTAACTGATAGAAAACATATTATTTACCTAAGTATCAAATATTTTTAAATATTCTAATTTTGAATGATTTTCTTGCAAAGCTTAATCTTCAAAAATCACTACACCTATTTAAAAATCATGCACTCATATAGCAGCAATATCTAGAAATAAAAACATAAAATATATGAGGTAGTTATCTATATTGAAATATTTATTTTTGCAATGTTAACTATTATAAATTATATTGGTTAATGCTACGACAACGTTGTTTCATCCATATTTAATGAAATAATTGATTTAATCAATAATGTCCCCCTAATCAGGGTCAGAGAGGGTATAACAATCCACTTCAGGATTTGGGTGATGTGAGGGACGTCCGAGGATAAGGCTGGGAGGCATCCAAATGTCACCCCGAGCATGCAATAGCATATATGAATTAAGGTGAAGGACATGCGGGGTCATCCATAACTACCACATGTGAGAGGTGGTTGATATGGTGGCAGGCTCTCGAGGAAATGGTATTTCCCCCTCAGGTAATTATGTGGTGTTAGTGCTCTGCAGCGGGGCGTTCGTGGTGGAGGTGCTTCTTGTCGCAACTGCTTCTGCATCCAAACCATATAGAAATCAATTTTTGGTATGTTACTCCTCTTACCTCCCCTTTGGGCTTGGTGATTGTATGTTATAGTTGTGAAATTGAAAGGGTAGTGATTTGGCATGGTCCGATTTGGAACGAAATGCATTTGCGTGAAGTTTCAAGGCATGAAGTCATGTATATAAATTTTGTTCTTTCTATCTCTGTTTCAGAAAAGTTTGGAATTATGTGCTCTCGAATGGGAATGTTTCTCTTTGTTTGTGGGCGTTGGGGCATGGGAAGGTATGTCTCTGTTTGTGGGTGTCGGGAAACATCTGGCTCTATGCGGCCTGTAAGAAATAGAAGCTATCTTAAAAGGTGGGATTTTTGTCATGATTTGTGGGGGAAGGGCCTATTATGGGTGTCTGTGTCTACGGGTATGATTTGGGTGAAGCCTCAGTTTGTCGAGGACCATCTCAGAGATGATAATGTTCAAGATTGTAGTCGTGGGAATGAGCATATCTGTACAACCTTCTGGTTCACAGGACGACTCTTAGATATGTGAAACAATGGAGTGGCTCTACTGATATGTTATGGGATTTGTTTTGGCAGCATAACCCTACTCCTGATTGTCTTGTTGTGCTCGCTACTGAAAATACAATAATTAATCGTAATAGTAGCGCCTTGTGTGACAACATGAATATTTCCTAGCTTGGGTTGGTTGCGGGGGTTCTGTACCAACACAGATACATGCAAAAGTATAATGCTCAGGTAAATATGGTTCGAGGTACTAAAACCACATGGGTTGGTGGACAGGGAAGTGGAAACAGGTACATGAAGAGAAAGTAAAATATAAAGGCCTCCGACAACAAAACGAGAAAGAGTGGTCAGCGTACTAATGCGTAGAGAATATAGGAGGCAATGCAGGAATATGATTTATGCACACCTACGGAGGTCAAGAAGTTGATTAAAACTTGGGAAATAGACCAGAACCGTCGTCCACCCGCAAAATTCAAGGTAGAGGATTGGCAGGATCTTGTCTCGGATCAAGGCAACACACTGGGTCGCATCACTCAGTACAAGCACATGATGCACCTGTATAAGATAATAAAGAGCCTGGTGGCCTGAGCTATAATGGCGCCTCAGGGGCATGCCATGGAACCAGACCCGAGATTGCAGGAAATTTAAAGAGAACTACCGCTAATTCAGGTTCAGATCCAACATGAGAACAAATGCCTTAGCCTCATTTAAGGGTACATCCCATACCTCCCTTAGTCAGAGTTTCTGGGGTCGAGTGCTCATGACCAAGCTCTAGTGGAATATTTTGATTAGAGGATGTCTTCATGCTTACTTTTTTTGGATTTTTTTTAGTTTTTTCTACAGTTATATATGTCGAGTACTGTAGAATTTTGTGGATATCTAGGGAGAAAATGTTGGGTTGATTTTCAGGCTTACAAAGCCTTGAAGGATAGACATAAAAAATTCAAATTTTGGTTGGCCTATAATTTATATCAGTGGCCAAAAGACTTGGTTTCCCATAAGGTAGGTTGGGGTCACCGAACGTCTACTATATGACTGTAATCTGCTTTTAAATTTGAATGAATGACCAAAAAAAGAAAAATTTCCAATGTGTGAGCTTGTTATGTTTTTGGTACATACAATAACCACCATTGAGCTTTCTAAATGTGATACTTATTCATATGTTTGGTGGCCCTTAAGCAAGGCTAGGCATTTTTGGCTTGTGGAAAAAGTAAAAAAAGTTGCTAGGGTTGTTTCCTTTGATGAGATGAGTGTAAGATCATTAATTTAGGTTGACTATGAGCATTGAACCGCTTCAGATATCATTATGTGTGGAGTTGATGGCAGCATTATAGTTGATTACCTACTAAATTTGTCAACTTTATATGTTTATTAACTCAAAACCAAGTTTCTTGGAGCAGAAGAATTTATTCTACTTATAGTGGTCCTCACATAACTTGTTGAGTTTCCTCCAGCATTTTCAAGTGGGAGAAACATAATAGTTTTCAAGGACCACTGGAACCAATCGTATAAGCAAACAACAAACTACTCAAACTTAAAGTTGTCTTCAACACCTTCCAAATTCCATACCCCTCACCTACAAGCTTGTTGGAATTGGTAACCCAAACTAGACTGGTTACTATCTAAACATTTTATTCTGGCTCCTACTCTTTGTGAACAATATCTTTAATGTAACTGAATGGGGTGGTTCCGAATTATCTAAATTTTGATTTTGTTAAAAATAATGTTGAGTTTTAGGGGATTCTTTTTAAACCAAGTTGAAGGGAATAACTATATTGGAAACTTCTATGGTGAAAATTGAAAGCTAAGAAAGTTGTAAGTTGTATATATCATTCGACCTGGATTGCAGTAAAACTCTAAAACACAAATGGCAAGAAAACATTTTAGATGTGTCAATGTTGCATTTTTATTTGATGGTTGGATTTGTCTTTCCAAACCTAGTCAAATTTACATGTGTGAAATAATGAAGCATTTGGATGCATTTTTCATATTATTGCATGATCATGCTCATGTTGTACTCAGGGTAAGGAGAAATGTTTATTTATGGATGCAATTAACATGATAATATTTTCCTTATAAGTTTCACATTTAAGTAGCCAACTCTTTTTTCTTAAACAAAACCATTACCCTTAAATCACTCCCTTTCATATTCTTGAATATTTTCCTGGTTTTTTAGTGGAATGACATAGCTCTATAAGGGTATAGACCCAAAATTATTCTTTATAAAAAATCCTTGTGGCTTTGCGAATTTTAGGTAAGTGTTTTTCAATTTTTTTTGTTAATAAACTCCCACTGATCTAGAATTAAATTAGAATTATTTTTTATAATTATTTTAAAACTTATTTTGCAACTATCATAAAGATCAATGTCCAACTATCATAACCTTTGTTTTTTTTTAATTAACAATTCTAACCTAGCCATGGAAGTATTTAATAAGTTGCAATTATCATGTTATAATGAATGCATTGCAATTATGATGTTAATGATATTTCCCCCCAAGTCCTTCAAACATTGGAGCATTGAATTTGTTCCATGGGCACTTTGTTTGAAGATTTTTTCAAGAAATCAAATCTAAACTCCTTTTAAAGAACATGTAGGTTGTAATCTGGAAATAAAGGATTGTCTTTTATGTTTGTTTTTCTCTATGATAATATTAATTTATATTATATGTTGTAATTGTTTTGAAAGATTTTGGTGGTATTATTTTAAATAAAATAATATGGTTGTGCAATTTATTGTGAAAAAAAAATGAGAAAATGATTAGATAGATAAATAACAAACAATTTTGTAAATTTTGTGTTAGAAATTTTAAATTTCATAAATCAATTTTATATTATGAAAATAAATTTTAATTATTCAATGTTATTAGAAATATAAATGTAAAATTACAAGAATAAATATATCTTAACTCTATATTTATAATGCATTAAGAGGGTTCAAATCTTTCAATTTGTAAGTCTTTATTAAAGTATAAAACTTGAGGAGATAATTACACCTCAAGGGATCTGATTCTAGATACATTAGAATTAAAATGGACTTACACTTATATATATATATATATATATATAAACTTGAATCAATCATAGAGTCAAAGTTGTTGGGTCTAAAGTATGTGGTTTTTAGATACATGTTTTTTTTAACATATGGTATATTGTCTATAATATTGCATGTAATGAAGCCTATACATAGGTTTCAAATTCTATTTTTAAGATGTCTTTTGGCCAAGAGTCTATTAAAGTATGATTTTCTGATTAAAATAATATAAAACAATAACTAAAGTACTTGGTGGTGTTAAAATTATTGGTTGAAAACTCAATAAGGAAAAATCTAGTGGCGTTAAAGGAATATGATCTTTAAGTGATTGTGATTTTGACACCCTAAAAATCTCTAGATTTCTCAAACAAAAATTAACCATATAATAATCTCTAAAATCACATAATTTATTAAAAAAAAAAACACAATATTTAATATCTTATACAATTGTGTAACTTTTACCTTTTAATACAGTAATTTAATAAACATTACTTAATAATAACAAATAAAACATAAAATAATCATGAAATAAGCCATTATTACTATATTCATTAATCATGGAATAAACATTACACTACCATGATTTAATGGACTTTTGATTCCTGCATTACAAGAAAATATCCAACAAAGCATTCTCTTTGAATTCCTCAAGTACTTTATGGACCTTTCAACCGAGGCTCAGTAAGAAATGAACCAAAAAAATTTCTTCTAATCATCTTAATCAGAATCATAGCATATGACCAAAGCAAACTCCTTTGCACCCCAGCTCATAGTATAAAATAGAAGATGTTTACTAGATTTGCAGAATGGCAGCTCCAACCATTCTCACTTCAGCGCATATCTTACTAGTCCAGGGATATGAACATCTGAAAAGTAATGAACCCAATCAATACATTTGGCGTCGAAGTTGAAGCATGTCACAGAGCAAAGGAAGCACAATGGAAAAGGGCGAATCACATAAGAGCAAAGGAAGCACAACGGGAAAAGGCGGAGCACAATAAGCTTCCGCTCAATCTGTAAAGATTCAAACGTATGTATAACGGCTCAAGAACCAACTTTACCAAACCCGACAATGGAATTCCGATAATTCAGAAAGTTATCAATAAAGTGGGTGGGGACATTTTTTAATGTTCAAGAGTCAAGAATACGACTAGTTACACCACCTTGTCAATTAGATACAACTATATTGTTATTTCGAAATTGACATCCTTCCATTTTCCAAGATTCATCTAACTATTTTATTAAAAAATATATATATTTAATTAAAATTAATTAAATTATTAATTATTTAGATATATTTAAATTAATTAAATTATAATAAATACATAATTTAAATAAATTAAAAATATATATATTTTCAACTGATAGTATATATATTTAAAATTAATCAAACCAAATTATAACTACACTAAATGAATAAATATTATTACCATTTAACATGCATGTCTATTAACGCGGCATCACCCATAGGGTCAAGAGATGTCCGTTGTCATTATGCATGTGTTCTTAATTCAAATCATTGTTCACAATTGTGCAACATTCAAATTTGTGTGTGTATTGCACAAAATTTCACAGCAGCGTAACTTTTTTGCATATTCGATGGTTTTCAAATGTTACATATTGGCTTCTTTATTCGATATTTTCTGAATTTATTTGTTTATATTTTTTGAGTTGATTTATTTTTTTATTTATTAGAATTAAGTAAAGATGGGTTAAATTTAATAATTTGAATTATATAATTTGCAAATCTTACTCATAATTTTTTTTTATTTATATCTTAAAAACACAAATCACAATGGAACCCAAATTCCAAACAAAACATCAATTAATTCAACTACGCCACGTTAAATATCTAATAGATATCAAAAAATATATACTCTTTGTTTGTTTGTGAAATGATTGCGCTTGGTTCCACCTTCCACAAGTCATAACTAATGACCTGAAAGATGTTTGCTGTCTTTATGTGTGGGTTGTTAATTTTCTTATTTTCTCAAATAAGATCTGTTCTGAGGGGAGTATCCCAAGTGTTATAAGTTACCGTTTGCTCAAAATAAAAGAAAGCATGTCACATGTTATAATCTATAACGTGTACA
Source organism: Pinus albicaulis (assembly GCA_034641835.2). Classification (NCBI taxonomy): domain Eukaryota; kingdom Viridiplantae; phylum Streptophyta; class Pinopsida; order Pinales; family Pinaceae; genus Pinus; species Pinus albicaulis. The sequence continues at coordinate 93,892,742 of CM076580.1, forward strand.
AACTTACCACGTGTCGACTCACAGGCCACTTAAAAAAAGTGTTCCCATATATTGCACGCAGTTTCGCGACAGGTGAGGCGACGCTTAGAGCGCCGTAATGCAGTTCCCGTCAAACAACGAGCCGAGGGCAGTCATGAAGTTAGATAAAGTTGGCGCGTGGTGTGGAAAATTTCAGGGGTAAAATAAATGGCGCTGTCCACGTAGGCGTCAATTTCACTTGGACCAAAAAAATCGTTTTTATATGACTGTGAGAGTGTTTGAATGGTGCTTTTATAGTTAAAATGGAATCAGTACATCCAAAATTTCAAAAACTTTACAGTCCTAGCCGGATTTCAAAAAATTTCCACATCATGCATACATTTCTATTATTTTCCAAACAACCTGGGCAAAACAAACGTGTGTATAAAATTTACGTGAAACAGTTCTATCCCCATTCAAGTTTCCCAAAATTTTCCAACTTTAATTTAAAAAAAAAAAAAAAAACAAAGAACAAACACGACATCTTTTTGGCTTCTGCCTGGAAACTCACAAAGTGTCGCCACTCGATTACCGTCAGCGCCCATGTGACCATTTCTTTTTTTTCCAGTTTTTGGAAAACAGTGATTTGGTTTTCTCGACTGAATTGAGTTGTAAATTAAGTGCAATTAAAGTGAAGACCAACCAGTACAGTTGTATTCATAGCCATAACCAGAGATTTACGGTTGCCTTTGACCCTACGGCAGAAGTGGGTCTCTTTTTCTCTTTTGCCCACCCACTACTCGGAAAACTGGGATGCTGCACGGAGGACATTTGATCGGGTGATTTATTAACGTATCGATTGAGCAGAGGTTTAAGCAGGTATACGCAACTGTTGAAAGATTAGCGAGTTCTATATTCTGCTCTATTTGAACAGTGCTGCTCTGCACTGTATATTCATGTTTTTAATGTACTGTTTTGCATATTCTTCTATATAGCAGCGTTTTTTTCCTTCTGAGAAAAAAAGAAGAAGAAAGATTAGCGAGTTCTCGAGGATACACTAGCCAACCTCGCGTGTAGCGAGGAGTCACTTTACCAAAATATTATGGAAATATATGCCAGTCTTATCATCTTTCACTTTCCATTAAAATGACTGCAGGGAATGAAAAGACTAGCGACTTCCAGGATATACACTATAGACCAACCTCACGTGTAGCGAGGAATACCAAATATTGTGGAAATATATTACATTCTTATGATCTTTCACTTTCCATTAAAATGACTGCAGGGGATGAAAATCTGACTTTCCACAAAAACTGACTGCAAGGTAAGAAAAATAAAACATTCTCTAAGTACTTCTACACGATTTCGTGATAAGTAGTCCATTGAATATATAGTTTCAAAAACATTGCATCATTATCAACAGTCAGGATTACAAAAGGACTAAATGGATAAAGGATCATATGAAAATGAAAGGAAAGGACTTGTTATAGAATTAATTTCAAAATGATTAATGGAAATAAATTATGGAGATAAAAATAATTGTAAATCTGTTTCTTAAGTTGTTTTCTAGATTTGATTTGTTGTTTGAGAAGCCATGACTTAAGCTATTAAAATTGCTGGCTACTTCAATCTTTAACTTATTGGATTTTTTAGCATGTCTTCTAGCACATAACACAACCAACTTCTTAAGATTTGATTTTGGTGCCTTGCCAACCCTCAACTGGTTGTGCTATTAAAACTTCACAAAAATAATTGTAATTTAATTAGTTCTTTTAAAATAATTAATTAAAAAGAAAAAAATAAAAATTTATTATTAAAGAAATATATATGTGTGCTTTTTTTCCATGTAATAATAAAATTGAGAACTACAACATATATATATTTTTATACTATAAATTAAAATAAAAAAATTAATATTAACCTAAAATTTAGTAATTTGAATTTTAGTATAAAAAATTAATATCTTATATAAATTTGTAAATGATCAATTAAAATAATATTTTTAAATAATGTAGAATATATGTTTTTAATAAATATTTGTATCTCAATTTGATAAATAAATTATCAAATCTATAAGGGTGTCTAATCAAGTAAATGGTAGGGATTTAATATATTTTAAAACATTTTTAGTATTCACAAATTAAAAGTTGAAATTCATTTTAAAAGTAACTATGTTATTTCTTTCCTTTTCAATTAAATTTAATTAACTGAAAAAAGTCATATGAACGAGTGTCATATGAAATGAGTTATGATTTTTTTGAGAATATGGAATTGTCACACATATGTATAAGTTACAAATCTTCATGGAAAAATGAGACCCATTTCCATAATTAAGATTTTTTTTGAATAATAATAATAATTTAAAATAAATTATAATTTCGCGAATTTATAGTATCTTTTTAAATTTTTGGAAATTTGAGTTGTATAATAAAATTGATGTTTTGATGTTTAAAATAAATTGATGTCTATTTATATTACTAAGCATTTAATTTATATAATAGTATTAATATATAAACAGATATTACCAATAATAAATATATTACCAATAATAAATACCAGCAATTGCCCCTAAAGGTGCAAAAATACACCAAAGGTAGTTCATGTAGTCAAGATTTGAGAAGATTTGTTCTTTCATTGTTGTGCTTGAAGTAACAATTTTGTCTTGTGGTTATGTTTACAACATCCTCACCAAAATTTCCATAATGTTAAATTTCCTATTTAGAAGGTTCAAATAATTTATTAATGCTATATTGTAGTTGTAATAGGCTATAAAAGCTATATTGTAGTTGTAATAGGCTATCAAAGTTATGCAGATAGAAAAGGAAGAGCTTGGTATGGATGTTTATGGTGGAAAACAACTATTTGTAAAATTGTCAACACTCTACCAGAAACTCAACTCAACTTTGGAGACTCTCTTGGTATTTCAATGCCAATTTCTCATTTTCTAGTGTCTCATATTGTATTATTCTACTGATAATAGCATGCTTGAGTTGCTGCATAATGGAATTATTCTGCATTTGTGTTATTTGAAAATGTTTGAAGCAATTAAATATTTAAAAATTGGTTTACTTGGTCCAATTATTATTACAATTAGGACAAGGTTCATGCATAGTTGGATTGTATTGACTATATTGAGCCAAATTAAGGGACCAAAACAAAATTTTTCACTTTAAAAGAGATTTGCACGTCAAGAGATTTGATCCCTCATATCCTTTGGTATATTAATGTTAAGATAGATCTAGATTGGTTATATATATATATATAATTATCAAAACCACTATAAATGATAGATTGGCTATTTAATCTCAAATTTATTTTATTTGTTTATTGTTAAATATTTTTACCAAATCAAAGTGCAAGGCAACAAAAAAAACTCTTCAAATTTAAAATTTTAAAGTGCACCAATTTTTTTTCAAATTTTAAATTTTAAAATAATATATTATATAAAATCTGTATAAAAAAAATTACAAAACTTAAATTATATATATATATATATACCAACTTTCAACCGTGATGATAATAACATAGTGATAAAGATTATATAATAATTTCAAGTCCGACTGAGTTTGAAATCGATTGTTTTTGCAATGTACAATCATGTTTTAATTTAATATTATTTTATCATGTGGCCCGAAATTAATAAAATACAAAAAAAATCATTTTGAAATGAAGAATTGCATATGAAACGAATTTATTGATCCATAAGACTTGCTCTTTCTATTAATATTCAACATATAAACCCTAATATCATATATTTAATAATATAAATAAATTATTATTTAATAAAATAAATAACTTATTATTAAATAACATAAATAGATTATTATTGATAAAAATGTGGATGTAAATGGAAATGGATGGCAATATGAAGAATTAGTAAATTATTATTTAATAACATAAATAAATTGTTATTGATAAAAATGTGGATATAAATGGAAATGGATGGAGAGATGAAGAATTAGTTATAGCACGGTTTTTTATTTCTTAAATTGGTCCATAGAAAATTTGAAATACTCATTTCCAAACACATTGTGAAATACTCATTTATGCTTCATTTCAAATATTACAAATCGGATAAAATTCCATCCTTGAATTTCCATTCAGACGAAATTAGCTATGAAATGGTTCTTTGAATAATCTCTTGGCAAGATCAATGCTTTCATCCCATCCCACTTGCTCTGATTCCCTTTGCAACCCAATCTAAAATGATTATTAGAGCAAATCAAGACTTTTAAAACATGGTTACATAGTAGAAATATATTTAAAACATAAATATTCAAAAAAGATATATATATAAAAAAGAAGAATTTCTAAATGATCTATATAAAAATGACAGTGTTAATTTTGATAATTTTTGACTTGGTTAGTGATAATTTTGATTTCATCAATGAACTAATTCTAAAAACCACTAGTAATATGAAACTACAGTGTAAGGAGAGGTCGGTGCAAGTACTGTGTGCCATTTCAAATCATAGGAACTGAGATTGGCAAGTGGACATTATCAATTCGTCTTCAATGTGCTTTACAACTAGCCTGATTATGTCAGGCCCCACAACCGGCCCATTTTCTTGTGCAATAAAATGTAAAAATCAACCAAGAGTTAATCATTTAAATTTACCATTTAAAATGTCCAAACCTTACCATCTAGCTAAAGGTAAAGATCAACCAAGGATTGAGTTTGTTCGATTCCATTAAAGATGTCCAATTATCAAATATCAGTGATTTTCCTAACTTGTTATTAAAACACTTGAAAACCAAGTTACCTAAAAACTATGTTAAATAGTTACAAACAGTATCTCCATCTCACCATTTGTATTTACCATCTAAAGTGATAAAGCCTTACCATCTAGCTCTAGATGTAAAGATCAACCGAGGGTTGAATTTCTTGGTTTGAATTAAAGAAGTTCAATTATCAGTGATTTACGTAACATATTATTTCTTGCTGACTGTGTCATGTAATAATTAACCTCGACAGTGGCGAAGATCTCACTTCCTATATGGTATATTATAATGAGTATGAATACATTGGTAATACAATTATTTATGGCAGGGTGACATCACTATCACTTTATATGGACGAAAACACTATCCACTTCATGAACTTTTATTACCAACTGTTTCAAAGGGGTAGAACAAAAAGCTGGCATTTTGGGAATATCACCCATTTTCCCTTTCCAACCTGTTTTTGAAACCCATACGAAACCATTTATCAATCAGATAGATTGGAACTTTAGAAAATCATAATATCACACTCGAGGGTGGAATGTAATAATTCTACGCTTACAAGGTGATATCACTATAATCATATATATTGAAAATATATTTCCAACCATTTCTCCCGTTCCAACTTGTTTTCACTATACTAGAGAGAAATTTATACGAAAAAATGTCGTACTACCATGGTGCTGATATGCCCCTCCCCGGATAACAGGCCGCCTCATTGTAATCTGACTCCTAGTAGCTTAACTTTTGACTTCCTAAGGATCTGGAATAAAGCATTAATTACGCGCTGTAACTAACCACGAGCATGTTGTTATCCAGCTATACTCATCCCATTTCTATATATTCGGTTCGAGGTATTCTACGTGCTTTATGAGTTAGGAATTCTGATCATGATTGTCTATTCTCCCTGGATCTCCACATAAGCCATCATCGTTTCATTGCTCACACTGAAGCTAGAAATTGCTGGTTCGACCTTGAGGCGAGTTATAAACCCTAATAAGCACTTGCCTAGTATGTTCAAATCGAAGTCTACAATATCAACAAGCAATCGTTTGCATGAAACATCTACTTTTTCAGCCATGGCGGGCCACCATATTATGAAGGTCAGCAATACCCTAATCTTTGGGGTTTTTATTCGAGGATCTTTGTATCTATAAGGCACCCGGTTTCTTTTATATTTCCGAGGTAATGCTATTATTACTTAGGTTGCTCTCCAGGTAATAGGCTCTCAAAGGTGGCGGCTATCCGCAACATTCTTTTTGGAATGTCCAAGTACTGACAAGGATCAGAAGACAGTATTGATTATTTCTGGATTATGAGTATTTATCTACATATGGAATTGGTATATGAATGTTGATGGAAGCTATATAAGGTTATCCTATGTGTCTAAAGGAGGTTCACTTTGAGTGATCCACATGATCTATTCTCTTTATACCATTGGTTTGTCATTTACTTGCTGCCTCGACATAGCTCGACGTGGCAAGCTCTGTGGTGACACGATGGACTTTACATATTTCAAGGTTGTTTTATGATGATTAAACAGCGACTCGTGAGTTTCTATAATTTTCCCAATTGTCCTTGACATCAACACAGTGACGGCTATCTGAATCTCTTGGGTGTACTTGTTGTTTTTCCTGCTTGTTTAATATGGAGGATTTGGCTACAGGATTAATATCGGATATATCTTCCCATGAGGAGTCTATTGCCAAGACTCTTTCCGCTGAATAGAGTATTACAAGGGACTCTGAATTGGACTACTTGATTATCAAACAAGCCATTTGGAGCCTGCCTGAGGAAGAAGTGAATGTTCAAGGCAGACTTAGAGGCAAGAAGAGCCGTGGAAGAGGCAGGCATAAGAAAAACATATATAAGCACAATATGGTGATTAAAGAGATTACTCTGGACTATGATGATCTATGTGGGAGGGTGGCGAGCTTACAGAAGCGAGATGTGATTGAAAGGTGGATGTTTTCGGATGGTAGTGAATTTGATACTGGGAGCTGGATTAAGCAATACTGGAATCCAATCATTGGTTACATGCCCAAAGTCAGTATGCTCCTAAATGGATGGTTCAACATCCATTTTATGGATGAGAAAGATGTGTACAAGATCATTGGCAGGACATGGGTTCATGGTCAAAGTTTCATGCAGTTGGTTCCCTGATATCTGGGTTTTAACCTGGTCATGGAGGCATTGCGCAGCCGGGTGGTGTGGGTGAAACTGTCGGGACTTCCGCTTGAATATTGGACCCTTAAAGCTCTATGTGCGATTGGAAACTCCATTGGTTGCACCAAATATATAGACCCTAGTATTGTGGGTGCAAGCAACAGAAGAATTGTGTGGCTTCTTGTTAAATTAACTTTTGCCGGGGGATTACCAGGGGACGTTGACCTGATCTAGGGCCATTGGAATCATTGCCAATGTATTGATTACTGGGGTATCCCCTTTAAATGTCTCATTTTCCATAGGACTGGACACCTCCGGGAGCACTGTCCCAATTGATTTCGTGTTGATTGGGCTGGAGCTGTTTTGTCTAAAGCGCTTGGGGGTCGTTAGAATCTCACTAATTCTGGCACGTCGGGTGGTTTCACACCAAGTAATCCTATTTCCTCATCTTCTGATGATGATGCTTATATCTCTACTAAGGGTCATAATGATAGAATGGTACCTTTTTCTGATGGGGCTACTTTGGACACTTGACTTTCTGGTCCTAGTCAATCCCAATACAGGGTTCTTGAACCCGATTCTAATCTTGAAAATACCATTTTATCTAGTGGTGACCTCATCAATGTCCAGAATATGTCGTCGGTGCCAAATGCATCTTCCCCCACTATCGATCCCCCTCTTTTCCAATCCACAAATTATGTAGTTGGGGAATCGTCCTCTGTTAGGTTTATTGGCAACTCGGGTGGGTCTTTGTTGTCCCTTGATAAGTTGCTTATGCCTAATGAGCCTCTGGTTCTCTCCGACTCCCCCAGAAATTTTGTCAGGAGTGACATCGAATCACTCATGGGAAATCCTAATCTTGACTTGGCCACTCTCATGGTCTTTGAAAGGCCTCCTATAAATACTGGTGTTAACATATCCCCATCCTTAGCCTCTCATATTACTTTCAGGCAGAAATCTAAAGCTGGGACTGAACAATTCTGGGGTAAACTAAAATCCATCTCTCTGTTCTCGGATGACGAGGAGAATCTCACTGACATTCCCATTGCGGCAGGGGAGAATATTTGTGGAAGTTATAGGGTGCTTAGAGCATACAACCCTGCTGATATTTCCCCATGAATCAAATCATATCCATGAACATTAGGGGGTTAGGCGATGCCCCCAAAATACATTGCCTACGGAATTTTATTACTGCTAAGGATCTTATTATCTTTTTGGGTCAAGAAACTTTATGTTGTCGTGAGAAGGCTATCAAAGTTTTCTTAAGTATCAAACTGGGATGGTGTGCAGCGTCATTGGATTCTGTTGGTCATTCGAGAGGCATGATTGCTATGTGAAATCTGAACATAGCAAAATTCAGGGCCTTTAGTTTTTTCGGGGGAATATTGTTATCTGGTCAAATTCAGGGTTTGGGAGGCTCTTTTAATATTATAAACCTTTATGCACCATATAATAATAGGGTGTCTTTCTGGAACCGAATACAGGCTACGGGTATTCTATCACTGCAGAACTTAATTATCATGGGAGATTTTAATTCTATCTTACAGGATGATGAAATATGGGGTACTAGTGCACGACTGGATCCTTTGGCAAACTATATGAAAGATATGTTTAATTCTCATCATATTATTGATATCAGGCCATTTCCAATGATCCCCACTTGGACAAACAAAAGGGCGGGGGAAAATTTCATTGGAAAAAGATTGGACAGGGCCATGATAAAGGACAACTTGATGGACTAGTTGGGGGCTCCCAGGTCTGTTGTTATGGTCTGCGATATATTTGACCATATGTCGATTTCATTATCCTGGAATATCGGGGATATGATTAAGGGGAGGCCTTTTAAATTCAACTGTGTATGGTTGGAGGACAAGGATTATGTAGACCTCATTAGGCAGATGTGGCATGAGGAGGGTGATCTGGCGGACATCTTGGGTTGGGAAAGATTCCATTATAAATTACAGAAGATTAAAAAGGCCTCCAAAGAATGGGAGACTAGGAAGAAGAATGCCCTTAAGACGAAGTGGTGTATACAGGCTCGCTTGATATGATGAAAGAAATAAGCACCAGTCTGTATAAGTAACAAAAACTCCTGTATATAATATATGAAATAAACCATGGCTGGAAATGATATATGGGTCGGCTCTCCAAAAGGGAAGACAAAATATCTATGGAATCGGAATAGAAATGTTCCATATTTGAGACCCATCCCTGAAATGTACAACCTGCAAAATCCCAAAATTTGTATTGATACCTCTTTTTGACAAACCATCATCCCTCATGTTGTTTTCTCTGTATATATGAAAGATAGGCGGACTGTTCAGTCTGTGCCATAACCTTTGTGTCCTCTTGAGCCATCCTTGTAGTCTTGGATTATTCATATTGTGGCGACCAAAAATGCAATCAACAACCAATTTAGAGTCTCCATAGCTATAGACCTCTATCAAGTTTAAATTGACAGCAACAAGGAGGCCACCCCATGATTCCATAAGCTCCGCTTTGTTGTTGGTACCCGGGCCACCATTCCAATATAAATGAATCCTTTCTCTCCGAGACAATTTAATCCAGACACCACAGCCGGTAATGCCATCGTTGCATGCTCCATAAAAAAAAATAGCAAGAATGGAGATCTCATGAGGGCGTATTCTATGGGATCCATCCATCGTCCTAGCCTCAGCTGGAGTCTGTTCATCAATCCATCTCATTATGGCAGCATATATGTAGGAAGATAAAATGGGATACCTTCAAAAATAAGTCTATTCCTTGCCAGTCAAACCTCCCATATGAAGAAAAATTGAAGAGATCGAAACTTACTATTTAATTTGTCCCATTCATCAGCAGTAGAAATAAATCCTTTGGAACCCATGATGACTCAAGTATATAATCACTAAATAACTTCCATAGCTGAATGACAGCATAGCAGCGAAAGAAAATATGATCGCTAGATTCCTCCATCTCGCAACATATAGCACATCTGCTAGGCCCAATAGTACCTCTTTTCATAATATTATCCCAGGTAAGAATTTTATCCCACCATACCAACCAACCAAATAGAATAATTTTTGTGGGGATCTTTCGAAACCAGAACGGAAAGAATATCTTGGAGACTTGTCCCGAGTATAATGCGAGGTTAATGCTGTAATATATATCTTTGACAATAAGGAAAACATCATTTGTAGGCCCATCCCAAACTACCATATCCCCTCCCATAGCATAACATACACCAGCCGCCCTTAATGAATCGTAGAATTGTTCCCAATCCACAACATCCTCATATTATAGGCCCATCGGTGCCGCAGTTTTGAACACTGGTGCGCCAAAAGACCAAGATGAATAGTTTGGGATAAAAAACAGATGCCCCTATGTGCAAGTCGATGGATGATATGGCGAGACAGTTTAAAATGCTTTGGAAATCCCTGAATTCCTGTGAAGCCAAGCGGAATACGATTCCCATCTCGAAATAACCATGTTAAACGATCAGCCACATATCCTAGAATCTTTTTAAAACTGCCCCATATAGTTGAAAAGGCCCTTGGAAAAGATAGTTCATTACAAAGTAAATGGTGAAGGGTATCACACTCAAGATACTTGAATTTGATGATGTCGTTCCAAATACCAGTGCCTTGATAGCTCGCCAAAAGGACTTGACTAGCAAAGCTTTATTAAACACCCTCGTGTTCAGGATGCCCCATCCATCATGTGATTTGGGTCAGCATAGAACATCTAGTTTACGTGACATTCCGAAAAAGCATGTGAATAATGATATGATAGTGATATTAATAACATTATCATGAAATATTTATGTGTAACATTCTAACGAATAAAAGATGGATATTTATGGGTACCTAGTACCTTCCATTCTGCCAAAGTACTTTCAATAATGGTCGGTCGGAGGATGACCACCGAAACATTTCCCCTCGATTTCTCTTGGCCAACCAAACATTCTTGCCCTGCTCACAGAACCATCATGAATGCATGGTTTCCTCTCACAATGAAATCGATGCAAATTAGACACACGTCCGATGGTTACTAACCTTTCTAAACCCAATTCTTTGAGACGTTTCACTTTGGCGTCTTTTACAGAACGTGTGCTTCCAGTGTGAGTATTTGATGAGGCTTGTAGTGTGAGTTTTGTTTTCTCCTGTAAACCAAATTCTGCTTCAATATCTAAGCTCAGAGGTGGACTACTTTCGTCCTCATGTTCTTTACTGTCCATTTTAGTGTTCCCCAGATTCAACGGCTCTCTTTTGTTCGTCTACTTTTACGTCCTACAACGTAAGCTTTTTTCCATTCTATAGATATGATATTGACACAATGATATTGACTTTTATGAAAAATATATTTATTTAGCTTCTTAAAATATGTAAGCATGATTGTTCTTTAAATACTCAACACGTTTTTTCGATACTACTATATACGTGCTAAGTTTTCGATAGATTTTTTTATAATAATTTAAATAGAAAAAATAAGTATAATTCCTTAAGTTTTAACTTTTACATGGAATTTTTTAAAATTTAAATAAAAAATACATAATTCCTTAGGTTTAATATGAAGTTTGGAAATACTCTTTAAAGAAAAAATATTAAATAAATAAAAATCATAAATAAAATATTCATTTTTAATATATATTAAATATATTTAATATGAATTTATTATATTTTAAAATATTTTAATAAGAGGTTAGTAATTATGTGTAGTTGTGTGTCCATGGGTTTTTAAATTAATAGTGTAAGAAAGTTTCGTGGGTCATTAGTTCAAATTTCTTTTAAATTTTCTTATTTTTCTAGGTTTTATAAAAGAAAAACTTTTTTCTCATCATATAACACATCATTATTTGATAAATTTGAGAGAGGGGCATCTAAGCTATCAAAGTTGTTGGCTAAACCAACTTTTATTTTATTGGATTTTTTAGCCTTTCTTGATTTTGGTGGCCTCGATGACACAGCCCATCCTCAAGAATTGTGCATACATATTCTACCCCCTCTAGTTTTGAACCTGTGATCTCTTAGGAGGAAACACATGCTTTTAACGATCCCCCTCTAGTTTTGAACCTGTGATCTCTTAGGAGGAAACACATGCTTTTAACGATTAGGCCCACTCAAGCTGTATTAAAATTCATAAATGATAAAGTAAAATAATATTTTTAAATAATGTAGAATGTATGCTTTTTTATGAATGTTTGTATATCAATTTGATAAAAAAATTATCAAATCCATAGGAGTGTTTAATCAAGTAGATGGTAGGGATTTAATATATTTTAGAATACTTTTAGTAATATTCACAAATTAAAAGTGGAAATTTATTTTAAGAGAAGCTATGTCATTTCTTTCTTTTTAATTGAACTTAACTAATTGAACTCTATATGAACTAGTATCATAAGAAATGAGTTATGATTTTTTTGGGAATATAGCATTGAGAAGCCATGGTATTGTCACAAAACATATGTATAAGTTACAAATATGCATGTAAAAGTGAGGTCAATCACCATAATTAAGATTTTTTTTAATAATAATATAATAATAATTTAAAATAAATTATAATTTAGTGAATTTATATGATCTTTTTGAATCTTTAGAAATTTGAGTTTTATCATAAAATAAGTGTTTTGATGTTTAAAATAAAATGATCTCTGTCTATGTTTACTACCCATTTATTTAATATAACTATGTTAATACATAAACAAATGCTACCAATACTAAATATTATTTGTAATTAGCATCAAGACTAACAAATATTACATAAAATTATTTTTCAAATAATAGTTGTTTCAGGATATTATAGGATATTTTTATTTTTGAAAAATAAAAGATATTATCATCATCTTTAAACATTGTTAAATATTTATTAATAAATTGGAAAACAAATATAATTTAATACTAAAAATTCATAATCTAACCATAAAAATTTAAATTGAAGAGAATATATATATAATTTTAAATGGAATATAATATATAAAACACTAACTTAAAAATGATTTAATATTAGAAATTAATTTGATTTTTTATATTATTATTATTGATTAAAAAATTAATTATTATATTAATTTCAAAAGAATTTTTAATTATAATATGCTATAACAAATAATTTCATAAATGTCAGGCCAAGAGATAACTCCACTAAAAATATTGAATGAATTGATTAAGGATTTAGATGAATATATACAGTTACATCTAAAAATATTGAATGAATTAATTAAGGATTCATATGAATATATACATGGAGTTGAGACTCTTCGGATTCATTTCCCCGTGTCTCTTCAAATTCCTTATTTTCTATTTACATTAATGTATAATCTCGCCCAATCCCTTAGGATTAGGTGTCAACATGCCCCCTCTTAATCTATTTGATGAGTCCAAACATCATTCTCAATTTTTCAATCTTTTCTCTTCCAAGGGCTTTGGTGAAAATGTATGCAATCTGCTCATTTGTGGAACAATGACATAGATGGATTTTTTTGGACTCAACATGATGTCGAATCAGATAGTAATTTGTATTGATGTGCTTCATTCAATCATGGAACTTTGAGTTCTTTGACAACTTTATTGCAGAAGTATTATCGACCATGAGTGGAGTTGAATGCATTTTTTTCATTTGCAAATCTTCTAGGATTTTTGTGAGCCTCACAATTTCCTTTATTGCTTCAACTGCTACCACATATCCTGTCTCAGTTGTGGAATTTGTTGGAACTGACTATTTGTGTGATCTTCAGGAGACAAATCTTGATTTAAAACTCGTGGTATAACCTAAAATGGATACCCCAGTTTCTTTGTCTCCATCAAAGTTTGAATTAGAGTATCCAATCAAGCTGAAGTCCACGACCTATGTATATGGAAAAACGTCCATGACAAATTATTCATTGAAACGTTGAAACAGACTTGGATTCTAAATATGAGGTCAACATATTAAACGTACTTCTATACTTTGTTAAAGTCTAGGTTAAGTGGAATCCCATGATCGACTCACATGGAGCGCTCTTCATGTCAAAAATAAAAATCTAATTGTAAATTATAGGGTAAGTTGAAATCCCATTATCGACTCACATGGATCGCTTTTTACGTCAAAAATAAAAATCTAATTGTTGTTTTCGTCGAAAATCCTTGGACTAAGGACGACGAAAATGCAATTTTTTTATTTGTTTGATTTTCCCAATAAAACCTATCATAAGAATCGTCAAGCTTATATCGATTACATGTTCATTAGATTTTGTTGACGTGGCCAAGTGGTCCTCTCCGTCTCTATTTTCCATCCGTTTACATAAACAGAGAGACCCATCAAAAGTCAGAAAAAAACCTGCCATACTTGTGTCTTTTCATTGTACTTGAAAACCCCTACCACTGTTTGAGTTTCAATTTCAAATTCAAATTCTAAATCTAAACCTTGCAATATACCACCTCTTTTTTTCCATGAGCTTATTCCAAAAACACTTTGTTTACTTTGAATGGATGCAGGGTAATTGCATAAAGTTGATCGGGAGCATGGAAAAATGACAAGAAGATTCATAATGGACATTGCAATGTAGTGTATGTTTTGTGTCTTTTATCACTGTTGGAAATGGTCTTGAAATATTTTTTTCTGCCAGCGATTCGAGCGGGAGCCTAGAAAAACTACAAGAGGATTCGTAATAGACATCACAATGCAATGTATGTTATGTGTTTTTTCCCACTGTTGGAAATGGTCTTGAACTAATGGTATTTGAAATATTTTTTTTGTTAGCGGATTCTATATGAGTATTTTAGACAATGAGAATTCATTGACACTTTGGACCAATTTTTTAGTACAATCTAGTTACCAATCCCTTGTTATCAAGTGATCTCAAGCTTGCTATAATTAGTGATAACAACTGATTGCATATTTTCGCATTCTGGAAAAACAATGTTAGTCTCATATCGCAGGTATACTTACTTGCTTTGGTATAGTGCAGGTTAATAATTCTCTCTTTTTTATGGCTTACTTGCTGAAATTTTATTGCCTCCCAAGGAAGACAGCTAGCTTTTTGTTTTGTTCTCTCTGTTGGATAGCTGTAGTTTATTCCTGTTACTTTTTCATTAGGGGAATTTTGAGGTCTAAAATGGGCCTCCTAAGAAAAATGTACAACCAAAATAAACTTTATAAGAACCAATAGGATTCAAGATGATGATGTCATCCATAATGGATGATTCACCATTTTTGGAGTAAAAAAGTAAAAATATTAAAAAATAATAAAATAATAAACTACTTTTTCAACTCGTATTTTAAACTTATCTCCCAAAATTTTTACTCAAATTTCGAGCAGGAGTACTCGTTGGATGCGGAATTTAATTCCTCATCCAAGGAGTACCCATGTTGCATACTTTCGATGAACTCTTCTACACGAAAAATGAGAAATACATAAAAAACGTGATTATAATCATGTTTTTTTATGTATTTCTCATTTTTCATGTAGTAGGACCCATCGAAAGTATGCAACATGGGTACTCCTTGGATGAGGAATTAAATTCTGCATCCAACGAGTACTCCCGCTCGAAATTGAGTAAAACATTTGGGAGATAAGTTGAAAATATGAATTGAAAAAGTAGTTTTTTCATTTTTCCCTCTAAAATTTGATGATGTCATCAAATCTTATTTGATTTTTTCCACTATTATTTTATACTTTCCTTAGGAGGCCCATTTTAGACCTCAAAATTCCCCTAATGTGATTTTTCCAGCAAGCATACTGTATCTCAATGTAAATTGCATGTACTATTTTCCTGTATTAATACAAGCAAACATCATTTTTTTTTCCCTGAAAAAAAATGTTTCACATTGAATAATGGTAATTGGTGAGTTATTACTAGAACAAAACATATCCATTTGATGTAAATTTAGTCAACTTGCAAATTTACAATGATGAAACTTTCTAGAAAAAAATTGAAATGTTTGTAGAATAAATGGGCATGAAGTAAATAAAATCTTTGTGTATACAGCATGAATCTCCATTTCCACTACTCTAGTGAGAGTAATAACCTCATATTTCCACAACTGACAGTGTTTTAAAGCTTTATTTTTAATGTAGAAAATATTTTCATAGTAAATTTCCGTGAATTATTTTTTGTTTCGTGATCTTCATCCAACTTGAATAGTATGGAGGATGAATAGTACAGATTATTTGAAAAACCTTCAATTACATTAAAGAGTTATCAACCGAGAAGAGACAATTATTCCAATCCAATTTGGAAACTAAAATAAAAAAATGGAGATCAAGGTTTGCATAGTGTTTTGTTTAAAGGATTAATGGAGCTTGAAAATCATAAACTAGATTTAGAGACCCCTTACAAACGTTTTTTTCTTGCATGTCAACCTCTGCTGCCATGTTTTTCAAGCCATAACTTTTATTAGAATGTAAACTTAAATTAAACTCTTAAATATAGCTTTGTTGTGACTAATTAGAGCTATCGTAAACTATTGAATGCTGGTTTGTTATCAGTCTTTAGAGATATGGTCTTATTGTTGGCAAATTATTTGCATTTTGCATGCGGTTTTTATGATGGTAAATTTTAATTTTATTTGAGTAAGATAGGCAATACATTATCATAATTTTTCATAATTTATAAAGTGTTTATTTTATGATTTTTAGAGAATTTATGAAGTATTTTATTTTATGTTAAAGTAGAGAATTTGGTCCTATTTGTAAATTTCAATGTAAAATTTTAATTTTCTTAATTTATTTTAAAATTAGGATACATTGCTTTTATTATAGTATCAAAAGAAAGTAGAAGAAAAAAATATTTATATATGGTATAATTTGATTAAGGGAAAATGAAATGAGGGAAAATTTATTTAGAAAAAAAAATAGTTTAAACTAAATATTTCATTTGCACTAATTATACTACTTAATTATGACTTGAAATTCAACTCCTTGAAAACACTCTTCCCATAATATTCAATTTGCACATTATTAATTATGATCAATATCAATTGTACATGTGATTACTATTTGATCTTGTATTTTTTTTTTTAAAGATTTTGAACAAATTTTATATGTCTTTTTTGTTTCCATAAACAACACTTATACTTATACTTGACAATTAGCCAAACATTTCTATTATTTCTGGAGGCAATCACTCAGTTGCAAATAATTTAATTATTAAATTGAATTGCAAATATATCACCTCAAAAATAAAAACAAAGAGTTATTGTATACTTAAATTAATTTTATAAATTCTTATCATAATTAAAACTTCCTAGTTATTGTTAGCTTTGTTAGTGATCTTTGCAATCACATGAAAATACAATTAAAATCATGAAATTACATCTAACATAAATTATTGCTAAGGTGTTTGTTCTCCTTTAACATCTTTCTGTTACAAAAATTTGGAGTTTTTATTTATTATATTTAAATTCCAACCTTTTTTGGAATTTTTAATTAATTGTGTTTTATGTTCCAAACTTGTAATGTACAATAACACTCTCTAATATTTGTCATATATGTTAAATCTAGTCAATTTAGTCAATCTAATCCACTTTCATGTTTTAATAGGGAAGTTAGCTAGAAGTTGCACCAGATGTTGCAAAGGAAACGTCATAAGGCGATAGTATATAACAGTGATTTATGTTTCTTTGAAAATTGTTGAAATATAGAAAAATATCAACAAAATGAAAGGGTCATCCTACAATGAAATGTTACTGCTGCTTCCTTAAGCCTTACAAATCACGATGCCTATGTTCAAGTTAAAGACATTTTTGTAATATGCCTAAATGAATGCCTCATAAATAACATCAGATTTATCTTTACCACTGATCTCCTTGGTGTCTTCCATGTTCTTGTTTTAATCCAACAGATTCTGCTCAAGAAAATATAACCCATGTTATGTAGTTGAATGTGTAGAGAAATTCATAAACATTTAAACCATTTTATCTTGAAAACGAAGCAAGTGTGATCCATAAGCACCACAATTAAAATATTTTTTATTTTTTTCATCAAGAGACCACACCTTACATTGGCTTAAAATAATGGCCCCAAAATTTATATAAGCTATTCATCTATCTAAATATTAAAAACATGGAAGAGTTATTATATGCATTCCAATCATATTGAAAATTGATCTAATAAATCACAGGTGACAGTATAGAGATGCTAAACCATGAAATTGGTTCATCTCGCTTAATCTATAGAACCCAAGTAAGTTAAAAATAAAAACGAAAGAGAAAATATAAGAATCAAATAAAAAGAGTACTAAGGTGTTAAATTTCTAAACAATAGTATATGAAATAAAAAACATACCAAATGATTTTTTTCTCAAACAATGTGTTTCTCCCGGACTAACTACAGTTCATGCACACTTTGTGCATATCTTATGTTATCAAGGTTGCTAGCACTAGATCAACTCAGCTAAGTTTCCATATTTTATGTTCAGCATAGAGAATGTTTGATATGTTGATGTGGCACTACTTTCATGGCAACGAGCATACAAAATGGGTGCCAATTTCTAGCCCCTCTCCTTAATGGATATTTTTCTATAGGTTTCCATGTTAGAAAATCCTTATAAGCATCTTACTAGTGTAAAAAAATATAATGGATCAACTTATCACTGGATGTGAAAATATAGAGAACAAGGATCTTATCTCTATAGCCATTAATTTTCCTTGAAATTTCTAAGTGCTTGTAGCAAGTTTGAGCTTAATAAAAAGAGCTATGTCCTTCACATTTAATAAGATAAGACGAATGTTGTTACTGATGGAGTAATATCCCCTGGCCAGAGCTCAAATTGTGGAGAATAATAAAGTGAACAATGGACCTATGAAAAGATGTGTAGTTAATAACAAATATACATAGATGTGACCCTCAAAAATACTCATACTATTAAAATTTTAAAGCCACTACTAATAAAAACAACAATTTGTAAATGGATAACAGTAATTTCATATGTACATGATTCCAATATCAATGTCAATATCCAGAACACAGCTCATTGACAACCTTGAAACATTTTCTGGCCATACAAAACTACATATGTTTCTTTTGTAAAATAATTTAACAACAAACTCGTTGTAACATAATGAATAAAAAACTATATTCTATAGTATATTCTGATATTCGAATAAGATTTCACTTCAAATAACCTAGATATATATTAAAGGGAAGGAAACCATAACTGCCTCAATCATTAAGAAAATAAATTTAAGACTCGATAAAATTGTGTGACCATTTCATTTTCTTTAATCACAGTTCAATGCAACTCGTTTTATATACTTATCAGAATCACATAAGAATGTTATTAATAAATCATACACGTCGCACATTCAGAAAACAAAAAACAAATGCAAATGAATTTCTCCTTATGAATATTTGTTCTTTTCCAATTTAAAACAACATTTTGTACAAATTTAGATGAAAATTAGATTTACATAAATGACATACTTAAGCAACAACGTGTACACAAGTAGGGGCAAATTAGATGTAAATTACTTTATAACTTGAATCCACTAGATCTACCTAGTCTCATGGGTAATATCAGCAAACAAGATTAAAGCTCATTGTCCCAAAAAACAATCTACCAAATAGAAGTAACCACTCCTTTGTATTGCAAGGTGTTAGGTTCAAATATGGTAACGACCCAATTCCATGAGGCCTCTAGCTAGAATATCACTTTATGGTCTTTGAAAAGAAATGAAATTGAATCACAGTCACTATGACAGGAATTTGGGTCAAGGTAGAGGGATATTATTGTGTGGGCCAAATGTACGCCTTGACATCCTTACCTAATGGAAAATTCCTCTTCAAGGTCTTATGTTTCTTTGATATAATGGGGATCTTGTCTTATAAGTATGGTGAAGTGCTTTTCTTACCAAACTCCTCTTAGGTGATACTCATATAAACTTTATTCCTTGTGTCATGATTAATGTTATTGTTAGGACTACTCCTTTAGTTCACTAAAAGCTTTGGTTACACTTTTATATGCCCAAATTAAACCACAATGATACATACCCAAATTTAAGTCTTCCTGTAATTTCTGTTCTCCCTGTTATAACCCATCTCAAGCTCAACCAAATCCTTTATTATTTCTTCATGTCAAGATTTCTCAAATAAAATATCTACTAAGTAACTTCTAATATCTTTTCACAAGAATTAACAAACATAATGGGGGAGATATTATATAAAAATATTATTTATATCATGCATAATATCTGCCCCCACCACCAACCTCATATATTGCATTATAAATATAACATGACATTTTTTTATTTTCTATCGAGTAGTAAAATAAAGCTTCTTTCATCCCATCTGTAACTTCATATATCCTTTGCAACAATAACATGTTTATGACCATTGGTTCAATTTTGTGGTAAAGTTAAGGATACAAATAATTTTGTGTTTCCTCTACAATTATTCCTTCATACATGAGAAAATCTAGCAGAGAACAAAATCCATAAAATGTTTGGATGTATCAAGGAATCTATCTTTGAATGCACTTATCATTTAAGAAATATCACCTCCAGTCAACAGAAGCCTCATTAAATATAATAAATGTATTTCTGCAATAACCTTCTATACTAAAATATGAAATATTGTATGATTAATTGACATTTCAACATTGTACAATCCTAGTGATAATCTATAACAAAAATCTACTCTAGACATCATAAGCAACAAAGAGAAAACTTTGGTGGAAGCCTAGATTTCACATGACACAGCCAAAATCCCTTATTTTTACCTACCTAAAATAAATTCCAAGGCCAATGAAGCCCTACAACTATTTATGTGAGTTACACCTTAAGACATTCAAACTTATGATGATAATTGTGCATGAGCATTTTGTGTCTAAATGGGAATCATTATATAATTAATTTAGATAATTGGTATTTTGGCTTCTCAATGGTGCTTCTTATTTCCAAACACAACAATCTACATGAAGCATGAATGAGACAATAACCAAAAACATGTTCTATTTTTTAAAATATCTCCAATCCACAATATAAATGTAAGAAAGAGTGCATAAATTATAGCTTTGAAGCAAAACGTGACAAATAGATGATTAATTTTGAAAGCAAGATATTCAAATCATAAATTTAATTTCAGTCACGAAAAAGTTTCCATTCATATTGTAAGGAAATTTGAGTTCTAAAATACTACTCAACATAGCAATTACAAGTTCCAAATGAACCCTTAAATGATGAAAATGTGGAATATATATATATATATATATATGGTTTATTTTCTAATTTTGTTTTAAAGGTGGTAATAACAAGGTTATCATGCCCACACTCTATTATGTTAGGTGTTAATGCAACATTTTTCTTATCCAAGTCATTGTTTATATTTTCAATTGTGTTTGTATATATTTTCAATGTTTTTTATTGTGTTTGTATGTTTTCAATTATGGTTTTCTAATAAAAAATAATAAAAAACACAGAAGGGCCAACATAAAGATTATTTTAGATGGAATTTCGCTACACATTTCAGAAAAAACATTTAAACCCTAGGCTCAGTAAAGAAAATCTTGCTACGCAGAAACTACAGGACATAAACCCCCATATACAAACAGACTGACAACATTCCAATAAATGAAAAATCGACCTAGAGATTCCATATGCGGATGCAAAATCGGGAAACAAAACATCACATGAGCAGGGTGATGAACCCCAACAACAATAAAATTAACACTTAAATAGCACTGAAACCTGTGATAGAAAAAACGCCACTAGCATAGCCGGAAACAACAAATTTAATGATCATTCGCAATCAGACAATCTACATATACGCCACGATAGAGAACATGGGATAGAAACCCACCAATGCCCCAAAAGAATGTTGAACCTTGAAGAAAATGAGGACGCCATTCGCAGCAAAAACAAGCCATGAACGCATTGCATAGAGCGGTGAACCAACCGACAATGGTGGAAGGCAACAAGCAACCGTTGGCCATCAATTTTGATCCTTTTTCACCATGCATATTCCACTTTCTCTCATCCCTTAACATCATATCATGGTCACATTTTTCATATTTTTTCTTCTTTTTTCACTTTAACATAAAATAATTATGTATTTTAATTTTTAAAACTTTTAGTAAAAATTGGGTATTAAAATTGTTTTTGGCAGAAACAAAATTTCTTGTAATTTCTCCATTGAAGTCGTATGTGCGGGACACTAGGGAAAAAAACTGAAGATATATTTGAGAAGTACATGAACAAATCAAAGATAGAATCTTATTGTCAAACTCCAAATGAGTCAGAACAAGCCTGGTCAAAGCTCGTCAAACTTTACCTATCACTTAGAAAATCCCCTGATTTAGGGGTAGTTTTGTGATTTTGTTGAATCTTTCCAAATTTTGTGCAATAAAGGGATTATTTCGGCCCTACTAAGTGGAATAGGACTCTTTTTATTTGTTACATCCATTATAGTTTATTTTTTTATAATTCAGGCTATTTAAGCACAACTATTCAACAACTATGAACACCACTATTATTATCATTGTGATTACTCTCTTTATGAATTTATATGAAAACTTATTCTATATTTATTAAGCTTCATTTATGTGGTATTTGAATGGTGAATTGTTGTAGCTCATTGTTTTAGAGGTGTATTAAGCAAAGGTGGAGGGGCCCCATTCTAGCTAAGTACACTATTTTGTTCATTAATGTGCATAATTGTGAATAAGTAGTATTTTAGTTTTACGTATATTTCCATTATACTTTTCTTGTGAATATTTGTTTTATAAACTTGTTATTATTTCATGACCATTCAGACTTTGGAAGTGATCTCATTTTAGTGACTATTTTAGATAAGGAAGGACAATCTAGGCCTCCAAGTTGGAGGCTCTTTCTTGTGAACTAAAGATTGAATTGGAATTTCTATCTATGCATTCATCCTTTCTCTCTTTCTTAAATCAACTGCCTTCTTAAAGCATGTGTTATGCTTTATTGTGAACTTCATTTTGTTGAAAAGGAAATAAATAGGAAGGACAATCGAGATCTCTAAGTCAAGAGCCTCTTCCTTGTTGACTATGTTTCAATCAATCACTTTTTCATGATTATAGATTATATTTCTATGCTTTTTAGTATTTTTATATTTGTAATATGCATTTCCAGTATCTTCATCTAATTTACTACTTTCTACACTACCTTAATATAAGATCTATATACCTTGGTGTGCTTCTAAGTTTACGAACCTATATTGATAAGTAACACATATGCTATAATTCAACTCCATAAATTAGACTGACAGGGACGACATTGGCAAGCAAGAAACACCACCAAAAACCTCGAAAAGGGCATAAACACAAATAGAATGGAGCCACGCCTAAAATATGAAGTACGAGATCTAGCAACCCATTCATGGAAGTGGGGGAACGAAACATGAAGAGGAGGGGATTAACAACTAGGGTTATAATCGCTGAGCCTTTTCCCCCCTTATTGCCTCCCCTAGTTTTCATTAATAATCACTCTAGGCTTAACAGTAATCCATCTACTATATCAACTTTTTCAATACATGCTTTAAATGTAAAATCCTTTACCATATATTGGGAACATCCCTCCATTTACTAATTTTGATTCCTTTGATATAGTCCTTATGCCCCCACCCATCAAAACCTAGAGTATAATTTCCCTTAATCCTTTAAGACTTCATCAAGAACCCAAGTGCCCTATTTTTTCCCTTGACCTTGACTAATGCATTGGGACATGTATCCTATGATAGAAGAATTGAAAATGTTATCCACATTCTACTATGAGGCCAAAATCACTTATAAAGGTTCTACATTATGATTTTAGGTCATGTTCATTGCGAATGAGCCTTAGAGGTACATTTATGGTATAAATTCCTTATTTTTGTCTCTTAATTTTAGTTAAGGACCCAATACCGACATCCCCACTGTGCAAAAGTATTATATTCATGTCCATATCCATCTTGTATGACAAAGATCCACTTTAAGTTTCTATGTTGTGCTCATGGCCCATTAGCTCATGCGACTTAAGTTATGGTGAAATCACTTCAACTTCTTCCTTGACCATCATCTCGTACTCAACTTCTTCAACATCTCAGTTTAACAATGATCATATCCTAAACAAGATGTGTTGTGTGGTTTGAGGTCTTTCTCGTGTCTCTTGGTTACTAAAAGATTCACCTAGGAGCTAAGGGTCTTATTTTCATGCCATACACACTAGTAAGGACATAAGACCCACCCATACAATGCAAACTAGTTTGGTTATGACCTTAAAATTAAATAATCATTAGTATTATTTATTACCTTTTTAATCAGAAAAGTTATATATATATATATATATATATATATATATTCACAAAGTAGTGTATGATGTTTACTTATTTAAAATAATGAATAATATATGCATATATTTACATATCAATGTTTTTCATGTATTCTATAAGAAATATAGAAAATAGTTATATATTCTCCATAGTAAAATAAAATAGCTACATATTCATTAGTGTAAATTCATTTTAACTAGGATTTATTCAGGGACTTTAAGGATTAAGTATCTTGAAGTGTGGATTTCTTTTAGAGTGAAATATAAGGTTTTCCATTGTTTAAACCATTTTTCTTAACATATAAATGGATTCAACTTCTTGAAAATATTCTTGAATACTTGGATTGTGTAGACTAGTCAACTTAAACTTATAATTCTGATTAATGTTTGTTAGATTTCAAATTATTGAAAAACATACTTAAAAAAAGCCAAATATAAAATAATGAGAATAGAAATATTTTAATGATTTTTTTTTGAAATATTGTATTTATAAATCAATTTTTTATTTTTTTATTACTAATTTTATATTCCACATATTAATTTTATATTAAAATTTTAACAAATTACATATCTCCTTTATATTATTCTTATTAAAAAATAATTGATTTTTTAAACTTTCAATTATATATATATATGTTCATTTTTTTTCTTGTTTATATATAGAGGTCATATTCAAATAAATTAGTTATCTTTTAAAGTTAATATAAAATTATGTTATTTTACATTAACATCTAAACCTTTCATTTATGCTTGAGAGAAATATTTTTACCTAATCTTTTGAGTTGTAATGTCAACTACAAATAATTGATATTTATAATGTTTTTAATTAAAACAAACCAAATAAGTATATTCATCTTTGTTTTTAATTATAGATTGACATTATTTTTTTATTTAGAAAATATTTTATTTTTATTTAATAGCTACAGGTATCAACTTGATACTCATCTTTCCATATTAGCCTTGTAGTCTCCTCTATATATATATATATATAATTAATATAAAATTATATTATTTCAAATGAGTATTCAAATATTTTATTTATGGTTGAAAATCAAAGTGAAATATTCTTACCACATCTTCAAAGTTGTGTGAAAGTAAAATTATTGATATTCTATAATATTTTTAATTAAAACTAATATATATATATAGTTAACATTGTTTTTTATTTAAAAAATATTTTATTTTAATTCTAAAATGAACATATTAGAAGTTGAACACATAAACAATTATACATTTTCCTCTTTCTTAAATGAAAAATGAAAAATGCTAAGCAACAATAACTTTTAAAAAGTCGAAAAAAAAAATTATATAAACATTTAATACTCAAAATAGTATTCTCTCTTAATATTTTTTATAAATTTTAAAAATTAAAAAATTTAAAATAAAATTTCTAAAATAATTACTTCCAATTATCATTATATAATAATAATAAAATTTATAAATAAAACTAAAATCTACAATTTTATTTTTCTATTCTAGCTTTTCTATAATAAATCAATGGTATATCAATACTAATATCTATTTAAATTTTGAACAAAAATTACAATCAATGGCCTTTACGGTGAGTGAAATTGCACATGCCAATTAGCCAATCGAATCTATAATGATAAATATTTGTTTACCCAAACTTACAATGAGTCAATTGTTTCTCTATGAATTTATTGCTTTGGATAGGCTAGATGTTGTACTTTATCTCGAGCTCCCCATTATACGGCCTGAATTAATAAAAGATGTCCGACAACATCTATACATGACAGGGTTCCGGTGCAAAGGATTTCGGACGATAAACAAATCTGATAAAGAACATTAATGTCTGTCAATGTAAACGGAGATGGAGAGGTGGGACAAACGAGCGAGGTAAATAGGTTGTGCGAATCTACAATCAGGAGAAGGGATGATAAAGTATTGGATTTATTTTTATATCGTAAAATATTTCTTTTGAAAACAAATTCTCTAGTTATCACTACGTATTGGTCGTTTGCACCAAGTGTGTACTATTTAAAGAAATGTCAGACAATTGTAAATTTCTAAGCCATTGGATTAATAGTTATAATTAAATTGTTTCTTGTTAAATGAGTTGTTGATGGCTTAACGATTTCTTGATAGTCTCTCTCTAAAAATATTTCTCTTGCTTTGTTTGTTCATCATTCCTTCCATACTTGTAATAAGTTTTTCATTCGGGATTTGGTCACTCAATGATGGATGATAACTATAGTACACTCAACGTCCAATGCACAAATATTATCTACACCGGTCGCCAAATCCTCAGAACATGCACAAAGATTATCTACACCTATCTGTTGGAAATATTAATTCCAACTTGAACTGCAAGCAGGAGGACAAAAAGTTATGTTGGATTGAAATTTGAAGGACAGTGAACAACATAAAATTTCTTGTTTTAGTTTGCACACTACCTTGCATTGAAACCCTGTCTAAAAACCCTGCAAAATCCAATTTTTCGTTTATGAGGTCCTAGCCTGTGTATGCATTTCAATTCGTGGTTTGACCACGCAACCCTATTTTTGTCTGCACCCTTATCCTTTGCAACCACCGCTTTAAACCTGCCATGCCACCTTTGAAACATACACCACCAACTGTATTAATACCTCGCATTTTTGTTTTATATTTGAATTGGGCCACGTCATGTTTGTGGAGCCCATGACTCCACGTCATAAACTGCGTAGCCAATCAACGCTCGTAATTCGCGTAGATTTGAGCCTACGTCACCACACCTTTTAACCACGTGATAGACGGAGGACCCACATGCCAAGTCACTATAGCTCGCAGCCAATCACGAGCATATCGCAAATTTCTTTGTCGACGTCAACCAACCACAAAATGGATGATAAGAATATAAAACAATTTGAATTAAGTTTTGAGGTCCGTCAGCGTGTCATGGTTTGACCAATCACAGGGCTATCACACCGATTGAAGGCACAGTAAGCACGGCCTAAATTGGATGTGATAAACGCATTAACCGCTTTGCATAAAAATGTTTGAAATCCGCGAAACATATTTCAGTAAGGTTTTTGATCTTAGGTTAAAGTTTGTATATGTTTTGTTTATTTTCTAAATGCCACGGCATATGATTTGAACTTTGGTTATAAAATTTATATAATATATATTTTAAATATATTATATTTACAATATATATATTGTAAAGAAAAATGCAACGAAAATATAGCATAGATAGTCCGAAGGCAGAAATCAAAAGATATAGAGAAGCGCATTGTGTGTGTGTTTTTTTTCACTATGTATTGTAATTTTTGCCCGAAGGCAGAAAATTAAACCAGAGAGATAGAGAACATAATTTTTGAAAAATTCTGAATGTAATCCAGAACACAGAAGTTCTGAAGAAGACTTTCGTTTTGTAATAGATTTTACGCTTAATGAAATAGTGTTTTAAAGCATCTATGTTCATATATTTTGTATTGAATCTCTGTGTTTAGTTGAAGAATTTTGTTTCCTCTGTGTGTTTGGAATACTCAGAAATTCCAACATGGTATCGGAGATTTGGACATCTCAACTTTGGAGCTCTGAATTTGTTGCACAAGAAAGGAATGGTAAAGGAATTACCATTGATTGAAAATCCAGACAACCTATGTGAAGGCTGCATCTTGGGAAAACAACAAAGATAAAGCTTTCCATCAGGAAAGAGCATGGGGGCAAAGGCATCCTTAGAAATGGTCCATTCAGATTTGTGTGGACCAATGCAAACACCATCATTAGTAGGCAACCATTATATGCTGACATTTATTGGTGATTACAGAAGAAAAACTTGGGTTTATTTCTTGAAGTTGAAGAGGAAAGTGTTTGAGAAATTCTACCACTTTAAGGCTCTTATTAAGAATCAAAGTCGGCAGCATATTAAGGTCTTAAGAACAGAAAAAAGAGGAGAATAAATCTCCAAATAATTTCTGCGTTTTTGCAGAGAAAATGGGATACATAAACAATTTACAGCAAGGTATACACCACAACAAAATGGAGTTGCTGAAAGGAAAAATAAAACCATCATGGATATGGTAAGAAGTATGTTGAAG
Organism: Pinus albicaulis; assembly: GCA_034641835.2. Lineage (NCBI taxonomy): Eukaryota > Viridiplantae > Streptophyta > Pinopsida > Pinales > Pinaceae > Pinus > Pinus albicaulis. The sequence continues at coordinate 93,920,848 of CM076580.1, forward strand.
GCAAAACATTTGCCAAATGAATACTGAGTTGAAGCTGTACATTGTGCAACATATGTGCTGAATAGATGCCCAACAAAGGGTGTAATGAACAGAGTTCCAGAAGAAGCGTGGAGCGGCATGAAACAACATGTCACCCACATGAGTGTATTCAGTTGTGTGGCTTATGCACACATTCTGAATCAGCTAAGAAAGAAGTTGGACAGTAAGGGGGAGAAGTGAATATTTGTTGGATACAGTGAAGAATCCAAGGCATATAGATTCTATAACCCATCTACCAATAAATTTATGATAAGAAGATATGTACAATTTATTGAGGAAGAAGCTTGGGATGGAAGCATTGAGAAAATAGTGAATGTGAAAATATGTTTGTCTCGTGATGATGATGAGGAAGAAATGGCTGAAAGACATCCCTCATTAGCAACACCACCTCCACCAACACAAGGACAAAAATGGACACCACAAGAAGGTATGAGAACACCCTTGAGAAGTGATGATAGTGCTTCTCCAAGCACATCACAAGGAGCAGATTTGAGTGCTTCTATAAGCACAAGTTCAACAAGTGAAAGAGGAACCAGATTCAGAAGTCTAAATGAGATTTATGAGTAAGAGGCAGAAAATGAAGGTATGAACTCTTTATTTGCATTGTATTGTCATGTAGAGAATCCTATTCATTTTGAAGAAGCAGTAAAAGATAAAAAATGGATAGATGCTATGGATGAAGAGATAAATGCCATAGAGAAAAATAAGACATGAGAATTAGTTGGTCTCCCAAAAAGCAAGGAAGTAATCGGAGTAAAATGGTTTTATAAAACCAAGAGTAATGCTGAAGGTAAGATTGAAAGGCACAAGGCCAAACTTGTTGTCAAAGTCTATAAGCAACAACAAGGAAGAAATTATAAGGAAACTTTTGGACCAGTTGCCAGAATGGAAACAGTAATAGCAATGTTGTCCATAGCATCACAACACAAGTGGAAAGTTTACCAAATGGACGTGAAATCAGAATTCCTAAATGGAGTATTGATGGAAGAGGTATATGTTGAACATTCTGTGGGCTATGAGAAAGAAGGCCAAGAGCACAAGCTATGCCAATTGAAGAAAGCTTTGTATGGGCTGAAACAAGCACCAAGAGCATGGTATAGTAGGATAGATGTCTATCTACTGGAAAATGGGTTTGAAAAATGTGAAGGAGAACCCACATTATACATCAAAGAAAAATATGGTAATATGCTCATTGTTGTTTTGTATGTTGATGATCTTATATTCACAGGTAATTATATTTACCTCATTGAGAATTTTAAAACAGTCATGAAGGATGAATTTGAGATGACTGATATGGGATTGCTGAGATACTTCTTAGGAATAGAAGTAGAGCAAAATGAAAATAATATTTTTATCTCTCAATCTAAATATGTAAAAGAAATTTTAGAAATATTTAATATGCAGGATTGCAAGGCAGTAATTACTCCTACAGTGCTGGGATTGAAATTGAGCAAGGAAGACATCAGCAAGGATGTTGATCCAAGTTTGTGCAAGAGCATAGTTGGCAACCTTATGTATTTGAATGCAACTAGGCCGGATATTATGCATGTTGTGAGTTTAATTTATAGATTTATGGAAAGGCCAAAGGAGACACATTGGCAAGCAGTAAAAAGAATTCTGAGGTATGTGAAAGGAACAAAGAGGTATGGAATTTTATATACCACTTTAGAAGATTTTGAATTGATTGGATATACTGACAGTGATTGAGCTCGAAGTATAAATGACAGGAAAAACACCTCTTGATATGTTTTTCATATGGGATCAGCAGTCATTTCATGGGCTTCTAAGAAATAACAAATTGTGGCTTTATCAACAGCAAAGGCAGAGTATGTGGCAGCTACAGCAGCAGCATGTCAAGCAGTTTGGATGAGGAGAATGTTAAGAATCGTTTGTGTCATGAATAGGTAAAAGGCACAACAGTTTATTGTGATAACAGTTCAGCTATAGCTTTATTGAATAATTCAGTGTTTCATAAGAGAACGAAACACATTGATGCAAAGTATCACTACATCAGAGAGCTAGTGAGCAATGGAGAAATTATTTTGCAACATTGCAGAACAGAGGAGCAGTTTGCTGATATATTGACAAAACCATTGGGGCAGAAAAGTTTTAATTATTTGAGAAAATGTTTGGGTATGCAAGAGAATGCAACAGTTGAAATTAAGGGGGAGTGTCGGAAATATTAATTCCAACTGCAACTGCAAGCAGGAGGACATAAATTTATGTTTGATTGAAATTTGAAGGACAATGAAAAACATAAAATTTCTTGTTTTAGTTTGCACGCTACCTCGCATTGAAACCCTGTCTAAAAATCCTGCAAAATCCAATTTTTAATTTATGAGGTTGTAGCCCGTGTATGCATTTAAATTCATGGTTTGACCACACAACCCTATTTTTGTCCACACCCTTATCCTCTGCAACCACCACTTTAAACTTGCCATGCCGCCTTTGAAACATACACCACCAACCGTATTAATACCCTGAGTTTTTGTTTTATATTTGAATTGCGCCATGTCATGTTTGTGGAGCCCATGACTCCACGTCATAACTGCATAGCCAATCAATGCTCATTCGCATAGTTTTGAGCCAACGTCACCACACCTTTTAACCATGCGATAGACGGAGGACCCACATGGCAAGTCACCATAGCTCGCAACCAATCACAAGCGTATCGAAAATTTCCTTCCCGACATTAGGCAACCAAAAAATGGATGAGATAAGAATATAAAACAATTTGAATTAAGTTTTGAGGTCTGCCAGCATGTCATGGCTTGACCAATCATAGGGCTATCGCACCGATTGAAGGCACAGTCAGCATGGCCTAAATTGGATGCAATAAATGCATTAACCGCTTTGCATAAAAATGTTTGAAATCTGCGAAAAATATTTCATTAAGGTTTTTTATCTTAGGTTAAAGTTTGTATATGTTTTGGTGTTTTTTTAAATGCCGCGGCATATGATTTGAACTTTGGTTATAAACATCGTATAATAAATATTGTAAAGAAAAGTGCAATGAAAATATAGCATATATAGTCTTAAGGTAGAAAACAAAAGATATAGAGAAGAGCACTGTGTGTGCGTTTTTTTTTACTGTGTATTGTAATTTTTACCCGAAGGCAGAAAATAAAACGAGAGAGACAAATAACATAATTTTTGAAGAAATATGAATGTAATCCAGAACACAGAAGTTCTGAATAAGACCTTCATTTTGTAATAGATTTTATGCTTAATGAAATAGTGTTTTAAAGCATCTCTGTCCATATCCTTTGTATTGAATCTCTGTGTTTAGTTGAGGAATTTTGTTTCCTCTGTGTGTTTGGAATACTCATAAATTCCAACACTATTGCCAAATTCCCAGAACAAAACTAGACAAAGATTTTAGTGGCCAGCATGAAATAAAAAACACAAAATTATTTCATTTCATATAAGGAAATCCAACCCTTCGCTTGGTCAGGATAACCACTGGTTTATACTGAGAAAAAACTTGAAAACTTTTTATTGAGGGAAACAAATTTAAACATATTTGATTTTAGTGATTCAATCCATTTTTAGTGTTTATAACAAAATATCATTTTGGGATATGGACTCTTCAATAAAACTAACAATTAATACTGCATCACATGTTTTCACATGTAAAGGGAATTAAAACCACCTAATTTTTAAATTTTGTTTGGTCTTTTAAGAAAATGATAACACATTTTCAGTATTCAATCTAGAAATTTTAGTATTCAATCCAATTTTAAGACAATTGGGGAGATCCATTCTTTAAGGAAAATGCCAACCTCTTTGGTAGGGGAAGTTGCAGAATGCAAAGTTAATTAACATTTTCCGAATGCAAAGGTAACCAGGAGTTCCCAAATACTAATTTCCATATGATTTATTTAGTGAGAGAGTTATGATTTATTTAGAGATGGATTTAAAATCAATTTTCAGTGTTCAATCCTCACAAACTCACCACCTTTCCGTAATGCATTTGTTTTTGTATAGTGCACATAAGATTTTCAGTTTTAGCATCTTGAAAAGATGAACCATATCTACATTCAAATTTTTCCTGGGAATTTTTATGCGGGGTTTATAAACATTGTGTCAAAAAATTTGGAGTCGATCCCCACCATAACACCATCTCAATGGACGAAGATTATATCATTCATTTTCTAGAGTGTGTATTTAATCCAAATCACACTACAACTGGTGATGAGATACTGATATCTCCCTAAATAATTTAGGTGATTTGTTCAAAAATCTCAGGCATAAATGTATATGTTCCTTTTTAAGGATGGTGATGCAATTACAATATAATTTTATAGATTTTTAAAACATTTTCACAAGAGTGCACTTGTATTTTCACCATACCATATGCATAGTTTATAAAAAGGATCATACGCTCTACATTGATTTGAATTGCACATCAAACAATCAGTAATTCATCCACAACATTACACTATATAGAATCGTTGAAGGATTTAATCATGTTCTACAAAAAACTTGTTGCAATATCACTGCTATAATGTTATTGATTTAAGACTGTACAATCTGATTTTGGGAAAATGACCTTATGTATCATGTGATTTCAAATTTTTACAGCCATATTTGGATAATCAGCTTTAAGATACACTTTTATTTCCATAACATAATTATCATAGAGAGGAAAAAATTCATTTTTAGACATTTCTTGAAAAATTCTTGATGCCAACTCCACCTTGCACGCAGAGATAAGACCTAGATTGATATTACACTGCAAGACATGTCAATCATTGTATTATAAGTGGGAAAATCAAGGACGATACCACTTGCATCATCAACTCCCAAATTCCATAAGAGTCCTTCATGTTCTTATAATGGTAAAGGATTTGCAGTGTATATCCAAAGAAAACCAGATTGGGAAAACACTTCCAAAAATGAAACACATTTTGTTGCTTCTTTGTATGATTATTCTGTTATTGCAATCAAAGACCCTCACGGTAGGGTAGGGTAGTGGGATTGCAACTATGGGGGTAAAATCAATAAATCCTTCTGAGGAGACTGATGATGGTGGATATGCAGAACAAGTCATAGGAATCCATGGGGTAGTTGAACCCAAAACTCAAGCAACTGGCTGAGCAGATTGTGCAATGTGTAATGTGATCAACTCATGAATTTGAAAGGAAAAATAGGGAGGATTGTATGATGTTACCATTATTGGATGCATAGACGAAGCAAATCGGCTTAGGCCAAACGGCTAGCCTGTGGTGGTATGGATGCATCCTAGGATGTATGTTGCAAAATTTGCACTACCACCTGCACAAATATGGCAGAGAAGTCTAGTTTTTTTTGTAGTTATTGTAGATCGTGTGGAGAGGATGATTAGTAGGTAAATGCACATCAATGGATTTGTTTAGCGTTGGGATTCATCCATCGTATGTATGTGATATCGTTACTGTATATCAAAGGTTGTGCATTCTACCTTAGAAACAAGCTTCGTGACATAGGAGTAAGAGTTTTATAGGCATATTATTATCACCGGGAGGAACATAGCCATCATTTTGGGAAAAGGAAAAGGAAGGAAATGGCTTATAGGAACTACATATGGAATATTTGTGAATATAAGAGCACGTGGGGTGATACCATTCTGGTTGGGGTCCCATTTAGCCACAAAATAGGAGTGTAGCTTCCGTCTGTATTGGCTCAATGCACACAAAATGTTGTGGTGTGGTTGTTGTTCCTAGAAATTCTAGGATAGGCCACAACCCTTGGTCCATAAAGGAGTTGTCTTTAGTGTGACTTTTTGGATTTTACGGTATAAGAATCCGATGAAAAAGAATAAGGTGAAATATTGTATTGTGTTATTTAAATTGGTTTTTTGGCTGCATATAAGAATTCCCCACTCTAAAAAACATATCAAGCTTGTGATTTCAATAAATTCCTGTCGGATTTTAGAGAAATTAAACTCCAAAAGATTCACCCAAAAAGCTTCCATAAAATCTCACTAAAAAAAATTATGTTCAAAAATGGCGGAGACATTTTTTTTTGAGTTTTTTGAGAAGGTGATCATTAGGAATGTTAGGCGGTAGACCTTAGACTAATTTGGGCAGATCTAGAGGTAGATCTATTTTGGAGGAGTCAAATCATAGGATTTATTTTGGTGAGGCTAATAAGAAGCCATTTGAGGACCGAGTCGATCCTTCCAATCTGCATCATACCAAGCTAGCACTTATCATAAATCTTTATATTGCACAACTCGTCACTGATATCACTACTCTTCACAGCCTCTCATTCCCACACAACTAGAACACACTTATTTTTCTCTAAGTACTTGAAAGAGACTTCGCAAGTAAGCAACAATTTAAGATTATGGAGCTTCATGGAAATGATGACAACAATTTAAGATTATGGAGCTTCATGGAAATGACGAAACTAATATGAATCAACAGCTTGCTAAAGCCACTCATATATACTTTAAAAGTACTTAAATATTTATATTGAACAACTCGTCAATGATATCATTACTCTTCACAACCTATCGTTCTCACACAATTGGAATAAACTTATATTTTTTAAAGTACTTGAAAGAGACTTCGCAAACAAGCAACAATTTAAGATTATGGAGCTTCATGGAAATGACAACAAAAATTAAAGATTATGGAGCTTCATGGAAATGATGACAATATGAATCATGACTTGCTAAAGCCACTCATATATACTTTAAAAGTACTTAAATATTTTGTTATTGGTCAAAATTACTTTCTGATTCGATTCTAAAAACATAAGTTGATATTGGTCCAAAATTATTACAGCTATCAAATTTTAAGATTTTCTATAATCCATTTCTATTATAAAAGAAAATTAGTTCAAACACTCCAACATTCTAATTTTTTATTATTTTACCAAATTCTAACTAAAAATTTACCTACGTTTATCTATAATTTCTATAACTATTGATGAACATCAAATACTATGCCAAGCTCTAAGTAACGAGGACGAGGAAGGAAAAGAGGGATCTTGGATTTTTTTTAAATTGCAATGTGATTGTAATGTACGGGGCAAGAAAATTTGATTTAGGTATTTACAAATTAGGTCAGCCATATAAATTTAATTAAATATTAAATTAAATAGCCGGTAAAGTCTGATCCATTTAAAATAAGTATTACAATTTTTATTTCATTACATGTTTAAAATTAAAAATATATAAAAATATAATTAAATTATAATTTTATATTAAATTATTATAATTAATATTATAAAACTATCTATTTTATTTATATGATTATATTAATTATCATTTAAATAGTATTTTTGAATGTATGAAATTCCTAATAATTATTGATAATTAAATTGAAATTATTTATCTAGACATAAAATAAATAACTAAAAATTTGTATTTCACAAATAATTTTGTAACTTGATTTAATAATAAGTTGAACATTTATAACTTGAAAATGTAAAGATTTTATATTTGTAATATTTTTTTTTTAATTTTAGCAATGTGGGTTGGTGATGAAGTGTTTCAATGTTTATCATGGATTCAATACAATAATTCACACAAATTAAAATAATTGAAACTAGATTAAAAAAAAAAAAAAAAAAAAACTCTAAACCTATGGGGATTAATTTTTTTTTTGATTTTTTTTTTTTATATTTATACTATAATTTTTATATAAATATAATCATGTAAAACTTTAAACTATCCTTTTGACTTTCAAATATATTAATTTGGACGAATTAAATTCATTGAAATTGGATTTTTAAAAGCCATAATAGAAATATAATTTTTTAAAACATTGGACTATTTTTTTCTTTTTCTAATAATTTATCAACATATTTTTAATTAATATTATTTTATATAAATATAAATAATAACTTATTTTTTATTTAGATTAATTATACATGTAAAATATTTTTTATCTTTATTGATGGTGTTGATAAATATCATTATTATAAATTGCACATAAATAATAATTTGATACTTCATTTCTTATAATATGTTTTTTTTTTAAATATTATTTAATGATTGGATATTTATTCTATTTTATATTATGATTATTTTATTTTATATATTCTAAAATACCATGATATTTTATTTTAATATATATATTATATTTCTCATAATATTTTAATTTATATATTATATTTGTATATTTTATGTATGGAATATAAATGTTTTAATTAAGTAGAATAAAAATATTATATTTATCAATAATATTACTTAACACATTGTATTTCTTATAGTATTTTTTTTTTTTTTACTAAAATAAATATATATGTCATTTATATAATTTTTCAAAATATAATGTTATTATTATTATTAAATTATTTGGAAGTTTTTTCATATATGAATTCAACAATTTTTAAAAACATAATAACATTTTTCTCAGCCATCTAAGTCAAATACAATTTACAATTTTATATTAAACAAAAAAAATAGTTTAAACGTTGGTCTGAAGGTTATGTTATTTGAAATTAAATTTCAAATTTTATTATTTTAATTTTCTGTATTTGGCTCATTGATGGAGAAGTGACCACTATGCCCACAAAATATTTGTACCAAACAAATCATGCTGGCTCAACTACTAAGCCTAGGAATCACCTCATGTCTGGTCAACTAAGGTGTTGAGATAATTGAACTCATGACCTATCATTATCAAACGTAATTTAATGATGAGGACTCCACCAATAAAAAAAAACTTCATGAGTGGAATATAGTTACATTAATTGCATAAATAAGGGGCTAAAAAAAAATAAAAAAAATTCATATATTCTTTTTATTTAGAATTCACGCTACAAAATAAAAATAAAAATGCATTAGTGAAATGACCATAAAAACAACAATACTAATGAGGACAATTACTATGATGAAGCTTCACCCTGAGCATTTGTGGAATGATCAATAAAACAACAATACTAATGAGGACAATTACTACTATGAAGCTTCACCTTGAGGGTGTTGAGAGAATTGAACCCATGACCTATCAATAGCAAAGGTACTTTAATGATGAAGACTCAACTAGTTAAGAAAAACTTCATGGCTAGAATATTGTTACGTTAAGTACATAAATAAGTGGCTAACTATATATAAAAAAATCATATTATTTTTATTTAGAATTCCAATGTTATTGCAACAATATTGCATGAAACAAAAATAAACACTACAAAGAAAAATTCGTTTGTGAAATGATGATAAAAACAACAATACTAATGATGACAATGACTATGGCAACAATAAATAAGAACACATGATGATGATCATGATGGAAACAATGATGATATTAGTGCTTGGACCTTAAGAAGGTAAGAGAGTATATGCATTCCAAGATCATCATAGTTTTATTGAGCTATAATGTTAAGAAGGTTGGCTGAAAAATATTTTGAAATTGAAATCTAACCTAGGTATATGATAGACATTATGTTATTTTACATCAAATTTTGAATATTATTACTTTTTGAGAGTTTAAACTTCTGTGACCCATATCTAATTTATCATAAATTTTAGCATTTGAGAACCAAATGATTATTTATTTAATTATATAAATATGTGGTTAATTTGAAATGTAAAAATGCATTTATTCCTATTCAGAATTCTAATCTTCTAGCAATAATATTGCATGAAACTAAAAGAAATGCTACAATAAAAATTCAATTTTGAAAGGATGATGACGATGATCATAAAAAAAATACTAATGATGACATTGCTGATGACAATAATGAAGAAGAAGAGTGCGTGATGATGATGATGAAAAAAATTACGTAAATAATGCTTCCAACTTAAGAAGGTAAGCGAGTACTTCGATTAAATATATGTGCTCAGAAATCATTAAAATATTAATTCCAAGTTCCTCATAGTTTAATTGAGTTATACTATTAAGAAGGTTGTTGTATGACAAATATTTTGAAATTGAGATCTAAAATGGCTATATGCTAGACATTTTAAGAGAAACTAATTTTCATCTTTAACCCTCTTAATGTTAGTAATTTGAAAAATTCCTTCAGTCAATGGTATATGATGGAAACAATGATAAAAATAATGCTAAGACCTTAAGAAGGTAAGCGAGTACTTATATTAAATATATGTGCTCATAAAACATTAAAAGATGTATTCCAGGATTGCCATAGTTTAATTCAATTATATTGCTAAAAAAGGTTGGTAGTATCACAAATCAATTGAAATTGAGATCTAAAATGGCTATATGCAACATTTTAATAGAAACTAATTTTCATCTTTAACCCTCTTAATGTCACTAATTTGAAAAATTCCTTCATCCAATGGTATTCTAGAACTTTTGAATGCCCAATTTCATTATGGAGCTTAAGATCACCACAAAATCCCGTGAATTTAAATTTAGTAAACAACACCTCATCAAAAAATATCCTTTTCGACATCTAACCCATATCAGTCAACACCAATATCTAACATTTGTACTTCATCATGTAATTTTTTTCCTGACAGTTTAGTAGGGTATATCCATTGTTTAGATCAGAGTCCTAGTATAATCATTGTTGGGATTAGAATCCTATTCAACAACATAAATTGTTGTATCGGTCGGGGTTTCTTTTTATTTCTTTCAATATCTACCAAATAATGTTGTTGCAGCAGAACCAACAGGAACTTCTCTGACACTGGAGTGATGCTCTAAATTTGAGTCCCAAAGGACAAGTAATGAAGTATGGAAAATATCATGACATAAGGGCTCTTCTCTAGCTCATATTATGAAACTTTATAGAGGAGCAAGGCAGAGGCATTAGGGTAAATGAGTTGTGGATATTTTCCTCCCAGACAACTCGACTTACCTCTAGCTTGCCATCTTTGGAAAAAAAAAAATGTAATTCTAACCCATGATTAGGAGGGTTATTTATTGAGAGGTTAAAATACTTGTCCCAACTTATCTCGTTTGTTTTCAAATAAGGGTTATATCAGCGCATTGTGATTCTTGGGTCTCTATCCACTCAGAGAAAATTGAAAAATAGTTACATTAATGAAACTCCCTTATAGTGGGAAAATACAGTTGCATAAATCTCGTCTATCAATTAAAATAATGATTATTTCATTATGCTATATTAAAGTGGAAATAATATATTCAAAACATGACTTTATCAGACTATTACAAATTGTTTTTTTTAATAATATAAAAACATAAATATATATGTTAAAATTCTTCATCCCAAAATAAATTTGTTTCAAAACTTTACTATTATACATGAATGGTTTGCTACAATAGCAATATTTTTGCAAATTATAAAGCTTCATAACTTTTACATTAAGAAATGAATCATATTAAATTTTTATATATTCATTTTTCTCATCCAAAAAGAACTTTCCAATTAGACAATGGTTTCATAACTTTAGAGTTATATTTGAATGGTTTGATACAATAACAATATTTATTAGCTGGGTTATTCCGTGTATCATATATGATGAGAAAGTGTATTGTTAAGAAATTTTGTGGTGTTAAAGTTATTAAACAAAAAAATTAAACATGCAATCATCTCAAACTCAAAAAACTTAACAAACAATAAAATACTATTTAATATCTCATAAAATTCTATAAATTTTACATTAATAAATAATTCCATAACTTTTACATTAATAAATAAATCATACTACATTTTTATATAGTACTTTTCAACTGAGGTTAAGAAATAAACATGGAAAAAAAAATCCTCTTATGACTAAAGAAAACTCCTTTGCACCCAATCATAGCATAAAATAGAATATGTTGCCTAAATTTGGAGGCTGGCAGCTCCAACCTTTCTCACTTTAGCACATATCTGACTAGTCCAGGGATATGAACATCCTAAAAGTAATGAACCCAATCAATACATTCAGCGTCGAAATTGAATGCTTTCTTGTCTTCCTCTGACATCTTTTCCCATAGCCCTTCGGTGTTTGTTATGTCAAACCTGTTAGTAGTAGCATGGTTAGCTATGATAATAAAATTACTGAATAATTATGCACTAAAATATAAAATTAAGAGACACAACCTTCCATTAAAGAAGACGTATGGCTCGTATAGCTCTGCTAAGCACATGACTTTGTTGTATCTTCGAAGCATCCGTTTGTAACATTCTGTGAAGTTGTAACACAAGACCTTGTTCACCAAACTGAATAGCTATTTTTCAAGACCAAAAGCAGCTGTTAGGCATTGAAGCTCAAAGGAACTGTATAAATTTTAACTAAATAGTGGAGTACATTAAATATTAATTACCTCTAGTGGTGCTTTGTAATGTAGATGCATGTATCAACGGAAGCTACTCATGCTCTGAAGAAAACGAAGTTGTTTTACATGAATTATGTTTCCATCTTTACCAACACATGGATGCTTCGAAAAATACTTATATGCCTCGTTTGCTGCAATAGAGTTACGCAATGGATTTGCAACAGATGATGCAACGTGATAAACAAAGAGACCATTCTCGTAGGCATGTGCGGCCATAGAAACTATCATTGCGTTTACAACCATATCTGCTGGAATCTGTTAATCATCAAACTAATAATATCAAATCTAAATACTAAGCAATCTTCATATTTACGAGCAACCAAAAGGGACAAAGTAGTGAAGTTTGATGCTAGAAGAAATTGAAGTGACTGACCACATCTAAAATGAGTTTTGGGTCAGCTAAGAAGTATGAGATGTGTCCTTTTCCGTACCCTACTATAACAGTGTCCATAGTCCTGTGTGACATTCCGAAAAAACACATGGTCAATGTGAATAATGATATGATATTGATATTAATAACATTATCATGAAATATTTATGTGTGCTAACAACGAAGGATGGATATTTATGGGCACCTGGTGCCTTCCATCCAACCAGGGAAGGGCTCTGCCAAGGTACTTTCAATAATAGTGGGTCAGAGAACGACCACTGGAAGATCTCCCCTCAATTTCTCTATTAGAATTTCTCCCATAGCTTTGGTAAATGAGTATGTATTTGGCCACCCAAACATTCTCGCCCTGCTTAGATGTTCATCGTAAATGAATTAATCTAATACCTTCCTTTTAAGAATTACATCAATGCAAATTATAATACAAATCTGAGAGTGACTCAACTTTCTAAACCCAATTATTTGAGACGTTTCACACTGGTGTCATTTATAGAACTTGTGCTTCTAGTGTGAGTAATTGACAAGGCCTCTAGTGTGAGTTGTGTTTTCTCTAGTATCCTAAATTCTGCTTCAATATCTAAGCGGAGAGGTGGATTTATTTCGCCCTTAGGTTCTTTATCGTTCATTAGAGTGTTCCCCAAATTTAGACAACTCTCTTTTATTTCTCCACTTTTGTGCCCTGCAATGTAAGCTTTTGTACGTTCCATAGATATTAGTCCAGTGACATTTGAGAGTCGTACATCTTCTTATTTTCTTCTTATATATAATAATGATTGTTTTCGCATGTTTTTCTCTAAACAAGATTTGGTTACTACGAAATGTTTTCTATAATTCAAAATAAAAAATATGTATAATTCTTATACATGGTTTTTATATAATCTAAATAAAAAAAAATATAGTTCTTTCTCTTAAATACAAAAGATGTGATATAATTCGACGTGATATAATAATCCTTTCTAAAATATTAGTAATAAAAAATAATCAAATTAAGAAGATAAATAAAATATTTATTTAATATACACTTATTTTAATATGGCTTATCTATATATTAAATATTTATTATAGTGACAAAATATGTTATTAATTTATTATAGTGAAAAAAATATGAAATAATATGTTATTAACAATGTGAAGTTGTGTGATGGCGAATGAGTACATTATTAAAACATTAAAAACATTAACTGTGATAAGCTATTGATTAAAATTTGTGTCAGTTTCATATATATATATATATATATATATATATATATATATATATATATATTAAAAATAAAAAGAAAAAGTATATAAAATATATCATTTTTTATCCTTATAAAATTAAAAAAAAGAAAAATTATATAAAATTACATATTTTTTTTTATGTATTTAATATAGAATTGATATATAACAAGTAATTTGAAAAATATGTATTTCCTCTTCTAAAATTATGGAGAGATAAAATCTGTGAAGATGCAAACTTTTTCTCAAATGTAATTGAGTGGTTCCATTTTTATAAGGTTACCTCTCACACACACATATATGAATTTTTATAATATTTTATTTATTTAATATAAAATTGATATATGGCATTTAATGTGAATTTATTTTAAATTAAAAAATTTCTTTTTAAATATATTAACATAAATTAATATATTATTTACCAAATCAAATTTTAAATATGCAAATCTCTTTTTACAAGTTGAGAGTCTTGATTCCTATTAGTACTTGATAAATCTAAAGTTAAAATAAATTTACTCTAATTTCTAATAATATTATTTCATTTTATAATTTTATTTTATTTATATAATTTTATTTTTATTAAAATTATAATGTTATATATAATTACATAGATATATGACTAACCTTTGTCATTGATATTTTTCAAAAAAAATAATATATAGTTTAGAGTAATAATTTATTTTAAATATTAAATTTTAATAAATTTATTAATTAAATATAAATATAAAATTATGAAATATAATTTATAAATATAATTAATAACTTAATAGCATAAATGAAATTTAATTAAAGAGTGGAATTCAGCACATAAAATTTTTATGAAATTGAAAATGAATAAAGGTGAGAATAATAACATATTCCAAATATTAGGCTCCATAAAATTATTACGGATATTAAAATAGAAAATCCAATTTAAAAAAATCTAATTCATGTAAATCAAATATACTTCCCAGCTTAAGTACCAAATTCATGTAAATTTGTTATGGTTTAAGAGAGGATAAACAGTATCTGTCCACTTACCAGTGGAGACGTGCAGGAGGACTTGAAATTTACGGCATCGTTTCGCAAATTCCACAATATTCTCCCCTCCCTTTGTGTTCACATTCAGAGAAATATCGTATCTACGTTTTGCGAAAAGGTCTTAGGCTTTACATTCAAATATAAATGGTTTCCTATAGCAATGAGTAATCAGCATGTCAAGAGGAAATATAAACGAACCTGTCATCAAACACGGTGCTCGCCGCAATATTTACAATGGCGTCCAGATTTTTCCAGAGGTGCTCTTTGCTGCTCTCCGTGTCGATTCCAAGATTATGATCCGTTGCAATGTCTCCAACCACAGGAACAACTTTCTCAAATACGAAGCTCTCAAAGTTATCTCTACATTCCACGTTCCACGGGTCATAACCACATAACCAGTACATTGAACTATGTACATTGTCTTTCGTTGTAGTTGTTAATTTCTACAAATCTTTGACACTCATTTACTGTGTGTAAGAAGAGCATGTCCGCCGCACATGGATATATGACGTGTCCGCCGCACATGCCACCAAAAAAATTGTTCCTCGTCATCTCCAAAGGCACGCAGCTTCGCGACAGCTCAGGTGACGTTTACACAGCCGGAGCACAGTTTCCGTCAAACGACAGGCCGCGGGCTGTGATAAAATTCAGATAAAGTTGGCCCCCGGTGTGGAAAATTCGAGGGGTAAAATAAACCAATCTTAATAGATACCCGTAACTATGGCCTTTCCCTATACGACAGAAGTGGTTCGGTTTTGCTCACCCCAATGGTGCAGGAATGTAACACCGCAGTTAAAGTGAATTAGTTACCATTGGTTAAAGATTGTTAGTTAATTACTCTCTTTAATTTCTATGTTGTTTTATTTATTGTTTTGGGACAAAGGAAAAACTGAATGGAAAATTTTACTAATGACTTAAAGTTTATCTGTTATTAAGTTATTAGATAAAACAGGAAATACAAATTAAAAATAGATAAAGGAAAACCTTTCTTTGAAGACTGTGGGTGAAAAGTTTCCAGGATCAGAAAGTGGTTGGGAAAAACAGTTGGAAACAGTTACCCATCCTGGGGAATAAAAGGAAATTCCTAGAGAAGGATAGGGGTTCTGTGACACTTGCAAACTAAGGGGAAGTATTTCTTGAGCTGGTGGAAGACGAGTTGAAATTACTTCAGGAACCCTGAGAGCAAAAGATATACTTCTCTGTTGGAGACTGGATACAGTAATCCTGAGGTCTCCGCAGCTAGAAAGTTCCATTGTTTTCCTGTGGCGCTGACCAAGATCTGGAGTTCGGGGGTAAGAGGCGGACGTGATAGCCCCTCTTAACGGTTGGGAGGATCCCAGTCAAGGAAAAGAAAGGGCATTAATTCTTTACAGATAAGTACTCGGAACTGAGTAATGAAGGCTAAGACGTAGTCTTAGTGGAAATCTTTATAGCTGTTGTTTTCAAATAAGTATTATACAGGTAAACGTAGTTGCACTGTGATACAAAGAAACTGTAGATGTATATAAATAAATATTTGTGTTAATGAGTGTTGGAACGGTAGGTTGGACTTATGTGGAAATTATACTGTTAAAGTTGTTTCTTTTATAGAATCTGGGTAACTGGGTAAACCTGAAAAAGAAAGATTTAATCTGTGAGGGAAAATCTTTAAGGAAAGAAGACCCTTTGGTATTATTATTTTTTTTTTAAGAAAAGAAAGCAGGAAAAACACGGTTAATCTTGTCAGAGAATAAACACTTTAGAAGATAAATTGTAAACCCTAGCAATTAGACAGAGATCTTTCTTTTGATATCGTTATCATATAGAAGAAATGATTGCGAAAGGCAGAACCTTCAGGTATTAACTAAATTATAACAACGACAGTAGATAAATAAAGTTTTCATTCATTTCTTTATAACCATTCCAGGGTTCAGTGATGAGTTTTCATCCGACTGATACCCCGTACAATCCCAAAAGGAGAAGTAATCACACCAGAGCATGACAAACAGAAATGAGCAAAAAAAAAAAAAAAAACTGTGCACGCATAAAACAAGACCTCGAACCAAAGGTTCAAAAAACGGTGAAGGAAATTATACAGTTGTACCAAACAATAAAGAACTGGAACGAGAAAACAGTTAACCAAACTCGGCTGCCGAAAATATCCAGTCATAATAACTTAAAGAGCGTTCCAGATAGGGACACATTAAACTTCAAGAATCAGAAATGTGAAATAACATGTATATACAGGTATATGGTTACAATCTTGGGAGAACGAAAGTTCTTCCGGAAAATTGCAAATACTGTTAGGCAAAATCCATCAAAGTACATTTAGATAAATAACCCAACTAAACTCTCTTCTGCCGTAAAGACTATACAACTTCCATACAGTTCAAACTCAAAGAAAAATTTCAGCTAAGCCTGGTCAAGCTATAACATTATAATCCCATTCCATGTTAACCCTCGGTACCTGCAAGTTTCGCCAGCGAGAGAGAGGTTTAGAGCTGGAACAGGTCCCATACCCTTACATAAGATAGGGTTTGAATTTCTTGAGCGCACCTGCAAGTGCAAGGAACAGATTACAGACCTTTGTCAGAATTTGCATAAGAAAAACAAAATGTATACTGTAGAACTCAGGAGCGAGCCATGCAACCTGGTAAGAATTTGTGATTTTACCTGTGTGAGAGAGAGGTTTTCCGCGTGGGTTGGGAGCAATTTCCTGTTTCCAACAGAGCACGCACAGAACTTTTTATAAATGAATAGAAAACCCCAACGGCAGGAGATGAATTTCTTTTAACCTTTACAGATGAAAAATATAAGAGGAAGTGCTCGCAGAGAACTATAGCGCAAAAGGGTCAGGGCTCAAACCTGCTAAACAACGAGACCATGCCACCGGAGCTTGAATCCGAACAACGCAATGGAATAAACCTCCACGGAACTAAGAAAATACACATAGTTAAAATAAAAACCTGTAAACGATCCTGAGTTAAGCCTGGTGCTTGTTTTCTGCTAGAGATTAAACAACTAACGGGTTACCTGAACGGATGCCTTCCGAAGCATGGTTCTGGAGATTAGTCGGAGATCTGGGGTTGCGCCGAGGAGAAGATCGGAGACCCTGATTCTTCAGACCGGAGGAAGAAACCTGGAGCAGAGCACATAGGCAAAATGGCGCAAATGCCAAAAGCAACCTCGAGTTACCGCGGAATGAATAACGCGTTTTCCGAGAGATGCTGATTGTATGTCCCTACACCTGTCATCCAATATTAAACGCACAGTACTGGCATTGCAGAGATCTCTAAGTAGCCACTTGGCAGGAGGACGCCTTGCCATATGGCCCAAACATGGCGAAAGGGCCGGTAAAGGAGTTTGGAATGTGCGAAGTATTACCAATAAACCACGGAGACTTTAATAACAGTACATCATGATTATGATTTCATTTAAGATATGTAAGATTTAGTCCTGTCAATAGATAATGTATAATCCGGATTTTCGAACTGTGGTTATACTTTGTACCTCTGTTACAATTCACCCAAATCTTGTTTGTGATTGTATATTTATATGTAAATTATAATTATAGCGTGAAGGTTTTACTATATGGTAATTATGGTGAGGAGTTTTAGAATTTTTTTTATTACCCGTAAAATTTGGATGTTGAATGTTACAAGGAAGGACATATGATCGGGTGACTTGATGTGTCCATGTGATTGCTGTAGAGGAGAAGTTGAAGTAGGTATATTCAAAAAGTTGAGATGTCATCCAATCTGGTTAATGACGTGTAGAGTATGCAGCGTGCAGCAAGGACTCCCTTTACCAAATATATTCAGTTATTATCGTCTTTGACCTTCTACGAAGCTTTTAACATTCTACTTAAAATGACAGGCGGAGCCTTGAAAAATAGGACATCCTCAAGATACTTTTCCACGATTTCGTAATGAAGAGCAACATTGATTTATAGTATGGAAAATATTGCGTCATTATGAATGTTCACTATTTCGAATGGAGAAGGATTAAAACTCTCATAATTTTAATAATGCTCAATTTTAACCCTCACATATTCTTCTCTTCACTTACCTCACCTTTCCAAATTTTTTGGAAGATTGAATTATTGTATTTGACCCATTTTGCAAATTATCCTTTGTGTTGTGAATCACCTCAACTAGAAGAATAAAATTTAGTGATATTGAGTTTTGAAATGATTTTTAACCAATTTATTAATTGATGACTATTTTTAAAGAAACCATGTAATATGAGATTGTGAAAATAAATTGTGTAAAAATTATGGTGTTTGTAGATTTGCAAATGCTTATGAAGTTTTAATCGAAATTAAAATAGGCAAACTTAAGTTAATTCACAATTTAGAACAAAAATTTCAAATATGCAATAAGAAATAACACACATGCACAGAATATTTTTCCTAGGGAAAGTAATCTACTAAAAACTCCAATGCATGCTTGCATCAATATGATGAATAAAGATGTATTACATTTTCTTTGCTCAACTAAGCACAACATACAAGTGAATAACCTATCTTTCTAATCACTTAGAAGCTTTTACCTAGACTTAGTCAATTTCTACCTCTACTTGAGCACCTATTTCCTTGTGCAATTCCTTGAGAAAATGCCCCTATTATTTAGGATTTTATCCAAAATGGATTGCCCAATTCCCAAGGTCGATCATTTGACTGCATGCAACACTTGTACACACAAGACTAGTCTACAACTAATGTTACGCCGCCTTGGAACCTCCAACACAGCTGGGGAAATCAAATTCTCTATATGCACTAGTTATTTTGGGTTGATTTATTATTTAACTAGATGATCACTGAGTTTGACTGAAGTCCCAAGCACAACTGAGCTTCCACTAGTTCCTCCAATAGTTGGAACTAGTTTAACTGAAAACAACTTGAGATAACTTACCTTGATTGCTAAAAATTAGCAATCACACATTCTTAACTAAACTATAACTCCTCCAAGTCAAAGTTACTGAGTAAAATGGGTGACACAAGCCCTGTCATACAGGTTAACTGCATCCAATTTGTTTGTTGATGTGGAAATTTTAATTTTCTCAATTTAATGAAGGAAAAATCAAATTGAGAATTTCTTGTTGCAAATTTCAACACTCCCTCTCAGAAAGAAATGGATTATCAACCACCCTTATCCTGCACTTATGGAACTCGAACTTCCCCCTTGACAAAACGTTTGTCAAAATGTCAGAATATTGTTGCTTTGTCAAAATGTACTGTAGCAACATTATCCACCTCTGCACACTTTCCAATAAATGGTGATACCAGATATCTATATGCTTGAATCAATCATGAAATACGTGATTCTCATAGAGCTTAATGCGACTCTGATTATCATATTAGATCACAGTTGGATCCATCATCTCAGTAAATAGTCCAACAAGTATCCTTCTCATCCAAATCACCTCACATGCTTCTTGACTTGCAGCCATGTGTTCTTCTTTTGTCGTGTTGAGTGCCACATATTTTCTTCTTGTTGTACTAGCAAACAACTGTGGACCCAACACTGAAAATTCCATCACATGTACTCTTTCAATCAGATGGACTCCCTGCCCAATTTGCATCTGTGAAGCCACACAACTTCACTCTCTATGTTCGTATGTACCATAGTCCAAACTAGGTAGTGCCCGTGAGGTATCATAAAACATGTTTTGTTACCTTCCAAAATAATTTAGTTGGCCTAACCATAGCTTGGTTTAGTTGGTTAACTGCATAACATATATCTGGTCATGTGTTCACTAGATATATCATTGAACCCACTAGGTTTTGACAAATGGTAGCATACACTTCCTCACCTAAAGTGCCATCCTCCTTCCTCGAGTTGGTTGCTAGAGGTTTCTCCATGGGTTTACCACTCTCCATGTGGAATCTCTACAGTATCTCATTTGCATACTTGCCCTGAGACATTAATAGTTCCCCATTACCTTGTCATACTTCCAACCCGAGGAAGTAGTGCACGAGACCCGTGTCCTTCATTTCAAATTGCCTTGCAAGGTCCTCCTTGCAAGATTTGATCAACTACTCATCACCAGTTAAAATCAAATCATCAACATATAAGACAATAATAATAAATTTACCTTCTACCAAGATATGATATAGGTTTTCATCTACTTCAATTTTGGTGAAGTCCAAACCAGTGAGATAGTTATCAATCCTGGTGTACCAAGCATAGGGTGCTTGTTTGAGACCGTACAATGATCGCTTAGGTATGCGCACATGAGACTCCTGATCAAATGTCTCAAAAGATTATGGTTTCTCAATGTACACCTTCTCCTCAATAAATCCATTGAGAATTATTTTTTTTTACATCCATCTAGTGGATCTTCCACACCATTTGTGTTTCTAGTGAAATAATTAATCTAATGGATGAGTACCTTGGTACAAGAGAAAAAGTATCCTGATCTTCAGTTCCCTCAACTTGAGAGTACCCCTTAGCCACAAATATGGCCTTATGCTTCTCTATGCTTCCATATGTTGTATGCTTCACCTTGAAGATCCATCTCGAAACCACTATTGCTTTATATGTTGTTCTTGGGACCACTTCCCAAACACTTTTATTTTCAATCAATTCATATTCCTGCACCATTGCATCAACCCATACAATTTTCTTTAATGTTTCCTGAAAATAGGATGGCTTAGTCTCTACAAGATCAGTCATTAGAGTCATGTAGCCAATGTATCGATCAGATGACCTTCTCTTCCTACGCAAATTTGAAGGAGCTTCCACATTCTACCTCACATCCTACACAAGTATATTAGCTTTCCTAGTTCTTTTTCTCCCTTCTCTAGATGGTTCTGCTTGAGTGGATCGATGTCTCCACTCTCTTGTCCTTAATTTGTGGTCTCTCCAAAACTTCCTAAGGATCCACCTTTGGAGATAAAATCTGCTTTGCTGGTGGGATCTGAAGCTCCCTCTCAAGAGAGAACCACATGGCTTTCTCCTCGTCAAATTTTACATCATTTCGCACAAATATCATTATGAGGGATGACAAGTACACATGGTAGTTGTGAGGAGTTTATATGTAACCCAAAAATACCCCAAACTCTGTTGTCTGCTCAAGGTTCTTCCTTGATTCTTTGGAAACCCGATAGAAACAAAGGCTCCAAAAATCTTGAAGTATGACACATCCGACTTACTCCCCGAGAAAGCCTCCTCTGGTGTAATCATACCAAGGATCCGGTGAGGAATCTGGTTATGTAAATAGACTGTTGTGTTGCATGCTCCAGCCCAAAAATGTAGAGGTAGGCCTTGGTCATGCAACGTCACCCTCACTACTCCCACAATGCTACGGTTATTTCTCTCACCCACCCCATTTTGTTGTGCGTTGTGGGGTGTTGTAAACTCTCATCGAATGCCTTCTTTCACACTGAAAATTTTGAATGCATTCAACACGTACTCACCTCGATTATCGCTCTTGAGAGCCTTCACCGTCTTGTCGATTTCTTTCTCAACTAGTGCCTTGAATTCTGTGACCTTGGAGAATGTCTCATCTTCTTCCACATGAATAAGATCCAAGACTTCCTTGATAAGTCATCAATAAAAATGAAAAATATTTGTGTCTAGAATTGGAGGTTGTCGAGAAAGGTCCATGGACATCTGAGTGGATCCTTTCCAAGACTGTATGTGCTTTGTTGTCCCGATCGTGGAATGTGAATTTCGTGTACTTCCCTAAAGTACATCCTTTGCATACATCCTCTTGCTCAAGTGATCCTTTGGGGAGGCTAGTGGTTATTTGGTGCATAATCATCAAGACGTCGTGATGCAAATGTCTAAGTCTTTTGTGGCCTTGCTGACACGACCCATTCTCAACTAGTTGCGCTAGTAAGACTTAACAAAAATAATTGTAATTAAATTGGTTCTTTTAAAATAATTAATTAAAAAAAATGGAACTTTATTATTAAAGGAATATATATGTGTTTTTTTTCCATGTAATGATAAAACTGAGAACTACAACATATATATTTTTGATACTATAAATTAAAAATAAAAATTAACATTAACATAAAATTTAGTAATTTGAGTTTTAGTGAAAAAAATTAATATCTCGTATAAATTTGTAAATGATCAATTAAAATAATATTTTTAAATAATGTACAATATATGTTTTTAATAAATATTTGTATCTCAATTTGATAAATAAATTATCCAATCTGTAGGGGTGTCTAATCAAGTAGATGTAGATGGTAGGGATTTAATATATTTTAGAACATTTTTAGTATTCACAAATCAAAAGTTGAAATTTATTTTAAAAGTAACTATGTCATTTCTTTCCTTTTCAATTAAATTTAATTAACTCAAAAAATTCATATGAACCAGTGACATATGAAATGAATTATGATTTTTTTGAGAATATGGTATTGAGAAGCCATGGTATTGTCACTCATATGTATAAGTTACAAATCTCCATGGCAAAGTGAGACCATCTCCATAATTAAGATTTTTTTTGAATAATAATAATAATAATTTAAAATAAATTATAATTTAGTGAATTTATAGGATCTTTTTAAATTTTTGGAAATTTGAGTTATATAATAAAATGGGTGTTTTAATGTTTAAAATAAATTGATGTCTATTTATATTTAATAACCAATTAATTTATATAACAGTGAACATATAAAATATTTTACCAATAATAAATATTATTTTTAGTTAGCATGAACACAAAAAAAACCATTACATAAAATTATTTTGCAAATAATAAATAATAATTGTTTAAAAAATTAAAAGAGAACTTATTTTTTTTTTAAATAAAAAATATGATCATCATCTTTAAACATTGTTAAATATTTATTAATAATTTAAAGATAAATATAATTTAATACTAAAAATTCATAATCTAACCATAAAAATTTATTTAATTTTATATATTATTAAAATTGATTAAAATACTAATTAAAAAAAAAATTAATTACAATATACTTTAACAAATAGCTTGATAAATTTCTTTGTACCATTCCACTAAAAAAAAGCCAAATCCCAGATGTTCATAGAGTGAAGATTATTCCAACTTGCTTGTTTAATTAAAATATTTAGCACTTTGATATGGTAAAGCATCCAAGCCGTTATACCTTGCTAGATTATTGATCTAATGTGAATGAAGGGGTACTGGCGTAATGTGAATGAAGGGGTATTTGTTATCCTTTTTTCTAATTACTTTGATAATATTTTATATTTATTAGTTAATTTAAAATTTGTTAAATTAAAATAAAATTAATAATAATAATATTTATTTATTTATGACTTTCTCAAGAATTATTTTAATTATAATATGATTTTTAATAGAATCAGTTGAATTTTGAATTAATTTTTTTATATATTAAATTATAATTTATTAATAATTTAATTTATAATAAAAATAATAAATTTCTTTCTTTTAAATTTTTAGGTTTTATTTTATTATTTAAATATTTGTAATAGTGTTTTACTTATTATTTCTCTAAAATTTTAGGTTTTATTTTATTATTTAAATTCTTGTAATAGTATTTTCCTTATTGTATTTATGTTTGATCTCAATATTTTCTTAATAAGCCAAAGATCTATGTAAAACATATCTTCAATAATGAGGCAAATATAGTCACTCTCAAGATTAAGTAGAGCACTTGATCACTATTTAAATATGAAAAGTAATAGAACTAGAAATTGCTCCAAAAGGTACAAAGAGAGGTCGATAGGATTTTTAAATCAAAAAAACTGTACAAGAAAATAGAAATTGAGACGTCAAACTTAAGTTTTTTTTGTGTATTTTTTTCTTAAGTTTATAATATGTAACTATATTAGAGTTCTTTAACAAAAACATTCTCGAATGTTATTACAACAACATGCTGGAATATTAAATACTAAATTGATTATGTCATATTTTAAAGTAATCTAACTAATAGATGAGATGATATTTTACTTTACAAAAATTGAGTGTGCCAAGGATCCATTTATGCATGCGAAAGCATCTATAAAAAAGAAGAAATTATAATGTGGTAAGAAACAAGAAATTATAATGTGGTTAAAAATTGTATTTCTAGATTACAGTAAAAAATAACTATTTTATCTTGACTACACCCATTTTAAATACATATTGATTGGTTCTAATAGTTAAGAATACGTCCTTCTTGTAAAAGGTTAAAAGTTCAAATTCAAAAAGGTAGAAAATATACATCTAGGAATAAAATCACTAACCAAATACATTGCATTCATATTTAAGTATAGCTTCCTTCATAAATATGGATCATACATTGCAGTAAAAAATAAAATTTATCCTAACAATATAGCAACAAGATGTGGGATTCCACTATTTATTTAACTGGACATATATATTAATATGCAAACATAAAATCTAATTCTGCAATTGTCAAAGAAAATATAATAAAATATTAAGTGATGGAAAAAAATTATATTATGCAATAAAATCATGTGAATAAACCAGTGTTATTCTGTAACACCCACTTAAAATTGTTGTAAATTACAATTTTACCATGTTTTACAAAAAACGGTTGAATCAAGAATTGGTTGAAAACCGAATTCTTGAATCAGTTGAAATGAATAATGGTAACCGCAACTGGGATGACATAGACCAACTCTCCCCATGTAAAGTGGCTACCTCACTTGTGTAGAACTCCCGTTTGATCTGCTGCAACTGCAGTTCGGCAGACAAGGTGGGTTTCGAGGCCCGATCACAACTAACCCACATACAGCTGAAGATGAGGGAGTAGGAGTCGAGGCATTCTGCGGAGGTAAATTTGAGCAGAAGGCTTCGGGCATTGTGTAACAGTATTAAGTTTAAGACAAGATGAAAGAAAAATCATCAAAGTCAATGAAGTCTCATCAATAGCATAATGGAGAGGTTCCTCCCCTTTCCTTTAACAAACTACTGGATCCAGAGGCTTCATGGGATAAGGACCAACTAGGAGATGTATTACAATGGATTCGACAAGCTGTTGCACTTATATGTGATCTATTGTGGGGTGCTATTCCCTTGGTTGGTACTATTTGGATTGTTCTTTTTATGTTGTTGTCTTCAGTTGTTGTCTATTGTTATTATGCTATTGTGTCAAAAAAATCGACGAGGAAGAGTTCGGTGGCCATGGTACACTTCTTCAACAAGGAATGTTGCGTCCATCACTCTCTTCTTGGTGAAGCCTTTGCTTGCGACGGACATGCTTATCTGACCACTTCGACCACTTATTTTTGTGCGGTCAGTGCATTTTTAAAGATTGCTATGTTTGAGCCCTGGCTCAAATGGGTGTATGGTAAGTGATTAAAATATTTGTTAATTGTTATTATATAATATTTTGGTGAGAAGAAAGATATAAAGGAAAGATTATATATATAAATATTTATATAATTTTGTAGAGGCAATAAAAATAGAAGATGCATGTTTGATATTTTAAATATATGCCTTTGGAATGAGAGTCGATTGCTAAGAAAGGTGATTTTGGCTTACTCTTTTTATTATATAGTCTTCTTTTTTTTGAGTTAAAAGATATAAATAAAGATTATATATAGAATAATAATGATCTTTCTTGAGATAAGTTACCTATATCAAGGAAATGATATCTCATTAGTTTATTGGGATTTGATAAACCAATTTACTGTTGACTATTTGCATAAGAATGGATTTATCTTGGGAGTAGAAGATAAGTCCATTACGTTAAAGGAAATGATATCTCATTAGTTTATTGGGATTTGATAAACCAATTTACTGTTGACTATTTGCATAAGAATGGATTTATCTTGGGAGTAGAAGATAAGTCCATTGCGTTAATTCCTTTGTGAGGGTTTGCAAAGGTTACATGTTAACTTTGTTAATTATTTTAAAAGGTCTATCTAGCTCTTATGCCCAAATAAGGGTTAGTCATGCACCTTATTTTTAAAAGAGATTTTCTTGAGTAGATTCAAAGAGGGTAACTCTTTAATAAAATATTTACATAAGCAAGAAAATAGAAGAGGAATGCTCTTATTTTAAAAAGAGATTTTTTGTGCTCATTAAATTATGAAGTGATAACAAGTCTATTCCTGAATAGATTAAAGAGAGTGACTTTTGAATTATTTTCATAGTGAAGAAGAAAAGAGAAGTTTCTCACATTAATATTCTATTCATTAACCGTGTTGTAAATAATGATTTATTTAATAAATCCATGAATAAGTTACCATGATAGTGGTAGAGGTTAATGAATTAATAAATCCATGGATAGTATTCATAAATCCATGGGTAGTTTTCCATGGGGATGATGGAGATTAATTGTTTCATAAAACCATGGGTAGATTACCATGGTGTTTGCAAACATTAGTTATTTAATAAATCCATGAATAAATTACCATGATGTTGGTAAGTTAAGTTATTTAATAAATTCATGGTTAAAGGAACTAATCACTTTATTCATCTAAGTGATTATTTTATATTATCATCAACGTGATGTTAAATTCCTCTTGGAGGAAGATCTTGCATATACATGCAACATATGTATTAGATTTTAATTGAACAATAATATATATTTTTGTATGAAGAAAGATAGCTTGTAGTATTAAAACTACATTGAATATGATTGTTAGTTTAATCTTGAAAATAAGACATGTATTTATATTCTTCATTACGTATTTTTACATATGTTTACATGCTCACTAGCATTGAGACTTTCTTTGGAAAAACTCGTGAAGGAGGTTATGTGCTTCATTGTGTAAGCACTCTTTTAGGGAGAGTCCTTTGGAATCAGTATGCATTCGCATGCATGGAGGAAACAATTGTTATGTTAGGGTTAGCTATTTTGATTAAACTTATGTGAATCACATTCATAAATATCTTAACTGATGTATCAGTTTATTTTAAAGAAAGCTTGGGAGATGTAGCCATTGTCTTGCAGGAATGTGCTTATGCGACGTAAGCATTAGTTATTGTGATGACTTATAACCAGCACATATGAGGTATGTGTTATTAAAGAGAGAATGACAAGGTACTTTACTTGTTTTTCATGATTACACATTGATTAATACTTTATGAATCTTGACATCATTTTATGTTGAAGGCATCATAGTAGGGAATGATGGTGACATGTACGAAGGAATATTATGCTTGTCCTGTTGGCAGGTAAATGATTAATGTTCATGCAGATGAGTGCGAGTTGCAGGAAGGTTCAATGTACGATGGTCCATTGGAGGTACATTCATGCCACCAAGATCTGAAGATATGAAGATATGAAGACCAACGGATAAATGGTATCATATTTATTATAATGGCTTTAAGCTAGATATTTGCATATTTCCTTGTAATATTATATAAACAATGGTTAAGGGATGGTCTGCCTTATAAGCCATTGAGTGATGGGCTGAACACCCTCACGAGCGTTTAATAATAAAATTAAACGTTTGCTGGTTTTCACCCTACGGGGTTTCCAGGTATATTGGTGTTCAATGATGTGATTGATTATTGTGTCAAGTTGATGACGTGGATTCCCTTTCTTGTTGATATATTTATAATGCCAAGTATGTGATGACAACATGAAAAATGAAATGAGTGGAAGGTTACATCATATGGTATTATATTAATGAATTGTAATGGAAGCTGTTAATGGTTAAGGAGCTTACTATCCTTATTCTAAAGTTACATTATGAACTGGTAAAAACATTCTATTTAAGGATGAGTAAGAAATATTAATAGTGAATGGGTAATTACCTGTGAGTAACATGTATAAATTTTTTTTAACTCCTTACTTTTCCATGTGAAGTTATTGGTGTATGTTACAAGTGGTATCAGAGCTAAAGGTTCAAAAACTGGCACCTTTGGGATTTAGGGAAAAGAAATTGAGGGATCCGAGATGAAATGCGCATATGTAAAGGGAGGCATCACATCTCTAATCCAGGTTGAACAAAGAGTTTCAAGAGATAAGTATTATTATCTTTCTTTTCTTGAAACACTAGTTATTGCATTTATGGAAAATACACTGCTTACAAAGTAAATAACTATTGAGATAGAGTTTCTTTAAAAAGGATATGTATTTTCCATGTACATAAAACTTCTATTGTTGTGTTGAGGTTTTCATGAAAGCAGATGGGATTTTGGTTTCTTGAAAAATGAAACATGTGCATGTTTCTCTTGAAAATTTAACTAATATACATTTGATTCTTCTTGAGAGAAATATGTATATTTTGAAAATAAATCTTGCATGTGAATCTTGCAACTAAAAGAGACAAATATAGAGAAAAATGTGGTTTTAATTAATATGTAAGTTTGTGTATTTTCATACCAATAGTCCTTGTGCCATGATATGTAGGCATGCATAGGAATTTTATGTAAAAGGAGAGTATGTGGTTATTTAGCTAAAGCTTCTTGGAAAAAAAGAAGAAGGTAATTCTTAAAGATATTTCATGGGTTGAGAGATAGGTTAATGAGTTTTATTTTTCCTTGGAAAAGAGGTCATGAAGAATTATGTTAGTTTCTCATCATACTTTCTTGGAGAAAGTTTATGTTGAATTTTGTGTCAAAAGAACACTTGCTTCTTGGGAAAATATTATGTTGTTCTTACGAAAAAGAATAACCTCTTGAATATATTACATTGCTAGATGGATTATGTCAACTTTTTTATTTAGGTGTATTAAAGGTTAAGTTAAGCTTGTTAGTGTTGCATAGTTTGTCATGCATAAAAGAGGCTATCTATGATAAATTATTGAAAGCAAAGCATGAGCAAATTGCATGTAGAATCATAGAGGAACAAGGTTCTTTGAATGCCATTAAACTTCATCGAAAAGAACATAAGTTTATATGTGGAAAATGATAACATGTTTTGTTATCATACTTTAGAAAATATTCTTTGGAAAAGAAGATGAATTACATGTACAAAAAATAAAGTAATGTTTTGGTTTCCTTGAAATACATACATCGCTAATGTAGGTATAATATTTCGAGAATAAGGCATGTATTCTTATGTTTTATTACATTAGTTTTATGGAAAGGAAAACCATGTTTTGCATAACTATTATGTTATGTGTCATCGAAGAGGAATCATGAGTTTGCCTACTCAATTATGTTAAGTACTCTTTTGGAAAATTAAGATTAGAATCTTTATGCATTGTATGCATAGGAACAACAGCCAATGTGTTAGCTTTATTATATTTGCATGTTCCAAAGGCAAAATCTGAAGTGGTGGTTCTTTTGTTAAAGTTTAAGTAAGGTGAATGCACATTGTGTCATTTTCCATTAAAGGAATTTCTGAACAGATATAGTGATTCGTCTGGTACAAATGTGTGTGTGCGTGAAAGATGTCATAATAATGTGGGAACTATCTGACATGAATTGATAATTAGTTACTCACACTAATGTAGAGATATTAGAAGAAATCATGTTGTGACATTGTATTCACATCTTATATATGCACATGAATAGGTGTTAACAGATCTCTCAAAGAATTGATTATTTATTGATTAAAGTTTTATCTAATCATGCTATAAAATCTTGTCGATGCTGCTAAAAGAAAACATTGTTGTAGAGGAGCAATGTGAATTTCCTGATGGGAATGAGTACTGCAGTAGGGAGAGAAGTTCTTCAGATGAGATAAAGATAAGTATTTTATTTTATTTTAAGAAGTCTATGCATATGCATGTTGATTTCCTTTAAAGATGTATTGTTACATACATGGCATTGCATGAGCTTCCATTTAAAATAATTCTTAAAAAGTACATGCTATTATAATATACTTTTTGTGCATAAGAATATGCATATGAGATTAGTATGTGTATTATGCTTTATTTCTTTAGGAAAGAAAATATAAAAGCATGAAAGAAAAATAGTTACTTTTCATTTGAGCTTGAAGAGAAGCAATTGTTTTTGCATGCAATAAAATTTCTAAGTTACCATGCACTACTTAAAAAGAGGTGTGTGAAACTAATGCATGAATGCAAAGGATGAAGAAAGTCCTACTATAGAATGATAGAGTTGAATGAAGTCTCTTAATGGATCAAGTTATGAAACTTAACTTAATGACTAGTTGACTAACTAGTATTTGCACGAGTCGCCATGGATGCATTAAAACTATTAACTAGTTATGACTGAATAACTAATGAAGGTTATATGCATGAATCGATTTTGACTAAAGCTATTTGAAAGTTGTGAACAAGTGATTATGATAATTACTTTGTATGTCAGTCTGTTGGAATAGAACATTATGAGAATTGGAAATGTTTGCATAAGATAATATGTGCTTGAGAAATACATATTTACGATTAGCATTGTTTCTTATAGTAAGCATGGGTAGCTTAATAGAAACATAAGATCTGTGAAAAATAAAACATCGCAAACATGGCAATGTGGATTGCAACAGTAAACGTTAAAGTATCATGTTTTAATGTACAACACATGTATGTTACTTCCAGGGGGGAAGTTGTGACAGCTTCATTAAAGCTAACTAGTATTAACTAGCTAAAGACAATTTGTTTAATTTTCTTTTATCTGGCAAGAAAAACTTAAATCATCACTGTTGATGAAGCAAATTATTTGATTTGTTGAAATTAATTAATGAAAGAAAATATTTCTAAGCTGATGGTAAAAATGTTTCCAAGAATAGGAAGTGGTTGGGGACAGTTGGAAAGACAGTTACCTACTCCTCTAAGGATAAGCTGGATCCCTGGGGAGGATTAGGCATTCTGTGAAATTGGTAAAGGGGGAGTATTTTATCGAGCTGTTTGGGTCCAGTTGAAAATAGATTCCAGCAACCCTTGTAAAGCCAAAAACATCTGAGTGTGCCTGGAATTAGAGAATTGGACCAGACTGTCCTGAATTTCTCTTCCAGGCTTTTCTGAGTGTGACTGGATTTGCCATCGCGATGTCACAGCAGAAGAATCCATTTTTAACCCGTGACACTGTCCAGATTCTGGAGCAAGGGGGAAAGTGGAGGACGTAATAGCCTCACTTGATGGTTGGGAGGACCACAGCTTGAAAGACTAAATTTCCAGATAAATATAAATACATTTTAGTGTGGAATGATTGATTGTCTGGATGTGAAAAATGACTTGATCCTATGGATTAGGAGGAGCATTATGTTACCATTGTGGTAGTAGAACAAGTTAAGTAAAAGTTGTGTTATATTAAAATGAATTATTGAATGTATAAGTTCATTTATATTATTACTAATTTGTTTGAATGTCTTAGCAGATGCTAGG
Organism: Pinus albicaulis; assembly: GCA_034641835.2. Taxonomy (NCBI): domain Eukaryota; kingdom Viridiplantae; phylum Streptophyta; class Pinopsida; order Pinales; family Pinaceae; genus Pinus; species Pinus albicaulis. The sequence continues at coordinate 93,952,839 of CM076580.1, forward strand.
ATATGACCATGGTGCATTGATTGACCATTGGTACGATTATAGAGCTAGATGCTCTCTTAGTGCTTTTTTAAGTACTGTATGGATGTCTTTGGCAGGAGCTAAGATAGTGTGCACGTGATGCATTTATGAGAGGGTTAGTTCTCTCTGAGTACTTATGTAAGTACTTTGATTAAAACATCTCTTTATATTGCAATATTGTTTGATAGTTGCAAATATTTTTATTTTGAAAACTATGTGACTAATGTGATGGAATTATTAGTCATACATTACAGGTGTTGATGGGTGTTCAACCATTCTCAGAAATCTTGCGCAAAAGCCATAATTTCTTCCAATAGTAATTGGTTGGTAAGTTCGTATAGATATTTTTCCATACTTTTGTGAACTGAATAAGGGATAAGCAGTTAGAAATGGAAATGAAATTTTCTTTGTGCTATACATGCTTATAAATATGGATAAAAACATTATTGTTTCAATTAATGATATTTAAGGAAACGAAAGTGTCTCATTGCCAAGGGGAAGGAGCCCCTTTGCATTGCTTATATTATTATATCATGAGTATAAGTTTAAATTTCAGTGAGAAAAGCACACCGAGGATGGTGTTCTCTTCAGGGGGAGAGTACGTAACACCCACGTAAAATTGTTGTAAATTAGAATTTTACCATGTTTTACAAAAAACAGTTGAATCAAGAATTGGTTGAAAACCGAATTCTTGAATCAGTTGAAATGAATAATGGTAACCGCAACCGGGACGACATAGACCAACTCTCCCCATGTAAATTGGCTACCTCACTTGTGTAGAACTCCCGTTTGATCTGTTGCAACTGCAGTTCGACAGACAAGGTGGGTTTCTAGGCCCGATCACAACTAACCCACATACAGCTGAAGATGAGGGAGTAGGAGTCGAGGCATTCTGCGGAGGTAAATTTGAGCAGAAGGCTTCGGGCATTGTGTAACAGTATTAAGTTTAAGACAAGATGAAAGAAAAATCATCAAAGTCAACGAAGTGTCATCAACAGCATAATGGAGAGGTTCCTCCCTTTTCCTTTAACAAACTACTGGATCCAGAGGCTTCATGGGATAAGGACCAACTAGGAGATGTATTAAAATGGATTCGACAAGCTGTTGCACTTATATGTGGTCTATTGTGGGGTGCTATTCCCTTGGTTGGTACTATTTGGATTGTTCTTTTTATGCTGTTGTCTTCAGGTGTTGTCTATTGTTATTATGCTATTGTGTTAAAAAAATCGATGAGGAAGAGTTCGGTGGCCATGGTACACTTCTTCAAGAAGGAATGTTGCGTCCATCACTCTCTTCTTGGTGAAGCCTTTGCTTGCGGCAGACATGCTTATCTGACCACTTCGACCACTTCTTTTTGTGCGGTCAATGCATTTTTAAAGATTGCTATGTTCGAGCCCTGGCTCAAATGGGTGTATGGTAAGTGATTAAAATATTTGTTAATTGTTATTATATAATATTTTGGTGAGAAGAAAGATATAAAGGAAAGATTATATATATAAATATTTATATAATTTTGTAGAGTCAATAAAAATAGAATATGCATGTTTTATATTTTAAATATATGCCTTTGGAATGAAATTGAATTTTGAAATTTGATTTTGGCTTACTATTTTTATTATATAGTCTTCTTTTTTTTTAGTTAAAAGATATAAATAAAGATTATATATAGAATACTAATGATCTTTCTTGAGATAAGTTAGCTATATCAAGGAAATGGTATTTCATTAGGTTATTGGGATTTGATCGAAATAAATTCACTATTGACTATTTTCGTAAGAATTTATTTCTCTTGGGAGTAGAAGATAAGTCCATTGTGTTATTACCTATATCAAGGAAATGATATCTCATTGAATTTATTGGGTTGATAAACCAATTTCTTGTTCACTATTTGCATAAAAATGGTTATCTTGGGAGTAGAAGATAAGTCCATTGTGTTAATTCATTCGCAAGGGTTTGCAAAGGTTACATGTTAACTTTGTTAATTATTTTAAAAGGTCTATCTAGCTCTTATGCCCAAATAAGGGTTAGTAATGCACCTTATTTTTAAAAGAGATTTTTTTGAATAGATTCAAAGAGGGTAACTCTTTAATAAAATATTTACATAAGCACGAAAATAGAAGAGGAATGCTCTTATTTTAAAAAGAGATTTTTTGTACTCATTAAATTATGAAGTGATAACAAGTCTACTCTTGAATAGATTAAAGAGAGTGACTTTGGAATTATTTTCATAGTGAAGAGGAAAATAGAAGTTTCTCACATTAATATTCTATTCATTAACCATGTTGTAAATAGTAATTTATTTAATAAATCCATGAATAAGTTACCATGATAGTGGTAGAGGTTAATGAATTAATAAATCCATGGATAGTATTCATAAATCCATGGGTAGTTTTCCATGGGGATGATGGAGATTAATTGTTTCATAAAACCAAGGGTAGATTACCATGGTGTTTGCAAACATTAGTTATTTAATAAATCCATGAATAAATTACCATGATGTTGGTAAGTTAAGTTATTTAATAAATTCATGGTTAAAGGAACTAATCGGTTTATTCATCTAAGTGATTATTTTATATTATCATCAACGTGATGTTAAATTCCTCTTGGAGGAAGATCTTGCAAATACATGCAACATATGTATTAGCTTTTAATTGAACAATAATATGTATTTTTGTATGAAGAAAGATAGCTTGTAGTATTAAAACTACATTGAATATGATTGTTAGTTTAATCTTGAAAATAAGACATGTATATATATTCTTCATTACGTATGTTTACATGCTCACTAGCATTGAGACTTTCTTTGGAAAGACTCGTGAAGGAGGTTATGTGCTTCATTGTGTAAGCACTCCTTTAGGGAGAGTATTTTGGAATCGGTATGCATTCACATGCATGGAGGAAACAATTGTTATGTTAGCTTGCATTCCATGCACTAAAAGTAATAGCTTAAGGGTTAGCTATTCTGATTAAACTTATGTAAATCACATGCATAAATATCTTAACTGACGTATCAGTTTATTTTAAGGAAAGCTTTGGAGATGTGGCCATTTTCTTGCAGGAATGTGCTTATGCGACGTAAGCATTAGTTATTGTGATGACTTACAACCAGCACATATGACGTATGTGTTATTAAAGAGAGAATGACAAGGTACTTTACTTGTTTGTCATGATTACACATTGATTAATACTTTATGAATCTTGACATCGTTTTATGTTGAAGGCATCATAGCAGGGAATGATGGTGACATGTATGAAGGAATATTATGCTTGTCCTGGTGGCAGGTAAATGATTAATGTTCATGGAGATGAGTGCGAGTTGCAGGAAGGTTCAATGTACGATGGTCCATTGGAGGTACATCCATGCCACCAAGATCTGAAAATATGAAGATATGAAGACCAGAGGGTAAATGGTATCATATTTATTGTAATGGCTTTAAGCTAGATATTTGCATATTTCCTTGTAATATTATATAAACGATGGTTAAGGGATGGTCTCCCTTATAAGCTGTTGAGTGATGGGCTAAACACCTTCACGAGCCTTTAATAATAAAATTAAACGTTTCCTGGTTTTCACGCTATGGGGTTTCCAGGGTATATTGGTGTTCAATGATGTGATTGATTATTGTGTCAAGTTGATGATGTTGATTCCCTTTCTTGTTGTGATATTCATAATGTCGTATGTGATGACAACATGAAAAATGAAATGAGTGGAAGTTTACATCATATGGTATTATATTAATGAATTGTAAGGGAAGCTATTAATGGTTAAGGAGCTTACTATCCATATTCTAAAGTTACATTATGAACTGGTAAAAACATTATAGGTAAGGATGAGTAAGGAATATTAATAGTGAATGGGTAATTACATGTGAGTAACATGTATAAAAAATTTTAACTCCTTACTTTTCCATGTGAAGTTATTGGTGTATGTTACATATTCTATGTGAATTGCAAGGTTTCACCAACGTTAGTGTCCCCTGCGAACAATAAGAGTACCCTAATGGCTTTTCCTTGAATGGGACTACCATGATGGCTTGCCCTTCACCTTCAATTCCACACTCTCACATTGTAACCCATGACTTAGTTGGTACTCTTGTGGCTTGTCCTTCACATTCACTTCGTCCACTCTAACATCCCTTTATAGATCTCGTACTGTGTCGACTATCCATGGGCACTGAAACACTCACACAAAAAACAATTGTTTATTTTACCTATGGTTTACGTAAGAATTACCATAAACATAACTCATGTATTTAAATCAAAGGTGCTTGACATAACTATTAATGTTTTACTATGTATCTGATGGTTAATACATTCAAGTCCTTCTTATAAACCGTGATTGACATAATCCACAGTTGGCTTTATACGAGAATGTTATATCCAAAGTCTTCTTGCTAACCACATAGAGAATTTACGCTATTGTATTTATAAAGTTTGATATTTCACAAGATGTCATAGCTCTGCAATTAATTAGGGTTTATCGGGAATCGAATGCTTAATCGGCTATGAGCTGGTGCATACTGCACATTTATTAATCTCGGTTTATGCGTGTACTTCCCACAACAGTTGGTGATGGACTAAGATTTGGAATGAGATTCAAGGCAGTCCGAGCTCATCCCCACTGTCTATCTTTCCAGAGATCCACAGTCCAGGTCATTTAGCGGGACGACTTGGTGATCCACGCCATAACCCTAGCCATCCCTCCTTATGCTTCGAATTTTGCTTCTCTGGTATTTATTTCTCATTTGGTTTCTACAGTTTAGAGAGATGCCCAATGTGATATGCATGTTTGAGACCAGCTATAGGTTGCATAACTTTGGGTATCCCATTCATCGTTTACAATGGAGGACAGTTTCTATCTGGCATTCCTATTGCTTGAATCCTCGGCACTAAAGTGGAAATCCCCTCAACATTAACCAGGTAATCACAACAACAATCAATATAAATATTTCTTAGTTTACCTTTATGTATTCATTATAGTGTTACCATTCAACGAATTTGTAACCCTTGAATCTGTATTTGATGTTTTCTAGCTACTCAATGCTGGAGGAAATGCGAAACTCACTTCTTATAGGTACTTGTTTTTTATTATTTCTATTTATATTTTCCACTGCGTAATACATCTATCTCTTGTTTTATAATCAGAATCTCATATTCCATTTCCTTTTCATTGCTTGCAGGAGAGGTTATAAAAATTTGGAGGTCAGTCTCCTTGCATCCTGTCATTTTCGATACCCTCTGATCTAATCCCAATAGTTGGCTCCAGGTATGCTTCTTTGGGGATTCCGCACAGTGGCAAGTTTTCGAATGCATCTCATGCATTTAGCATTTTCCAAAAATGAAGACTTCTTCTGAGTTGTTAATTTAATGTCTCTGCAAATGACCATGATATTTTTCTTTGGATTTTAGTTACAGTTTTAAGGGTTCTGTCTTCTCTAGTCGTGAATACCCTTCTTTTTATGATACACAAGGTTTTCTTAAGAGTACATAGATATTTCGTTTGACTATTTGTCGATACCCAAACTTCGGCCTTCAGGGTTCGAAATATTTTTTATAAGAGGAAATATATAGTCAAATTTGTACAGTTAATGTTGAAATAAGTATTTTCAGATTTTATTACTATTGTTCTTTCTTGTGTAATTAACCAGTTCACGGTTCTTACTCTACACTTCCTTCATTAAATAAATATGTTGCTTACAGAGATGGGTACCCTAGGTTTCTGTATATTTTATATTCAATTTTCTCCATCTATTTCATCGTTGTAGAATTTTTGCTCGAGGGTTTTTATCTGTATGTAATTTCAATACTTTGTTTACTTCACTGATAAAGATTTATGAAAATATTTATTCTATTTTATTTCGTAATATTTATTTTCTTGCAGGTGTTCGGACCACCGAACCACACCGTCCATGTATATTATTGAAGGGATCTTTTGGTGTTTTCACGGCGTTTTCCTTAATATGCAGTAATATAATTCTCGTAACTTCACAACCCATATATATATATATATATATATATATATATATATATATATATATATATATATATATATATATATTTCTAACAATATATAGCTTTTATGAATCTAGATAGATAGATCAGGAAAGTTTTCTAAGAGAGAATTATTATTCATGGTTTATCTAAAAGAACAGTGTTCAGCGGTGAAATATATTATAACACAGTCAGTCTAAATACCTGTCACTGTATAAAATAACATAAAGAACAATAATTCTGTTCTATCTAATAATAATAAACAGATATTTACTTATCTGGAAAAATTGAATCAGACTGTGGTGTCCCCCCAACCAACAAGAGAGGCTATGGCGTCCTTCTCTTCCCTCGTGCTTCCACTAAAAGGTACGGGTTGGCAGTATATTTTCTGTTGTGACCTCAGGATTACAAGTCTAGTTAGTACCAGGAATCTTCAGGAATTCTCTGAGTGTTTTCCAGTAGTCTACTAGCTTAGGAAACTCTCCACTCTTCCTTAGCCCTACAACAAAACCCCTACTCCTCACTGGGATGAGTCTCTTATCCCTAGAGGAGAAGCTAACTGTTCAAACTGTCCAACCATCTTTTCAGTTTTTGGAAAACATTTACCAACAGTATTTTCACTTTTACTTTCCATAACCAATTTTATTATTTATAATTAAAAAGAAGGAAAAATTACTTTTCTAGCAAAATAATAATTGTTTAAGTATTTTTCCTTAAACCATAATTAAAATGTATTTTAACTAGTTAACAAGTAGTTATTCTTAATGCAGCTGTCACAGACACATAGCTTCTTATTTTATTATGTGTGTGCTCATGATAATTTTCCCCGAAACATATTTATTTACCTCTTATTCTTGTTTTTTTCCTTATGCAAAGACTTAAATTATGATTAGAAGTAATTGATAGAAAATATATTATTTGCCTAAGTATGCAATATTTTTAGATATTTTAATTTTGAATGATTTTCTTTCCAAGATTATGAATAAAATTCACTACACCAATTTAAAACTCATGTAGGGATATAGCAACAATATCTAGAAATAAAAACATAAAATATAGGAGATTATTGTTTTTTTCATTATGCAAAGACTTAACTTATGATGGGAAGTAATTAATAGAAAATATATTATTTACCTAATTATCAAATATTTTTAAATATTTTAATTTTGAATGATTTTATTGCAAAGCTTAATCTTAAAAAATCACTACACCTATTTAAAAATCATGCACTCATATAGCAACAATATCTAGAAATAAAAACATATAATATATGAGGTAGTTATCTATATTGAAATATTTATTTTTGCAATGTTAAATATTATAAATTATAATGGTCAATGCTATGACAACGTTGTTTTATCCACATTTAATGAAATTATTTATTTAATCAATAATGTCCCCCCAATCAGGGTGAGAAAGGGTATAACAATCCACTTCAGGATTTGGGTGATGGGAGGGACGTCCGAGGATAAGTCTGGGAGGCGTCCAAACGTCACCTCGAGCATGCAATATCATATGCGAATTAAGGTGAAGGAAATGTGGGGTCATCCATAACTACCACACGCGATAGGTGGTTGATATGGTGGTAGGATCTTGAGGAAATGGGCATTTCCCCTTAGGTAATTATGTGGTGTTGGTGCTCTGCAGTGGGGGGTTCATGGTGGAGGTGCTTCTTGTCACAACTATTTCTTCATCCAAACCGTATGGAAAGCAATTTTTGGTATGTTACTCCTCTCACCTCCCTTTTGGGCTTGGTGATTGTAGGTTACAGTTGTGAAATTGAAAGGGTAGTGAGTTGGCCTAGTCCAGTTTGGAACTAAGTGCATATGCATGAAGTTTCAAGGCATGAAGTCATGTATATAAATTTTTTTGTTTCTATCTCTGTTTCAGTGAAGTTTGGCATTATGTGCTCCCGAATGGGAATTTTTATCTTTGTTTTTTGGGTGTTGGGGGATGGGAAGGTATGTCTTTGTTTGTGGGTGTCAGGAAACATCCGACTCTTTGCGGCCTGTAAGCAATAGAAGCTATCTTAAAAGGTGGGATTTTTGTCATGATTTGTGGCGGAAGGGACTATTATGGGTGTCTGTGTCTATGGGTATGGGTATGATTTGGGTGAAGCCTCAGTTTGTCAAGGACCACCTCAGAGCTGATAATGTTCAAGATTGTAGTGGTGGGAATGAGCATGTCTGTACGACTTTCTGGTTCACAGGATGACTCTCAGATATGTGAAATAATGGAGTGGCTCTACTGATATGTTATGGGATTTGTTTTGGTGACGTAACCTGACTCATGATTGTCTTTTTGTGCCCGCTCCTGACAATGCAATAATTATTGGTAATAGTAGCGCCCTGTCCGACAATGTGAATATTTCGTGGCTCAGGTTGGTCACGGAGGTTCTATACCGACATAGATACATTGAAAAGGATAATTTTCAGGTAAATATGGTTCGAGGTACTAAAACCACATGGGTTGGTGGATAGGGAAGTGGAAACAGGTATAGGAAGAGAAAGTAAAATATAAAGGCCTCCGGCATCAAACCGAGAAAGAGTGGTCAACGTACTAATGCATAGAGAATATAGGAGGCAATGAAGGAATATGATTTACGCACACCTACGGAGGTCAGGCAGTTGATTAAAACTTGGGAAACAAACCAGAACTGTCATCTAGCCGTGAAATTAAAGGTAGAGGACTAGCAGGATCTTGTCTCGGATCAAGGAAACACACAGGGTCGTATCACTCAGTACAAGCACATGATGCACCTGTATAAGATAATAATGAGCCTGGTGGCTCGAGCTATAATGGCACCTCCAGGGAATGCCATGGAACCAGACCTGGGATTGCAGGAAATTTAAAGAGAACTACCGCTAATTTAGGTTTAGATCCAACATGAGAAAAAATGCCTTGGCCTCATTTAAGGGTACATCCCGTACCTCCCTTACTCAGAGTTGCTGAGGTTGAGTGCTCATGAACCAGCTCTAGTGGAATCTTCTGATTAGATGATGTCTTCATGCTTACTTTTTTGGGAATTTTGTTATTTTTTTTTTATAGTTATATATGTCGAGTACTATAGAATTTTGTGGATATCTAGGGAGAAAATGTTGGGTAGATTTGCAGGCTTACAGAGCCTTGAAGGATAGATGTAAAAAATTCAAATTTTGGTTGGCCTATAATTCATATAAGTGGAAAATAAACCTGGTTTCCCATAGGGTAGGTTGAGGTCAGCGAACGTCTACTATATGACTGTAATCTGCTTTTAAATTTGCATGAATGACCAAAAAAAGAAAAATTTCCAATGTGTGAGGTTGATATGTTGTCGGTACATACAAAAAACACCATTGAGCTTTCTAAATGTGATACTTATTCATATGTTCGGTGGCCCTTAAGCAAGGCTGGGCATTTTGGGCTTGTGGAAAAAGTAAAAAAAGTTGTTAGGGTTGTTTCCTTTGATGAGATGAGTGTAAGATCATTCATTTAGGTTGACTGTGAGCACTGAAATGCTTGACATATCATTATGTGTGGAGCTGATGGCGGCATTATAGTTGATTACCTGCTAAATTTGTCAACTTTATATGTTTTTCAACTCAAAACCAAGTTTCTTGGAGCAGAATAATTTATTCTACTTATAGTGGTCCTCACATAACTTGTTCAGTTTCCTCCAACATTTTCAAGTGGGAGAAACTTAATAGTTTTCAAGGACCACTGGAACTAATCGTACAAGAAAATAACAAACTACTCAAACTTAAAATTTTCTTCAACACCTTCTAAATTCCACACCCCTCACCTACAATCTTGTTGGAATTGGTAACCCAAACGAGACTGGTTACTATCTGAACATTGTATGCTGGCTCCTACTCTTTGTGAACAATATCTTTAACGTAAATAAATGGGGTGGTTCCGAATTATCTAAATTTTGATTTTATTAAAAAAAATGTTGAGTTTCAAGGGATTCTTTATAAACAAGTTGAAGGACATAACTATATTGGAAACTTCTATGGTAAAATTTGAAAGCCAAGAAAGTTGTAAGTTGTATATATCATTCAAACTGGATTGGAGTAAACCTCTAAAACACAAATGGCAAGAAAACAATTTAGATGTGTCAATGTTGCATTTTTATTTGATGGTTGGATTTGTCTTTCCAAACCTAGTCAAATTTACATGAGTGAAATATGAAGCATTTGGATGCATTTTTCATACTAATGCATGGTCATGCTCATGTTGTACTTAGGGTAAGAAGACTATGATTCAGGTATGAATTTACAAGAATATGTTTATTTATGGATGCAATTAACATGATAATCTTTGCCTTTCCATGTTTCACATTTAAGTAGCCAACTCTTTTTTCTTAAAAAAAACCATTACCCTTAAATCACTCCCTTTCATATTCTTGAACATTTTCCTGGTTTGTTAGCTGGAAGGACATATATCTATTGAAGGGTATAGACCCAAAATTACTCTTTATAAAAAAATCCTTGTGGCTTTGGGAATTTCAGGTAAGTGTTTTGCAATTTTTTTGTTAATAACACTGATATAGAATTAAATTACAATTATTTTTTATAATTATTTTAAAACTAATTCTGCAACTATCATAAAGATCAATGTCCAACTATCATAACTTTTTTTTTTTTTTCATTAACAATTCTAACCTAGCCATGGAAGTATTTAATAAGTTGCAATTATCATGTTATAATGAATGCATTGCAATTATGATGTTAATGATATTTTCCCCCAAGTCCTTCAAACATTGGAGCATTGGATTTGTTCCATGGGCACTTTGTTTGAATATTTTTTCCAAGCAATCAAATCTAAACTCCTTTTAAAGAACATGTAGGTTGTAATATGGAAATAAAGGATTGTCTTTTATGTTTGTTTTTCTGTATGATAATATTAATTTATATTATATGTTGTAATGGTTTTGAAATATTTTGATGGTGTTTTTTTAAATAAAATAATATGGTTGTGCACTTTATTGGGAAAAAAATGGGAAAATTGATAGATAGATAGATAGAAAACATTTTTGTAAATTTTTTGTTGGAAAATTTAAATTTCATAAATCAAGTTTATATTATCAAAATAAATTTTTATTATTCAATATTATTAGAAATATAAACGTAAAATTACAAGTATAAATATATCTTAACTCTAGATTTATAATGCATTAAGAGGGTTCAAATCTTTCAATTTCTAAGTCTTTATTAAAGTATAAAACTTGAGGAGATAACTGCACCTCAAGGGATTTCATTCTAGATACATTAAAATTAAGATGGACTTACACTTATATATATATATATATATATATATATATATATATATATATATGAACTTGAATCAATCATAGAGTCAAAGTTGTTGGGTCCAAAGTATGTGGTTTTTAGATACATGATTTTTTTGACATATGGTATATTCTCTATAATATTGCATGTAATGAAGCCTATAAATAGGTTTCAAACTCTCTTTTTAAGAAGTATTTTGGTCAAGTGTCTATTAAGAGTCTATTAAGGTATTATTTTTTGATTAAAATAATATAAAACAATAATTAAAGTTCTTGGTGGTGTTAAAATTATTGGTTCAAAACTCAATGAGAAAAAATCTAGTCGTGTTAAAGTTGATATGGTCTACTATGAATATGATCTCTAAATGATTGTGATTTTGACATCCTAGAAATCTCTAAACAGTTTTTCAAACAAAAATTAACCATATAATAATCTCTAAAATCACATAATTTAGTAAAAAAAAACACAATATTTGATATCCTATACAATTGTGTAACTTTTACATTTTAATACAGTAATTTAATAAAAATCAATTAATAATAACAAATAAAACATGAAATAATCATTTAATAAGCCATTACTACTATATTTAGTAATCATGAAATAAACATTACACAACCATGATTCAATGGACTTTTGATTCCTGCATTACAAAAAAATATCCAACGAAGCATTCTCTTTGAATTCCTCAAGTACCTTATGGACCTTTTAACCTAGGCTTAGTAAGAAATAAACCAAAAAACATTCTTCTAATCTCCTTAATCAGAATCATAGAATATTACCAAAGAAAACTGCTTTGCACCCCATCTCATAGCATAAAATAGAAGATGTTGACTAGATTTGCAGACTGGCAGCGCCAACCATTCTCACTTCAACACATATTTGACTAGTTTGGCACATATCTGACTAGTCCAGAGATATGAACATGAAAAGTAATGAACCCAATCAATAAATTTGGCGTCGAAGTTGAAGCATGTCACAGAGCAAAAGAAGCACAATGGAAAATGGCGAATCACATAAGAGAAAAGGAAGCACAATGGAAAAAGGCGGAGCACAATAAGCTTCCACTCAATCCGTGAAGATACAAACATATATATAACAGCTCAAGAACCAACTTTACCAGACCCGACCATCGAATTCCGATGATTCAGAAGTTATCAATAAAGTAGGTGGGGACTTTTTTTAATGTTCAAGAATCAAGAATATGACTAGTCACACCACCTTTTCAATTAGATACAACTAGAAGTTGCCCTAAAATGTGCAAAGAGAGGTCGATAGGATTGTTAAATTGTGATAATTTCAAGGACATGTATAATTGAATTCAACATCCCAATATTATCAGCCTTTCAAAGGATAATACAAGACTATTTAAATAAAAAAATGAAAAGTACAATCTCAACCCATTAATTGACTCAAAACCTCTAAAAATAGACATGCTAATCTTAGTTCACACATACATGATTGACACTTTCTAAATTACAACTCTAGCATGATTGCCACATATTAAATTTAGACTATTTATAAATTGCCTAAAACTGCATGCTAACTGAATGTCACTTAGAGATAATCTGCAACATTCAAAATATTCTAAAATATTATGTAGGGATTAAATCCTTAAGTCATTAATAATTAAATTAAAATTATAAATTCCTATTCCAAAATAAATACACATGCATATATAATTAAATATCAATTTATATTAACATTCAACATCCAAATTTTACGGGTAATAAAAAAAATTCTAAAACTCCTCACCATAATTACCATATAGTAAAACCTTCACGCTATAATTATAATTTACATATAAATATACAATCACAAACAAGATTTGGGTGAATTGTAACAGAGGTACAAAGTATAACCACAGTTCGAAAATCCGGATTATACATTATCTATTGACAGGACTAAATCTTACATATCTTAAATGAAATCATAATCATGATGTACTGTTATTAAAGTCTCCGTGGTTTATTGGTAATACTTCGCACATTCCAAACTCCTTTACCGGCCCTTTCGCCATGTTTGGGCCATATGGCAAGGCGTCCTCCTGCCAAGTGGCTACTTAGAGATCTCTGCGATGCCAGTACTATGCATTTAATATTGGATGACAGGTGTAGGGACATACAGTCAGCATCTCTCGGAAAACGCGTTATTCATTCCGCGGTAACTCGAGGTTGCTTTTGGCATTTGCGCCATTTTGCCTATGTGCTCTGCTCCAGGTTTTTTCCTCCGGTCTGAAGAATCAGGGTCTACGATCTTCTCCTCGGCGCAACCCCAGATCTCCGACTAATCTCCAGAACCATGCTTCGGAAGGCATCCGTTCAGGTAACCCGTTAGTTGTTTAATCTCCAGCAGAAAACAAGCACCAGGCTTAACTCAGGATCGTTTACAGGTTTTTATTTTAACTATGTGTATTTTCTTAGTTCCGTGGAGGTTTATTCCATTGCGCTGTTCGGATTCAAGCTCCGGTGGCATGGTCTCGTTGTTTAGCAGGTTTGAGCTTTTTGACCCTTTTGTATTTGCTAGTTCTCTGCGAAACTCACTTCCTCTTATATTTTTCATCGCGCCAAAGGTTAAAAAGAAATTCATCTCCTTGCCCGTTGGGGTTTTCTATTCATTTATAAAAGTTAAATGCGTGCTCTGTTGGAAAGCAGGAAATTGCTCCTTGGAAAACCTCTTTCCACCCCTTAGGTAAAATCCTAGAATTCTTACCGGGTTGCATGGCTACTCTGAGTTCTACGTTATACATTTTGTTTTTCTTATGCAAATTCGACAGATGCATGTCTGTTCTTGCACTTGCGAGTGCGTAAAAATTCAAACCCTATCTTATGTAAGGGTATGGGACCTCCCCTATTCAGCTCTAAACCTCACATTACGTGCAGCGAAGCACGAGAATGTAGGGTTAACATGGAATGGGATTATAATGTTATAGCTTGACCAGGCTTAGCTGAACTTTTTCTTTGAGTTTGAACTGTATGGAAGTTGTATAGTCTTTACGGCAGAAGAGAGTTTAGTTGGGTTATTTCTCTAAATGTACTTTGATGGATTTTGCCTAACAGTATTTGCAATTTTCCGGAAGAACTTTCGTTCTCCCAAGATTGTAACCATATACCTGTATATACATGTTATTTCACATTTCTGATTCTCGAAGTTTAATGTGTCCCTATCTGGAACGCTCTTTAAGTTATTATGACTGGATATTTTCGGCAGCCGAGTTTGGTTAACTGTTTTCTCATTCCAGTTCTTTATTGTTTGGTACAACTGTATAATTTCCTTCACCGTTTTTGAACCTTTGGTTCGAGGTCTTGTTTTATGCGTGCACAGTTTTTTTTTTGCTCATTTCTGTTTGTCATGCTGTGGTGTGATTACTTCTCCTTTTGGGATTGTACGAGGTATCAGTCGGATGGAAACTCATCACTGAACCCTGGAATGGTTATAAAGAAATGAATGAAAACTTTATTTATCTACTGTCGTTGTTATAGTTTAGTTAATACCTGAAGGTTCTGCCTGTCGCAATCATTTCTTCCATATGATAACGATATCAAAAGAAAGATCTCTGTCTAATTGCTAGGGTTTACAATTTATCTTCTAAAGTGTTTATTCTCTGACAAGATTAACTGTGTTTTTCCTGCTTTCTTTTCTTAAAAAAAAAATAATAATACCAAAGGGTCTTCTTTCCTTAAAGATTTTCCCTCACAGTTTAAATCTTTCTTTTTCAGGTTTACCCAGTTACCCAGATTCTATAAAAGAAACAACTTTAACAGTATAATTTCCACATAAGTCCAACCTACCGTTCCAACACTCATTAACACAAATATTTATTTATATACATCTACAGTTTCTTTGTATCACAGTGCAACTACGTTTACCTGTATAATACTTATTTGAAAACAACAGCTATAAAGATTTCCACTAAGACTACGTCTTAGCCTTCATTACTCAGTTCCGAGTACTTATCTGTAAAGAATTAAGGCCCTTTCTTTTCCTTGACTGGGATCCTCCCAACCGTTAAGAGGGGCTATCACGTCCGCCTCTTACCCCCGAACTCCAGATCTTGGTCAGCGCCACAGGAAAACAGTGGAACTTTCTAGCTGCGGAGACCTCAGGAAGACTGTATCCAGTCTCCAACAGAGAAGTATATCTTTTGCTCTCAGGGTTCGTGAAGTAATTTCAACTGGTCTTCCACCAGCTCAAGAAATACTTCCCCTTAGTTTGCAAGTTTCACAGAACCCCTATCCTTCTCTAGGAATTTCCTTTTATTCCCCAGGATGGGTAATTGTTTCCAACTGTTTTTCCCAACCACTTTCTGATCCTGGAAACTTTTCACCCACAGTCTTCAAAGAAAGGTTTTCCTTTATCTATTTTTAATTTTTATTTCCTGTTTTATCTAATAACTTAATAACAGATAAAGTTTAAGTCATTAGTAAAATTTTCCATTCAGTTTTTCCTTTGTCCCAAAACAATAAATAAAACAACATAGAAATTAAAGAGAGTAATTAACTAACATTCTTTAACCAATGGTAACTAATTCACTTTAACTGCGGTGTTACAGTTCCCCCCCCTTGGAAGTAACACCGTCCTCGGTGTTTTCAACTCCTCTCTGCAAAGAGATCGGGGTATGCTTCCTGCATAAATTTTTCATCCTCCCAGGTAGCTTCGTCTGGTTCAAAGTGTTTCCACTGCACTTTGACCTGGACGACTACTCTTTTGCGGAGTTCAATTTCCCGCCGATCAAGTATGCGTAGAGGTTCTACCAGGAACTCTCCGTCTGGTTCCACCTGAAAAGCACAAAATAATTTCTAATTCAGTATTTTTATAGTTAATCAAACTGCAATCTAAGATTATCTTATTCTCCCTCCTACCTGTATATTCTGCCAATGTATTACATGTTTCTCATCATGTATGTATCGCTTCAATAAGGATACATGAAACACGTTATGTACTCGAATGTGACTGGGCAAAGCCAGCCTGTAGGCTACTGGTCCGATTCTTTCCAATATTTGGAAAGGGCCACAGTACCGAGGAGCCAACTTAGCACAAGAGGTCCACCTCATAGTGCTTCTCTTAGGCTTAATTCGTACATAAACGTGATCACCTACCCCGAATTCTCGGTAAGATATTTTCCGGTCTGCATAAACCTTTTGCCTATCCTGTGCGACTTTCAAATTCTGTCTAATCTGTTTTACCTCTGCCTCCATTTCTGCCAACATTTCAGGTCCCAAAAACAGTTTCGTTTCGGGACTACTCCAGTTTATAGGCGTGCGGCATTGCCTACCATATAATGCCTCAAAGGGGCTCATTTTTAGAGATGCTTGATACCCATTATTGTATGCAAATTCCACTAAGTGCAGGTAATCTTCCCACTTGGTGGGTTGTTTCATCACATACATTCTTAGCATGTCCTCTAAAACCTGATTTACCCGCTCTGTCTGTCCATCTGTTTGAGGGTGGTAAGCTGTACTAAAGTGTATCTGGGTTCCTAGCCCGGAAAATAAAGTTTTCCAAAAGACAGACGTAAACTTAACGTCTTGATCTGAAATCACGATTTTGGGTATACCATGCAACCTGAAAATCTCTTTCATAAATATATCCGCGACCTGTGCGGTTTTATAGGTGGATTGCACAGGTATGAAATGAGCAGACTTACTTAGTCTGTCCACCACTACCATAATTGAATCGTTCTGCTTCTTTGTTCGTGGTAACCCTGTAATGAAATCCAATGAAATAACTTCCCACTTCCATTCAGGAATGGGTATTGGCTGCAATAACCCAGCAGGATGTTGGTGCTCAGCTTTAACCTGCTGACACTCCAGGCATTTGCTTATGTATACAGCAATGTCCTTACGCATTCCTGGCCAAAAATAAACTTTTCTTACAGCTGTAAGCATTTTCTGATATCCGAGATGAACAGCGTAATTGCTGCGATGAAACTCATTCAGGATCAGTTCTTTAAGATTGATGCGGTTAGGCACATAAATCTTTCCGCGAAAAGTCAAGACCTGCTCCGCATTCACCCCAAACTCTGTCACTTTATCTTGATGTTTATCACTCTTCATCTTTTGCCACAAAAATTTATATTCTGGGTCTCCCTGAGCCTCTTCCTTCAATTGCTTCAACAATTGGCTTTCCAACTGGGTAGAAAATAAAGCAAACAGACTGTGCAGCTTTCGACTTAGGACATCAGCCACTCTATTTTCTTTTCCTTTAACGTGCTGAATATCCATATCGAACTCACTTAAAAATGCATTCCATCTAGCCTGTCTTGAGTTTAAATCTGCCTGTTTGAAATAGCTGGTCAAGCTGCTATGGTCCGTATTTAGCACAAATCTCTTGCCTAGAAGATAATGCCTCCACACTCGGAGAGCATGAACCACCGCTGTCAGTTCCAAATCGTAAGCAGAATATTTCTGCTCATAGTCTTTAAGTTTCCTGGACTCATAAGCTATTACTTTACCTTCTTGTGTCAGTACTGCTCCAACTCCTTCTTTGCAGGCGTCTGTACAGACTTCGTAGTCTTTCTCCGGGTCTGCTACCTTCAGTACTAGAGCTGTAGTTAGGAGTTGCTTTAGTTTTTCAAAGCTGTCTTGGCATTCCTTTGACCACCTAAAAAGCTTGCCCTTCCTTTGTAACGAGGTAATGGGAAAGGCAATCTTCGAGAATCCTGCTATGAATCTTCTGTAATACCCGGCTAAGCCCATGAAGGATCTAATGTCCGCCACATTCCGAGGCACTTGCCACTCCATGATTGCTTTGATCTTTTCAGGATCGACAGCTATCCCTTCAGCCGTTATAACGTGCCCCAAGTACTGAATTTCTGTTTTAAAGAAATCGCACTTGCTGAATTTAGCATAGAGCTGATGCTTCCTTAGCGTTTCCAACACTAAACGCAAATGCTCCTTATGTTCTGCTTCATCCTTTGAGTATACCAAAATATCATCAATAAAGATAAGCACAAAATTATCTAGAAATTGATGAAACACGCTATTCATTAGCCTCATAAAAGTTGATGGCGCATTGGTTAATCCAAAGGGCAGTACAACAAACTCATAATGACCATATCGGGTGCGAAAAGTTGTTTTGCAAATATCCTCATCTTTAATCCGTACTTGATGATATCCAGATCTTAGGTCAATCTTGGAGAATACCCTTGCCCCTCTAACCTGGTCAAACAGATCATCGATTCTTGGTAGAGGATACTTGTTCTTGACAGTTAACTTATTAAGCTGTCTGTAGTCCATACACATGCGCATTGTCCCATCTTTCTTTTTAACAAAAAGGACTGGTGCGCCCCAAGGTGACACACTTGGGCGAATATAACCTTTGTCTAACAGTTCCTGCAACTGTATTTTTAATTCTGTTAATTCCGGCACGCTCATCCGGTATGGGGCTCTTGATACTGGTGAGGCACCTGGCAGCAATTCAATAGTAAAATCAATATCCCTCTTTGGGGGTAGACCCGGAATTTCCTCTGGAAATACGTCTAAAAATTCCTGCACCATAGGAATATTTTCCAACATTGGGGCCTTCTCCTTAGAGTCTGAGTATCCTACTTGAATAGCATACAACCGACACCCTTTTCTAATACACTTACCCAGCTGAGATGCTGTTATTGGTCGCAATTGCACAGGCTTTTTAACCCCTTGAACCACAGTTCGCGTACCATCTTGTTTTCTGAATGTGATGGTTTTCTCCTTACAGTCTACTACTGTCCAATGCTTTTCCAGCCAATCCATACCCAGTAACACATCGTACGATCCCAGTGGTAAGATATTTAGATCTACCTCTATCTGTTGTTCTGCCACTTCTAGCACACAGTTAGGAATCTTTGCTGTTACTTTACGTTTCGCCCCAGTGGCCAACTGGACCAGCCATGAGGTCCTAAATTTCTGTTCTTTTAATTTACATAACTCTACCAACTTAGGACTGATATAACTCAAACTTGCTCCTGGATCGACCAGAATTGAAACAGGTTTAGTTAGTAATGTACCTTCAAGTTCAATCATCGTAGGTTGAAAATCAGCCTGTCGATCTTCCAATGCTGCATTGATACGATGTACGCTACGTGCCACGTCTCCCACTGTAGATGCCTCCTGCAGATTCCCCACAGTTTCACTTTTGTTCCGCCTGGGACAGTTCTTGAAATAATGAGCTTCCCCGCAGCCCCAACACTGTAAGGGAGGTTTAGAATTCTGTCCAAGCTCGGGTTTACTTGACGCTTCTGTGGGTTTCTCCTCAGCTGGCCACTTGATTCTTTGATGGTTTTTCCCGAACTGCTTGCTGATTGTATTTCGTGCTGCATTCCTGAAGCTGCTGTTTTTACTGCCTTTAAAAGTAGAGTTACTTTTCTGCCCCTTCTTCGGTTGCTAGCTTTTTCCTACATCCCCTTTGGTTTTACTTTGCTGGTAGCACAATCGCGCTTTTCGGATCGCCTCATCCATAGTCTGGGGATTGACAAATTCTATCCGCTCCCTCATATGAGCAGGTAGACTGCTTAAAAATCTCTGTACCTTGGCCTTCTCTTCTCGGAGATAAGGCACATATCGCAGCAGTGAGGTGAACCTTGTCACATATTCATCTATCGTCATTTGTCCCAGACGAAGGTCATGAAATTCCTTTGCCTTATCGTCATAAAACCTTTCTGTCAAATATTTATCTTTAAAATATTTCTGGAACAACTCCCAGGTTATGTCGCGTTCATCAATGAGGCGCACATTTTTAACCTCTTCCCACCACAAGGTGGCTTTTTCCCGCAATTGATATATAGCCAACCTGGCCTTTAAGTTACTGCTGTACTCATAAACCTGGAAATATTTGTTTATATTTATTAGCCAAGCTTCAGCTGTTTCTTCTGCCTCACCATCAAATGTCGGTGGCTTAATTTTTCGAAATTCTCCTTGGAGCTCCACTTTTTGTCTTTTAAGGTCCTGCTGACCGGTCAAGTTTCCCGACTCTGCCTCATTATAGTTTCTATTTTTACTCCTTTGTGAGATACTTCTTTCAGTTCTGTCCTCTGCATTATTCTGAGTATGCTGGTCCTCCTGCTCTGTTGTTTCCTCTTTCTCAGCACTGGGGTGCTTCATTCCTTGATTCTGCCTGTCCGACAAACTCTTTAGGATCTTCTCTTGATCCTGTAGTAATCTCTCGTTATCCCTTCGGACTCTTATCATTTCCTCCTGAAGTTGTTGTACCGTGTTGAGCAGGAAGGTAGTTTGCTGCTGTTGTTCCTCCAGTAGTCGGCTGGTCTTTTGGTGCTGTTCCACAGTCAACTGCACCCACATTTCCGGGTTTAAAATGGTGGGAAACTGAGTCCCCTCAGTTTTTGATGGTGTTGCCATTTCGCTTGCTCCCTTTTGTGCACTAATCACAAGCATTTTGTTAGTAGACCTCTTAAGATCCCAGTGTAGCAACCTTGCTCTGATACCACTTGTAACATTCAACATCCAAATTTTACGGGTAATAAAAAAAATTCTAAAACTCCTCACCATAATTACCATATAGTAAAACCTTCACGCTATAATTATAATTTACATATAAATATACAATCACATACAAGATTTGGGTGAATTGTAACAGAGGTACAAAGTATAACCACAGTTCGAAAATCCGGATTATACATTATCTATTGACAGGACTAAATCTTACATATCTTAAATGAAATCATAATCATGATGTACTGTTATTAAAGTCTCCGTGGTTTATTGGTAATACTTCGCACATTCCAAACTCCTTTACCGGCCCTTTCGCCATGTTTGGGCCATATGGCAAGGCGTCCTCCTGCCAAGTGGCTACTTAGAGATCTCTGCGATGCCAGTACTGTGCGTTTAATATTGGATGACAGGTGTAGGGACATACAGTCAGCATCTCTCGGAAAACGCGTTATTCATTCCGCGGTAACTCGAGGTTGCTTTTGGCATTTGCGCCATTTTTCCTATGTGCTCTGCTCCAGGTTTTTTTTCCTCCGGTCTGAAGAATCAGGGTCTCCGATCTTCTCCTCGGCGCAACCCCAGATCTCCGACTAATCTCCAGAACCATGCTTCGGAAGGCATCCGTTCAGGTAACCCGTTAGTTGTTTAATCTCCAGCAGAAAACAAGCACCAGGCTTAACTCAGGATCATTTACAGGTTTTTATTTTAACTATGTGTATTTTCTTAGTTCCGTGGAGGTTTATTCCATTGCGCTGTTCGGATTCAAGCTCCGGTGGCATGGTCTCGTTGTTTAGCAGGTTTGAGCCCTGACCCTTTTGCGCTATAGTTCTCTGCGAGCACTTCCTCTTATATTTTTCATCTGTAAAGGTTAAAAGAAATTCATCTCCTGCCGTTGGGGTTTTCTATTCATTTATAAAAAGTTCTGTGCGTGCTCTGTTGGAAACAGGAAATTGCTCCCAACCCACGCGGAAAACCTCTCTCTCACACAGGTAAAATCACAAATTCTTACCAGGTTGCATGGCTCGCTCCTGAGTTCTACAGTATACATTTTGTTTTTCTTATGCAAATTCTGACAAAGGTCTGTAATCTGTTCCTTACACTTGCAGGTGCGCTCAAGAAATTCAAACCCTATCTTATGTAAGGGTATGGGACCTATTCCAGCTCTAAACCTCTCTCTCGCTGGCGAAACTTGCAGGTACCGAGGGTTAACATGGAATGGGATTATAATGTTATAGCTTGACCAGGCTTAGCTGAACTTTTTCTTTGAGTTTGAACTGTATGGAAGTTGTATAGTCTTTACGGCAGAAGAGAGTTTAGTTGGGTTATTTCTCTAAATGTACTTTGATGGATTTTGCCTAACAGTATTTGCAATTTTCCGGAAGAACTTTCGTTCTCCCAAGATTGTAACCATATACCTGTATATACATGTTATTTCACATTTCTGATTCTCGAAGTTTAATGTGTCCCTATCTGGAACGCTCTTTAAGTTATTATGACTGGATATTTTCGGCAGCCGAGTTTGGTTAACTGTTTTCTCGTTCCAGTTCTTTATTGTTTGGTACAACTGTATAATTTCCTTCACCGTTTTTTGAACCTTTGGTTCGAGGTCTTGTTTTATGCGTGCACAGTTTTTTTTTTTTTTTTTGCTCATTTCTGTTTGTCATGCTCTGGTGTGATTACTTCTCCTTTTGGGATTGTACGGGGTATCAGTCGGATGAAAACTCATCACTGAACCCTGGAATGGTTATAAAGAAATGAATGAAAACTTTATTTATCTACTGTCGTTGTTATAATTTAGTTAATACCTGAAGGTTCTGCCTTTCGCAATCATTTCTTCTATATGATAACGATATCAAAAGAAAGATCTCTGTCTAATTGCTAGGGTTTACAATTTATCTTCTAAAGTGTTTATTCTCTGACAAGATTAACCGTGTTTTTCCTGCTTTCTTTTCTTAAAAAAAAAATAATAATACCAAAGGGTCTTCTTTCCTTAAAGATTTTCCCTCACAGATTAAATCTTTCTTTTTCAGGTTTACCCAGTTACCCAGATTCTATAAAAGAAACAACTTTAACAGTATAATTTCCACATAAGTCCAACCTACCGTTCCAACACTCATTAACACAAATATTTATTTATATACATCTACAGTTTCTTTGTATCACAGTGCAACTACGTTTACCTGTATAATACTTATTTGAAAACAACAGCTATAAAGATTTCCACTAAGACTACGTCTTAGCCTTCATTACTCAGTTCCGAGTACTTATCTGTAAAGAATTAAGGCCCTTTCTTTTCCTTGACTGGGATCCTCCCAGTTAAGAGGGCTATCACGTCAGCCTCTTACCCCCGGAACTCCAGATCTTGGTCAGCGCCACAGGAAAACAGTGGAACTTTCTAGCTGCGGAGACCTCAGGATTACTGTATCCAGTCTCCAACAGAGAAGTATATCTTTTGCTCTCAGGGTTCGTGAAGTAATTTCAACTGGTCTTCCACCAGCTCAAGAAATACTTCCCCTTAGTTTTCAAGTTTCACAGAACCCCTATCCTTCTCTAGGAATTTCCTTTTATTCCCCAGGATGGGTAACTGTTTCCAACTGTTTTTCCCAACCACTTTCTGATCCTGGAAACTTTTCACCCACAGTCTTCAAAGAAAGGTTTTCCTTTATCTATTTTTAATTTTTATTTCCTGTTTTATCTAATAACTTAATAACAGATAAACTTTAAGTCAGTAGTAAATTTTCCATTAAGTTTTTCCTTTGTCCAAAACAATAATAAAAGAACATAGAAATTAAAGAAAATAATTAACTAACAGTCTTTTAACCAATGGTAACTAATTCACTTTAACGGAAGTGTCACAGGAACTGTCCTGTTTCACTATGGAGCTCATGAGAGTTGGTTCTAATCTTGGCTATATTAATTTTCTTCTTTGAGCAAGTTAAAATAGAGAGATACTTTTGATCTTTTAGGGTGGGGTTGATGACCATCTCTTATAATATCTTAATTTTCTTGTAGCTTCTAGATCTTTTCCCACACCAAATTTTTTATTTGTACTTAGAAGTAACAATTTTTTTAATGTTATTAATGTTTTGTAATGCAACATTCTCGTCAATCTCCCAATGGTTTAACCGTGCCCTCCGGTGTCTTTATACCAACCTCGTTTAAGCCTTAGGTGGTTTTGGTCGGAATTTAAAGCTAGATTAGGAAGTCTATGATCTCCTATGCTATTGATATTGTGCTTGTACAATAGAAGCCTAGTCATATATATATATATATATATATATATATATATATATATATATATATATAATTTTGATTTCTTCCTGCTTTTAGAATGTTACATAGGAATTTGAATGAATTAAATTTGTTTGGGCATATGGTATTCATAATCCATGCATTGGCCTATGGTATTAATCTATGGTATTGTAAGAAAGCCTATTTAGCTCTTCATTTTTTACCTCAATTTTATTTTAATCATTAATTTTCCATTATTTTTATTATTTTGTTTTTTGTTTTTATTTTTATGTAATTTGAGTGAGTGATATTTTTTACATGAACTACATTACAACATCTCTTTCATACTAGGATGAAGAGCACCTTTATGCACAATAACCTTTCTATTTTTAGAATACAATAACTCATCTTTGTTTTCTTTTTCTTTTTTTATTTGTAAAGATTTCATAATTCTCGATACCTTGTGAAATTATACACTCTAGATTATATTTATTTACATACTTTGTCATAATTACATGTAAAAATAAAGATAAATCCACAAATATTAAGAAAAAATCCATAGCCAAGGAGAAACACAATAGATTGTTGTTAATAATTTTATTATATCGTGTAATATCATCATGAGGATAAATACAACATGGTCATAATCATGAAATAAACTCATTTAAGAGTTAATGGATAGTAAAAAAATATGTCACCTAAATAATTGAAATTAAATAATAGAATATAGTTTATATTGTTACTATAAATGAAAATGAAAAAAATAATCAATTTATATAATATAATAAATAATAACTAAACTAATTTTAAAGTCATGATTAAGTAAAACATTAAATTGACATAAAAAGACCTTATTTTTGTGAAACAAAAAAATCCATATCCACAAAATAATTTAATTATAGAAATATTCATGCTCTACCTTTCTCAAGACTTGAACCTATATTCCTTATATTTAATAATTTTCAATTTATAACTTTTTTCATTTTTTAACCTATTATAACGCAATTCTGCTATTTTGTTTAAGTGGGAAATCATAATTGTAAATATTTGACATGAAATCATATATTAGTTTTGTATATAGTATTTTTTTATATATATAATCTTTATAAAAATTCAAGTTTGTGTTTATTTTTATTTTAAGTTGGAACCTCTAAAATATTTCATAATATTTGATGCCTCGGGCCCACTTATATATATTTAGTAATGGTTCAAATTATATTAGTATGTATTTTTTTCTAATTTTTTATATTATGTGATGTTATTGTGGAATATAAAGTATATAAAAATATATAACTTAGTAATAATTATGGAAATAACACATTTTTTAGTTGTTATTTATTATATATGTTATATTTTTTTAACTTTAGTGTCATATTTTGAAGTCTAATTTTTTTTGAATTTAGTAGGGATTTGTTGGAATCACAAGTTCGAGTTCGAACTCTCCACAATTTTAGAACACTCCAAAAGTTTTTGTGATGTTAAATCCATATATGTAGTTAAAATTGATTTTAAACAACAAAAAACTAAGTTTTAAGGAAAATAGTTAAATTCAATAAAAACATCGAAAACATATAATGTTTAAATTATATTAGTTTATTCTTTGTATATTTTAAATAATCCTAACATAAATATTGAAAGAGATAATGATAAACTCACTTTTAATTCGTGAATGAGAAATTACCCATTAAATAGTTTAAAAAATAATATAATAAGAAAATATATATTAGTTAAAAATAATGTGCTAATAATAATAATAATTAATTAATTAATTAATATTTATAATATAATAATTAACAATAATATAATTTCTTTAGGGTCCTAAGACATAAAGTTGGTGTACATGCTACCTTATTGTTTGTGAAAGGAGAAATCCTCTTCCACACAACAATTTTACTAATAAAATTGATGGAGATGTTCATTCTCTTCTTCTTTTGGATATAAACCTATAATTATTTAAGATAGAGTAGATATTTATTTTATCGTGGGGAAAAGAGTCTTGAGCCTAGTATAGTAGGGATGTTGTATTGTCTTTGTCTTGTAAACAATTGACTAAATGAAGTTGCATTTTACAATGAAATTAATTGTTATAAAACTATTAATTATGACCATAATTACATAAAATAGAAAATAAAATTAATAATTATAATTATTAATTAAAATATTTTGATTTTATTAAAATAATAAAAATAAAAGGTAGAATTATATATTAATTATAATTTGAATTAGTTAATTAATTCATGCGAGGGATGAAATGTGAGGTGAAAATCTCTATTAGAGTGAAAGAAGCTTTGATTCCTATGTAGATCTCGTGTTAAGATGGATTATATTGAAGAAAGAGTAATACTAAATTAATTAATTAATAAATAGTAAATAAATAATTAAATAGTTAAAATAATTTAATAATAATTATAATTATAATAATTAAAAAAATAATATACTAATAAATTGTATCTTTCAAAAATGTTTTTAATGAATATTTAATATTTTTTCCATTTACAACTATTAGATTTTTTAACTTGTCATAAATAATGTGCTATCTAGTTTATGTGGGAAATCAAAATTGTAAAGGAGTAGTCTTTAAGTGGCACTTTTTGGAGTTTTGGGGAGATTTATGGCTCAGTCACCTTGAAATAATATGTGGAAAAATCTTGATTTGTATTGTTTAAAGTAGTCTCATTGTCTCTATAAATGGATTCATCATCCTCAAAAATTCCTAGGGCATTTTGATTGTAAATATCTCACCTCTCAAACTTGTGCAATTTTAATAAATCTATGCCAAATTTTACACAAATTTTATCTAAAAATAACACTAAAAACTTACTACATTTAAACACTCCGGTTGAATTCCGAATACTTGGTCAAATCATATATATATATATATATATATAGTATAGATAGATAGATATTTTTTCTTTGGTTGAAAATCAAAGGATTTTTATAATTGTCATATTTGACCAACTCTATATAATTTGGATATATTTATTTATATATCCAAATAAAAATGTATTTATTATTTATATCTTGCATTTCCAATGAAAAAAATGTTGTAGTGTAACTATCTTGCACCGATTTTTGTAGTCAAACTTCAAAATTTCGGGTGACGTAAAGGTTCTTGATGGTGGAGAATCCATTTCCACCATAAAAAACACGATTCCAAATATTTCTTGAAATTTTTTAGCTGAACCACTTTTTGAAAGTCCTCAAATTCCTCCCCCCTATATAAACCCCGAAAAAATCCAAAAAAGAAAAAAAATCCACAAACAAAAATGAGATAAATGCAAAAGATATTTATCAATAATGATTGAAATTATAATCATTTTTATGCAAACACAATACTTTTAATTTTTTAAATTCTTTTTATCATATAATTTTATTATGGAATATAAAGTATGAAAATAATAATAATAAATGAAATATAGTGATAATTATGGAATAAGTTTATTTAATAGTTCATGAGTAATAAAAAATATTCCCACATAGTAATTAAAATGAAATAATATAATATTAATAATAATTATATTATTACCTTAAATGATAAAGAAAATGATAATATATATCAATAATAATTATCTAATTTTTAAGATAATGGCTAAAGGAGACACGACATTCTTTTTTTGAAAAAGGCACACAATAATTTGACTAATAAAATATATAGAGATGTACATGTTGTAACTCTCTTTGGATTTCAAAATATAATCTTTTAAGAAAAATAAACATTTTAGTGTTAATCTATAGTTATAGATTTGGAGGGTTTCTCACCATATTTTTCAATCTAATTTTCCTAGAATCTCACATTGAATTGTTGGAATCACATGTTTGAGTTGTGAACTCTCCATAGTCGAAGTCTCCATAGTCCGAGTGTTGCAAGATTTTTTTACAAGTATTGAATATATATATGATAAACATAAATATTGAAAAATAATAATAAAATTATTTAGTAATGGATGAATAATAAATAAGTTAAACAAATAGTATAATAATAATACTTCTAGTAGCATAAAAATAACAGAAAATTAAATTTTATCTTTTTTCCCATAAAAATAAGTAGCTTACTTATTCAAAAATAATTTCATAAATATTATAATATTGTTTTTTAGATAAAACTTTTTCATTTTTAACCAATTTTAAATCTAATTTACCATTATTTGGTTTAGCTTGGAAATCATAATTTTTTAATACTTAATCCAATCATAATTTTCTTACATAACCTTTCTATTTTTTACATTTTTAGTTTGTAAAAACTGATTTTTTATTTTTATTTTCAATTTTTAGTTTGTATAAACTCAATTTTTTTTTCATTGGAACTTAGATGGATTTCATAATTGTCGATGTTTGAAATCCACTGAAAATCAATTTTTGATGAACATAAAAGAAAATTATGGTTGTAAAAGGTAAAAAAGAACCTCACATTGACTGATTTTTATATAATAATTGGTCATAAGACTTTGATATGATTGCCAAAATTCTTGGTCATACAATTTTTTTAATATAATATTTTAATTTTTAATTTTTTAATTTTTTAAATAAATTTATAAATTGACTTCTAAACCTCTCCCCCAACTTGTTGCTAATTGTGTGAAAGACATCCAATGTCTACAACTCAACATTGAGCTCTATAATCTTCACAAAAAAATAGCATGATCTCCGCATTTTCACTCTATGCATCAAACAAGGGATTCCAACACTTCAAAAGGACCATGGATAAGTCAATGCTCTAGTTCCTAACTAACACCCAAGAAGTGACTTCTAACAACTCTAATTTGAGAATAAACAAAGGGGACCAAGATAAAAACTCCAACAATTTTCACTAAGGAAACATCCCATGTCATATTAATCCATTCATATATTTCATTAGATTTAAAGGATAAACCTTTTCCATAGGTTAACAGAATGTACTCCAACACTTTCATAGTTGACTCAAATTATATATTGTCACCATGCACTAGGGTTATGTCTTCTACCTATGGACAAATATACTTCAGTTTCTTCCATTTTATTCCCACCTTAAAATCTTCACAATAATTAGTCCCGGTGGACTTATTGACCAATCCATGAGTCGTGACATTTTATGGTTTCTCAAGAAGTCTAGTCCCATGCAATTCCCTTTATATTTCCTTCCTAATATATGACCAAACCCTCGCTAGCAATGGAAACTCCTTCTCAATTTGGTTATCCCCACCATCCCGAACTTGAACCACTAAAAAGACACCACCTAAATCCAAAAAAAATTTGTGTAGCTCCACCTAGGGTTTGTGACACTACAAAATATAGAAGAAAGCC
Source organism: Pinus albicaulis (assembly GCA_034641835.2). Taxonomy (NCBI): domain Eukaryota; kingdom Viridiplantae; phylum Streptophyta; class Pinopsida; order Pinales; family Pinaceae; genus Pinus; species Pinus albicaulis. The sequence goes on from CM076580.1 coordinate 93,982,054, forward strand.
CCAATGAATTTCCATGGGAGAGTCCTTCCTTCCTACCTATTGAAGTCACTTGAATTTATTGTGGGGTAAGGGAACCTTGTTCCCTAAACATATCACCTCTAAAATCCATCTTAACCCCTTTATCAATGATTCATTCTAAAAAAATTATCTCCGACCCATGAGATTATGATTTAGCTAAGCCATCTAGTGAAAACCCCCTCATTCAAGGACAAATCCTCATAATATTTTGTCAACATATTTCCAACTCAAGAAGGCCCATGGAGAAATAAAAGGGTTAATGTCATTGAAACTAATTTACACACTACTTGGAATGATATCGTCAAAACTGCCATAAAAAAAGCTTCCACCAATACTATAAACCTCCTCCACTCCATTATATTAAAAATATTATAGCTATTATAAATATTAAAGTTTAAAAGATTTTATTTTATAAATTTACTTTTAATAGTAATTAATTGAGATATTAAAAAAATGAATTTTTAATATATTTTTATTTATAAAGTTTAAATTTATAACTTAGTGTAACTCCAATATATTTTATTGTTTCTCTTCGAAATTATAATGGTGAATATTTAGTGAAATTATATACTATATATAGTAAATTTTTATATACCATTCTAGATCTATTTTAAATATGAATCCACCCAAGAGCTAAGAGATCAAATATATCCACTTTAAAAACAGCTTTCACCTCAAGTGATTATATATATATATATATATATATAGATATATATAATTTTGATTTCTTCATGCTTTTAGAATGTTACCCTAGAAATTCAAATGAATTGCGCTGTTTGAGAATATGGTCTTAATAATCCATGGTATTGGTCTATGGTATTAATTTATGGTATTGTAAGAAATCGTATTTAGTTTTTCCCTTCTTACCTCAATTTTATTTTTAATCATTAATTTTCCATTATTTTTATTTTATTTTTTATTTTTATCTAATTTGAATGAGTGTATGTTTTTTTTACATGAATGACATCACAAAATCTCATTCATACTAGGATGGAGAGCACCCTTTATGCACAATAACCTTTCTATTTTTAAAATATAATAAGATATGTTTGTTTTCTGTTTATTTATTTTGAAAGATTTGATAATTCTCGATAGCTTGTCAAATTAGAAACTCTAGATTATATTTATTTAAATACTTTGTGATACTTACATGTAAAATGAGGATAAATTCACAAATATTAAGAGAAAATCCATAGTAAAGTAGAAAGAGAAGAGATTGTTGTTAATTTTTATTTTTATTTTTTTAGTTTATTATATGAAGTAATGTCATTGTCGGGGATAAATAAAACATGGTTATGATCATGCAATAAACTCATTTTAAAAGCTGATGGATAATAAAAAATATGTTCACTAAATAATTGAAATTAAATAATATAATAAAATTTAGATTATTACTATAAATGAAAATGAAAGAAAAACTCAATCTATATAATATAGTAAATAATAATAATCTAATTTTAAGGTCATGGCTAAATAAGATATTAAATTGGCATAAAAAACTTTATTTTACCTATTTCCATACAATAATTTAAGTAAAAAAATATTCATGCTCGACCCCTTTCAAGATTTAAATCTATATTTGTAAAACAAACGCATGTTTTATTATATAATAATTTTAAATATTGAAAAAAAATAATAATAAATTTAATAATCGTAAACTTATTAAATAAATAAAAAATTAATATAATAATAATTATAATAATTAAAAAATAATATAATAATAATTAATTAAATTATGTCTAAGTATTATTTTTCTGTTTACAACTTTTTCATTTTTTAACCTATTATAACACAATTGTGCTATTTTGTTTATCTGCGAAATCATAATCGTAAATATTTGATCAAATCATATAGTACTTTTGCATATAATTTTATTATATATAATTATAAAAAACTCATGTTTGCCTTCTATTTTATTTATTTATATACTCTAAATATTTACATTTCGAAAAATGGAAAAAGCTACGAAAACAAAATTACATATATATATATAACAAGTAATGTTTGATTTTTTTTAAGCTAGTTTAAAATTTTATTAATTAGCATAATATATTACATTCTATAGTCTCGAGATGAGGAATTTATCCTATTTACTGCTGCGTAATTGTTTTCAAAATAGCAAAAGAAGGGGCTGCCCATGACAGGGAAACCAACCTATTAATTGTCTAGAGAAGTCTCGAAACAACTATCCTTTATAAAATATTAAGGAAAACTAGAAAATCTAAATATGTCAAATATAGCCAAAAGAGAGCTATGGCGCATAAACCATGATCTGCGAGTCCTTTGCTAGCCTCTTCATTCTCCTCTCGCATCGAGGTCATGTCGGTTCTTCCTTTGTCACTTTGAGCATCCATAGATGCAAAGCTATATCTTCTTCCTCCTCGCGCGAAGACGTAAGGGACCTTGTGTAGGATTTCATTCTCGTTAGCTGCTACAGAGACCCCTTTTCAGCGACAGTAATTCTCGAGGTTGGGAATGTGTAAAGAGGAGGCCTTAACATGCAAGTGTTCTAGTTTCTTGGGAGGAGGCGTCAGCGCAGAGGGGATGGTGGACTTGCGGTGTTGTTATTTACTGCGGGGTGGGGAGTGGAAGGGTGAGCTCGGCGATTGGTGACGAGGGCGCCGCAAGAGGAGCGATGGAGGCAGGAGGAGAGCTCATAAGGTGAGGCTCGCGGACGAAGCGATGAAGGTGGAGGAGGGCTCTTCATCGAAAGGTGAAGTGTCCGTATGTTGTGTCCCCGAGGTCGATCTGGGTTGGAAAGAGCACCCCCGACACTGCTACGACGTGTGGCTTTTGTCACTAACACAAAGCCATGGAGTTGTAGGCCGAACTTTAGGCAAGTACGAAGAGCAGACGGAAAGCCAAGATATGAGGGAGAGAAGCATCGAAATGTGAGGGAGCACAAGGATGAAATTGCAGGGGAGAGGGCACAAGGTAGAATTTAAGGTCTGTGCCCCTCAAAAGGCCGAGAACCCAGTGGGAGACCACCACAATGGATTAACCGCATTAAATATTTCCTGCAGTGCTGCGAGGTGTTGGCATCCATTCATGGTGCCATCGATCCCATCCTAGATGTGTCATCATTCACCATCCGGAGGGTATACCCGTGTGCTAGATGGCACGCTGGAACCTGTCACCCGGATCCGGGAGGTCATTATCTTTGTGCAAGAGAGTAATGCACTTCGATCTCATATTTTCCTCCGTTATAGGCACGGAAGCCGGAGGAGAAAAAGTGGGATATTGTGATCAACTCCTCGGGTTGGATAAGTAATCGAAGCTCGCATTGGATTTTCTTCTCACATGAAGAAAATTAATGGCTTTGTGTTCTTGAAGCATCGTTCCAACTACTAAAGGCGAGTGAGTCGGTCTCCAATTCTTGGTGAGTTTGGAGGATGATGAACAAGATGAGAGACGAGAAGCTAAATTTGGATGATAATTTGGGAATCCCTCTCACTTCCGCAGAGGAAAAGATTAAGCTCAATAGCGATGATTAGACCCTGGATGAGTCCCTCCGACCACGGTGAGTTGTTTCTATCCCAACCCTATAGCGCTATAGAAGAGGTGTAGAGGATTTCCCCTATGGTGTCTAAAATTCCACCGAATCAGTTTCTATATTGCCCTTTAGAGGAGCCATCAAAGTAGAGTTTGACGAAGCCCTGTTGGGGGAGGCGACCATATGTCTTGTGGTGTGGTTGGGGCCTTTTGTGGCATGGGGTAGATTTTCAATTGATTGAGATTTTGATCCCAATTTTTTCCAGTTGAGCATTTCATGCAGCTTGATGACAAGAGAATACGAGCTAGCCCATGGAGAGAGGAGCTGAAGTTTCCTTCAAGCAACCACAAAATTTTTTCCCAAATAATTTTCCGAGGTGGCCTTGATGTCTTTGAATATTCGGCTATTCCGCTCTTTCTAGAGAGTCAATGTTAGAAAACCAAGTGGATGAGCTACCAAATTCGGTTGAGGATATTTCTCAAGAAGGGAAGCTCTTGCCATTAGCGAGAGTTTGGATTATATTTCCCTCAACTCAATCGGCTTCTTCTATGTAGAGTCTTATATTGTCCCAAAAGGTGGTGGAGATCATGCGGAGGTATAAGAGGTGGTCGATTGTCTCATGACTACGGTGGTCTAAAGGACATATTGATGGTCCGTAAAATCCTCCCTTCGGACATTGTCTCATTTGAGTATTATTTTTTTGCCGAGTAACCATAACAAGGTGGCTACTTTCGGCTAGATTTTGGCTTTCCGGATCTTCTTCCCGCAGGTTACCGGGTTGACCGAGGATCTAGGCAATGGAGGGTGATAGGCCTACTTTGTAGAGAAGGTTCCATGTGGAGATGTCCCCACCTAAGTATATGCGGTCCCTCCTCGCACTGCGATTTTACGCTAATGGGATCCCTCCGAGTATCTAGGTGTTTTTTTTGTGCTGAGTCTTCCGCTAATTGATTCATTGGAATCCAATTTCGAAATTGGTTGGTGTCCTCATGCATACAAAAATTGTTGAACCTTATTCTTCTCTCTCTCTTGCGAGATGGATTTCCATAGGGGTCTGCTAGAATATGGATGAAATACTTGGCATCTTCTACCACGAGTCTTCCCAAAAGCAAGCTTTGCAAGCATGATCTTATTTCCCAAAAATTGTAGGTTTGAATGAGGTGTTTGTGTTGTCCGAATACATTCCATATCGCGAACCCTTAGTCTCTTGATTGAATCTTATTAATTTTTTCTTGGATCCACATAGTAGCATGCTTAGCTTTCCATAATTTAGTCTAAGGCTCATTAGTGTTGGAAACCCATTTCCGCCATATTCTTGCACCCATGAGTAGTCTTGCTTTTCTATGGATCTCTAAGTCAAAGACTACCTTCGATCCTTTTGGGAACAAACTTCCTTTCACTTTACCAAGGCCTGTTCCATTTTTCCTTGTTTCCGCCCCATAAGAAGGATCATTGGAGATTGCGGTTATAGGTCCCATTTTGGAGATGCAAGGATAGAAAAGAGGTAAAGGGGAAAGGAATGTAAACATGAGACTTTATGAGGACTAGGCGGCTTTGGAAATGTTTAGGGACTCGTGAGTCCAAGAGAGAAGTCGGCTTCCAATTTGTCTAGCAATTCTTTCAAGGAAGAGTGCTTGATGGAGGAGGTGGTGAGAGGGACTCCAAGGTATTTTGAGGGTAGGAAGGCCACCGAGAATCTTAAGATCCTAGATATATTTCTCAACATTAACGGTGGTTACCGTAGACTGTGGAGAAGCGGTCCGTGAGCAATTTAAGCATTATGTCTTCCCGCACTAAAGGATGGCCTATGATCATGTTGTCATCCGGAAATTGTTGATGTGAGATGGGAGGTTGATTATGGATCAAAATCCCATCGAGGGTCTTGATTTTGGACAACATTCTTGATGATATGACCTAGACCTTCGATCCATGAGTACAAAGAGAGAATGGAGAGAGAGTATCTCCTTGTTTGGATTCCTTTGGAAGGGGAGAAGGTAGTAGAAGGGATCCCATTGACTAGGACAGAGAAGAAGGGGGAAAGTAAGAAGACTCATGATCCAACGAACACATGTATGGTTGAATCCAAAAGCTAGGAGTATTTGATTGATGTAAGCCCAGTTGAGCTTTTCGAAAGGCTTTGGAAAAGTCAATTTTGAGCAACCTTCCATTTTTTTCGTTGTTTTGAGGGAATGGATGACTTCATGGGTGAGAATAATTCCATCCATAATCTACCTACCTTCCACATAGCCAGCTTTTCTCAGAGATAAGAAAAGGAAGGAGTGGCTTCGAGCTGATTAGAAATAACTTTGGAACAATCTTGTATATGACATTGCAAAGGGAAATATGTCTGTATCTTTACCCGAGTTTCACTTCTGGTCCTCCTTTCGAATAAGTGAGAAGGTTATGATTGAAGTCTGAAGGACCCAATGCATGTTGTGAGATTCTTCCACTGGCTCCGAAATTCCTCCTTTATGATTTCCCGCAGTATTGAAAGAAGGCAGTAGTGAAACCATACCGTCCTGGGGACTTACCCTCCTTTAACTAAAAATACGCCATTTCTATTTATTCCAGTGGTATTTTTGAGAAGCATCTCGTTGTGTTTTTCAATGAAAATCCTAGGTATATTCTGATTTATACTATAAATCACCCTCCCTTTCGGTGATTATTTGGTTCTTTTAGGATGTCTTTGAAGTGATCTAGGGAGCTCTTCTTTGATGTCTTTGTGACTCTCAAGCACTCTCCATTCTAGGCTTTGAGGCTGAGATTTTTGTGCATTCGGTGTTGAATGGTTGAGTGATGAAAGAATGTTGAATGCAAGTTTTCATTAGACCAAAACTCTGTAGGCATTAGTCTCACTACAATCGCTAGAGTTAGGATCCACGATAGGTGGTTAGTCCATGTTACTGAAAACACACGGGGAGCATTGAACCCAATGTCCAACAATCTCCCCCCAACATGAGATGGGTGAGTTTTGAACTCGAGACCCGATCGCTCGATACCACTTGTTGGAATCACGACTTTGTCGTGAGACCAAAACCCGCGAGCATTAGTCTCCACTACAATCGTCGCAGTTAGGATCCACGAGAGGTAGTTAGTCCATGTCGCGAAACACACGAGGAGAGTTGAACCCAATGTCCAACAAAGAATTATGTTTCTTTATCCTTCCTTTAACCACTTGATTCTTAATTTCGATTCCAAATAATTTCTTCTTATAGTCGGGCTTCTCAATTAGGGCGAGTGAGTTTAGTTTCCATGGCATTGGAATCCTCTATTCGCTTGCCCGGTATAATTTTTTTTGGAGATTTGCCATTGTTGCTCAATGTGCTTTTTGTTTGTTGAAGATATTTCAAAAGGTATGATGGTTCCATAATTTCAATTTGCCTTTTAGAAATTTATGCTTTCGTTGCAATTAGAGCATCTTCAATCCGTCTTGGGGGCGTGAGAGAGGACCCTATTCCGTGATGATTTCTTTGAATCTGGATGAGCACGAACCCTTAATTTTTCAAATCGAAAGGGCACACTTTACAACTATCCTAGCTTTCGACCCATTGAAGTTGAACATGCCGGTCGATTTGAGCACCCGTTGCTAGAGAAGTGCGGCATTCGACTCGTCACCAAGTTGTGTGAAGTTTCTTGTGATAAGAGAAAACGATCCGGGCATGAGGAAATTTGATGTGCCCTCACATTTTTGTTCCATGAGTAGACCCCATTAGAGGTGTGGATGTCTATCGGTCGATTTTCATCGATGAATTCCTTGAATCGGAGGGTTGTGCCGTGTCCTAAGCTTTCCCTTCCCCCTTTCTTTTCTTGCGTGCTTATTATCATATTGAAGTCTCCTGCGAGCACCCATACGGGGAGGGTGCGTTGTAGGTTGAGGGACTCCAATAACATTCATCTAATCTATTTTGGCATATGGCTGCTTGAGGAAAATATACATTTGTGAGTATACCATGAATATTTGTGCCGAAAAAGGTGGAAATATGTTGGACTTAAATTACGGGTAGCATGAAATTTCTCAAGAATGATCGATGCGATTTAGATTATCGCCAACCCTCCCAAGGCTTACTATGAGCATATATAGTTACGGTTTGACAACCTCTCCATATCTTGGTGACTATCTTGTTTAGAGTATTTCCCGGACATTTGGTTTCTTGTAGGAAGAAAAATTGTAGGGTTTTCTTTAGATATTATTTTTTTGATTAATTGGTGCTTAGAGGGATTGTTTAGCCCTCTTATATTCTAGAGATGCGCTTCATTGGAAACTTGGAGGAAGGGTGGAGTAGAATCTAGTAAGCTTTGGATATGCGCGATCCTACTAGTGATTCTCCTAGGATAACCGAGTCTTTGCAAAATATGGCTTCTTCCCCTTTTTCTCGATTCTTTCAGAATGAGATTGATGTTGAGTAGTGCTTTGCCCATTGAATTCCTAGGGTGGGAAGTTTTTGTGCTCAATTGAGGAATTCCTCCGGTTCTTTCTGGATCGGTGGTTGGGGATGGATTGATAGTCTTTCCATTTGCATGCATCTTCAAGTCTTAAGGTGTCAAGATCTCCATAGTTTATGCTTTTCGGTTCCTCCTCCATTGTCAGCCGATGCCAATCGAGGTTCGGCATTTGCTTTTACCCATGTTTTCCTGAAAGGATGCTGGTTATGTGTTTTCTTTGGAGAATCCTTCATTTTATTTCCATTAGATGCTCTTGAGGATGCGGTTTCTCTGCATGTAGGCATATACGAGGTGTTGGGGATAGATGAGGGTATCCATTCAGATCGGCTAAATTTTCATAGATAAATGTGGGTTGTGGGAGCTTTGGTTAAGGGCGCATTGTGTGACTTTTTGGTGTGCCTTCTTTTTCGTTGGTGAATTTTCTTAATCCCTTCGGATATTTTCGTCTGTCGATTCCTTGTGCGTGGAGGCACTTGGATTGAGTGGGAAATCCTAGAATAAATGTCCATGCATGTGGAATTTTCCGCATTTTAATGGTACATGTTCATAATCCGTAGCTTTGAATCCATTCAAAATCGTCATGGAGGAGACGTACTCCTCATCCAAGAGATATTTGGAAATTTTCATATAGACACATATCCTTGCATAGGCCGTGTGCTTGTTGAATTGTGTTTCGTCTACTATTTTGATGAATTCTCCTGACATATTTCCAATTTCTCTCGAGGTTTTGATCGTCAGTAGTCTTGGGGTAGAAAGTGAAGACGGACCCAAAATGGAGCCCAATCGAAGTATTCCTTGTTGGGATTGAAACACTCCACCCAATTTCGGAGGAAGAGAGCAGCCAAATTGAATAAGTATGGACATTTGTCCATGATTACCATTCTTGTCTTGAGTCGCATGTAAAAATGATGTTGAAAAGCCCTTTTCGAGCCTAGTCGTACGTCAATGTCATTAGGTTTCCATTTGGTCAGCGATCCAGCCCAAGGGGGTTTTTAGGGTTGGCTAAAACCCCATAAACTTGTCGATCAAACCATGATCGTTCATGAATTATGTTCTTCCATTGATTCGATGTGCGCAGAGTTAAATCTTTAGGCACTCTAAAGAAATTTGAGGAATGCAAGTGGAGGAGGTGACTATAGCTTTTGATGCTACATTTTTAGGATGAGAGTTTTTCAATGGGGGATTCACGAAAGACCGCGAGTTCGAGGAGGAATTGATCAGCTCGCTTCGTCGATTACGTTGTTGCGTCTGGGGAGAGGAGGGTCGAGAGGAGGAGGTATCCATAGTCCCCCCATGGAGATCACCTCCATGATGTGCCCTTTCAAGCACATGCTTGAGTTCGGATTGCATCTAATGGGGGTAGAGCAGGGCGGGCGGTAGCGAGCCCATGTCTTGGGGAACCCCTAGGTCATCGTTGAGGGTGTTGCGAGCCATTTTCACCAAGATTCAAGCGATAAGAGAAATTTCATTTGAAATTATATTACTATGTATTCTTTTTTCTAATTTTTTTATATTATGTGTTGTTATTATGGAATATAAAGTATGCAAAAATATGTAACTTGGTCATAATTATGGGAAAAAAACACATATTTTAGTTGTTATATATTATACATGTTACAAGGTTTGAACTTTCATGTCATATCTTTTAGTCTAATTTTCCTTGAATCCAGTGGTGATTGTTGGAATCGCAAACCTCGGTTGTGAACTCTCACAATTTTAGAGCATTCCAAAGGTGGGTGTTGAATCCATATATGTAGTTAAAAAATTTATACTGAAACAACAAAGCTCAAAGATTTAAGGAAAAAATTATTAAATTCGAGTAAAAAAACTCCAAAACATATAATATTTAGATAACATCAATATTTTGTTAAATTATATTAATTTATTCTTTGTATTCTTTAATGATCCCTAACATAAATATTGAAAGATATAATGATAAACTCAATTTTAATTGGTGAATGAGAAATAAACCCTTTAAATAGTATAAAAACTAATATAATAAGAAAATACATATTAGTTAAAAAATTATGTACTAATAACAATAAATAAATAAATAATATATATAATCTAATAATTAATAATAATATAATTTTAAGTTCATGAGACATAAAGTTGGTGTATGAGACCTTATTGTTTGTGAAACAAGAAATCCCCCTCCACACAACAATTTTACGAATAAAATTGATGGATATTTTCATTCTCTTCCCTCTAACTCTTTAAGATAGAATACATATTTTATAATATTTTATTATTTTAGTGTGTGTGGACAAGTCTTGCGCCTAGTATGGTAGATATGTTGTATTGTGGTGTCTTGTAAACATTTAACAAGGTGAAATTACATTAAAAAAAAGAGTAAATTAATCAAATTAATTATAATAATTATTAATTATGACTTGTAGAATTACATAAAAATAAAAAATAAAATAAAATTTCAATTCTTATTAGAGAAATAAAAATAAAAAAACAATAAGTATATGTATAATTATAATTTGAATTGGTTAATTAACCAATCTAGATCTATCTTAAATCTCCATTTAGGAAGCATGAGAGGGATCAAATGTGAGGTGCAAACCTCTCTTAGAAAAAAGTGATTTGATTCCTCTCTTATATCTAATGTTAAGATGGATTTAGGCTAGCTATATAATGAAAATAAAAATTGAAGAAATGGGTAATAATAAATTCAATAATTAATAAATAATAAATAAATCATTAAATAGTTAAAATAATTTTAAGAATGATTGTAATTATAATAATTAAAAAATAATATAGTAATAAATTTTATCTCTCAAAAATATTTTTAATGAGTATTTAATATTTTTCAATCTACAACTTTTCCATTCTTAACTTGTCATAACTCCAATGTGCTATTTAGTTTATGTAGGAAATCAGAATTTTAAAGTAGCAGGTCTTTAAGTGGGACATTTTGGAGTTTTGGGGGGGGATTTCTCCAAGCCTAATCACTTGAAATCATGTGGCAAAATCTTGATTTTTATTGTTTAAAGTAGTCTTTTGGCTCCATATATGGATTCATCATCCTTAAAAACTCCTAGGACACTTTGATTATTTCACCTCTCACACTTTTGATTTCAATAAATCTATGCCAAATTCTACACAAATTTTATCTAAAAATAACCCGGAAAACTTTCCGAAAAATTACGGCATTTAAAGTGTAGTTGATTTGTGAATAATTAGTCCAAAATTATATATATATATATATATATATATATATATATATATATATATATATGTATGTATATGTATATGTATATATATATGTATGTATATATGTATATGTATATGTATATATATGTATATATATGTATATGTATATGTATATGTATATGTATATGTATATGTATATGTATATGTATATGTATATATATATATGTGTATGTATATGTATGTGTTTATGTATATACATGTATATGTATGTATCTATATATATATATATATATATATATATATATATATATATATATATATATATATATATATATATATATATATATAAACCTTTTTTTCTTTTGTTGAAAATCAAAGTTTTATAATTGTCACGTTTGACCAACTCATAATTTGGATAGATTTATTTATATACTCACATTTCTAATGAAGAATATGTTGTAGTGTAACTATCTTGCTTTTTTCCCTTGAAAATCATGGAAATTTTAGCAATATTTTGATAAAATGAAATAGGGCAGCCGACTTTTTTCTAGTCAAACTTCAATATTTTGGGTGCGAAGTTTTTTTGGTGGTGGAGAATCCATTTTCACCATAAAAAACATGATTCCAAATATTTCTTGAATTTTTTTGTCTGAATTCGACCAATTTTGAAAGTCTGTGAAATTCCTATCCCCATATAGACCATGAAAAAAAATTAGAAAAGGAAGAAAAAACCCAAAAAAAATGAGAGAAATGCAAAAGATCTTTGTCAATAATAGTTGAAATTATAATGATTTTTATGTTTTTTTGTAAGTTGAGATAATATATTAATTTCGAAAACATAATATTACATATCGTTTACAATTAGGGTTGGTATGTGGTGCTTAACCAATCCCTTCCTTTGTAACATTGTTTCTAGAGTGCACTCGATGGAGGAGGCACCGCCTGAGACAAAACTTGAGAGTGAGCCTTGCATTGTGCACGGTAAGCTGTTGGTAAATCTAAAAGATAGAGTGTAGATAATTACGGAAAAGCCCTATGGACAAATAAGACAAACAACAGAGTAAAAGCTGAAAAAGCGTCATGTGACGTTATCTCATCATCATCATCATTGCTTGTTGGGATTCTCCTCATCAATGGGATAGGCGAGAACTTGCGCAACAACATCTTCCACAATAGCTTCCATGTCGCACACGAGTTCTCTTGGAGAAACTTGCAGGAGTGCGAGGGTGGGGGAGTCTAGGTCAACCTCCATCGGGGAACCTTCATCCAAATTTCATCGGAGTCCATGATCCGGATGTCCGTATCCTCGGCATCTGCGTCGGAATGGTTGGGGGAGCTGATGCGCGATGCACGCAGTGAGTTTCTAGAGAGAGAGGTAGACCTCCTCATGCCTCGAATGCCTATTTGCATTGATTTCTAGGAGGAATTTGCTCGCTGATCGGGATCAAATTGTGGCTCGCTAAGGTGTTGGACGAGGAGTTGTCAATCGATTCAAGGCGATTACTCACTCACCGCGATGGTGCGGCTCGGGGAGGGCTGTCTCTATTACACCACGAATAGTGCCTTGGCGCGATCGCGGGAGCCATAATGCACACGGGAGGGAAGGAAAGAGTGGCAGAGTGGGGTTGAAGGGATGAAAATATTGGGGGGAAGGTTCGCGCGGATGAAGAGCGACAAGCGAGAGGAGTCTGTGCGGCTCCATTCTCGGCCGAGGCTTCACGATTGATTGGAAATAGTGAGAAGCCAGATCGGAAGGAGGAGAGAAAAAAGGCAAAGGTGACTAGATGAGTGAGAAAAAGGGCGAGATAGGGGTTGTATAGAGGTGAGGATGAGATCTATGAGGTTGGAAATTAGTGATCTTCGCACGGAACTACGTGTGGAGATCGACGTACTGACAGAAGAGTAGAGGAGAAGGTGTGGCTGCGATGTTGATTATGCATTATGGACATTAATGGTGGTATAAGCAAGGTGATGTTTAGGGTTCGGTGATGGAATTCCTATCCACTCGGCCTCATCTACAGTTGACAGAGGAACGATCCCGAGTTAACGGTAATTAGATACTGCTGCAGGTGAAGAATTGCAATTGAGATTTCCATAGTTCGGGTGGGGTGAGATGTGATATCCACTCGTGTCCAATGTGTCACCCACATCGGGAGGGGAGCTGATCTTTCCTGTGTGAGAATAAGACATTTCTATCTAAGTACCTCCTCTTCATCCTACTCAAGAGGGAATGATGCGCATTTTCTTTCCACCCTTTGTTTGCAAGAAGAGTGCTGCCAGCAATATTGGCTTTCCTACGCACATGACCAAAAGTGATGGCTGCGCAGTTGTGAAGCAAAAGTTCCAACATCTTGAGCTTTTGGGCGAGTCTCCAACTGTTGAAAAATTTTGAGGATGTCGTGCCTTGAGATTTGGGTGGTAGCCATAGTTATGACTTGCAAGTCTCCTTCCACCTCCGGGGGGGGAAGTAATGGAATTCTATGTTGACTTGAATATCTGTATCATTCATTTCCGACTCATCGAGTTTTTGCTATCCCATCCAATGTTCCCATAGTAAATTACGGAGGATCTCCACAATTGTTCTTAATAACACCTCAGAAACCTATTGTTCCTTGGTTTCCTTTGATATCATAAAAATTACATTTGGAGTGTCAAACCGAGGTAACTCCTCAAAATCGAAATGTGTTATTGAATGAAGAATGTGACATGCATTTATACATGGAGGTGAGGCTATTGGGATTCATCTCCCAATGACTCTTGGCCTTCCTTATTTCCCAATATTATTTATTATACAAATCTAAATATCCACACCCATCCCATAGGATTGGGTATTCAACATTCCCCCCTTTAATCCGAAGGGATGTTGGTGAGCCCAAGCATCGATCTGAACCTTTCAAACTTTTCTCTTCCAAGTGCTTTGGTGAAGATATCAGCATTCTTTTCATTTTTGGAAAAATTATGTAGATGGATGGTTTTGGCCTGAAAATGATGTCGAATTAGATGGTAATTTGTATTAATGTGCTTTTTTCGATCAAGGAACTTTGGGTTCTTGGCCAACTTTATTGCAGAAGTGTTGTCGATCATGAGTGGCGTGGAGTACATTTGTTTCATTTGCAAATCTTCCAGGATTTTCCGGAGCCACACAATTTCCTTTGTTGCTTGGAAATTTCTTTGCCACATATTCTGCCTCGAGTCCATGGAATCTGCTAGCACAGCTGTTTGCGTGATCTCCATGAGAGCAGCTCACCGATCCAAGACTCATGGTGTAACCTGTAGTAGACACCTCTGTTTCTTTGTCGCCATCAAAAGTGCGGAATCGAGGTAATAGATCAGTGACGAAAAGTCGTCTACTGTGTATGTTTGGGTCCAAAGTCTTGAGTCCTTCAGTACCTTAGCACTCTTTTGCGGCAGACCAATATCCTTCTAAAGAGTTTGCATGAACCTTGAGAGGTTCCAACAACAAATGAAATGTCGAGTGCGGTGGTGGTCGGGTAGATAAGACATCCTACAAAGGCTGTCTATACTTAGTTGCATCCTCAAATTCCTTCCCTTCAATAGATGTGAGCTTCAATTTTTGTTCCATTGGAGTGAGTTAATGATTTCGATCATCCCTTAACTTGAGAAGTAGCCCATAAGGGATTACGGTCATCTAATATGTATTGAATGGTGAGACGCTTTATGAAAGGGCTGGCGGTACTGTCGTCAAACATCACGGTGTATTATGACGATTGATATGTAGGAGCGGCGTATTATATATACGGTAATTACGGTCAAACCGGGAGAGGCGATGTTATATAAACAAACGCATGCCATAAGCGAGAGAAATGGTGTGGGCGGTCATTATGTGGGCGTTTTGCTTTGTGGTGTAGTAAATGGTGTGGCAGAGTGGTGGTGTTAATAACGGTGTATTAAAAACGGAGCGATATAAAACAAATATAAAACACGACGTATTACCATATATGCACCATGAATAATAGGCGTACTGTTATGTCGGTGGAATATGTGTGTACATATGTGACAGACAAACGTTGTATGAATGGAGAAGATGGCGTGAGGGGGAAGTCTGTGAGGGGCAAGGGAGTGTGTGGAAGAACGTAGGGAGAGAGTATGGTGCATGAGTCGATGGGGAAGGCATTGAGGGGAAGAGGAAGATGTGAGGTGCGTTGGGTGGTAAGAGTCGAGTGGGACTACGGAGGGCGCAATTTGGAGTGTTTCGAGAGCTAACAGGATTACGAAATCTTGAGGAGGCGGAGCTTCAAATGTCAAAGCTGTGCGGGAGATAAGAAAAAAAATGCGAATAACGATAGCAATAAGTAGGAGAGCGGCAAAAACTATTGTTAAGGCGGGCGGCAAGGAGAGGTTACACCACGAGGCAAAAATGCCAATAGTGGATGGCTCGTGCCATGTCAAGCAGGGAGGTAACTCCTCAAATCGAATGTTTTATTGAATGAAGAATGAACATGCATTTATACATGGAGGTGAGGCTATTGGGATTTCATCTCTAATGACTCTTGGCCTTCCTTATACAATATTATTTATTATACAGAAATTAAATATCACACCCATCATAGGATTAGGTGTCAACATGAGAAATCATGGAGGGAGGACTAATTTTATGGAGAATGAGATCTACCCACGCTTCTAGGAGTGATGTCCGTAGGAGTATTGGGACTCATTTTCTGAGTTTTTCCAAATTGTTACATTACACTTGGGCTACAGGTAAGTCACCACTACTCAAGCATCTAAAGCCGAGTTTCGGTGAGTTCTTCTAGTGAATCACAAGGCATTTCGAGTAGAGGGCCTTATCCTTTAATATGTGGGTTTTTCATATTTCTTGGGATATTCCAAATGAGGATACATGGAGTGATTTTCCATAGTCTATTCGATGAGTTCTTGGTGTAAAGGTTTCTGCAATTTTGTATGGTTCGAATGACGTTACCTCTAGCATGGTTGGACCGAGTGGTATACGAACAACAATTCTGTCCCATAGGAGGTTGGAAGTGAGACATTGGTCCAATAGGTGGTTGATGGTTTTACGATTTGACTTGACAAAGAGGACGTGCGGAGGGCCACGTAAACCCTCACTTCAAGAGATTCTCCCATGTAAGTATGCATCTGTTATTGAGCAAGCATAGGAAAAGAAGTTATTTTGGGCCAAATATTGGCCTTCAAATATTTTCTAGATGTTGTCGGTTGGGCTAGGATTACACTTTAATGGAGGATGTTGTATTCTTTACTGGTTGAAAAGTTATTCTGTGGGCATGTACTTTAGCAGAAGAATATCAACTTGTTTTGTTTGAATTTTCCTTTTATCTTGCAGGCTCATCGAGTTTCAATGTGATTTTTCATTGTTCCAGCTTTTTTCTTCCATATGCTTGTGTGAATCCATTTCTGTATCCTTGTGAGGTGTTGTTCGTCTAGAAGTCTTGACCCTTATATCGTTACCTACCTCGGAGCGCAACATTCCGCGGAGGTGTCAGAATATGGAGACTTGGCATCTATTCCTAGAAACGTCCCGAAATCGGGCTTGGTTACCCTCTCGCGGCTCTAGAAAGCCGTGATTGTGGATTATACCTTTTTGTTGGCTAGCTGCTTTCAGTTTGGGAGCCTAGGAGATCTAAGTTGCATCTAATGAGATATTCCTTTGGCTAGTACTACGCATACTTAGCAACCCATAGGTTGGCCCGGGGGTTGTTGGGGGTTTGGAGACCCATTTCCCACTGGATTACTGGCTCCCATTATGGTATTGATGTGTTCGGGGATCACAAAGACCCAAACCTCCACGGTTTTTAGGGATACAAACATCCTTCCAATTGACTATGGCCCATTTGTTCTTACTTTTTTGTCCCTCCCCATAGGAACCCTTTTTGCGGAGTAAACGCATATCTTTAAGAACCCATTTGGGAGCAACAAGGATGGAGAAGAGGTATGTGGGGAGAGATTGCAAGATGAACTTGATGAGGACAGACGACTAGAAATGTTAAGGGTTCGGTGAGTCCGGTGGGAGAGACGAGTTTCCATTTTGTCAAGAAGAGACTCTCCGGGAGGAGTGATTGATGGCGAGTAAGTTAATGGAGCTACCAAGTATTTGGAGGGAAAAGTAACAATGGATAAGGCGAGTATGCATGCTATAGTGCGTTGGGATGGAAGAAAAAAATCGGGATTTGTCCTGGTTGATCTCTCAGTCATCGAAGGCTTCGAAAGAAGCGATGCGATGCGAATTTGAGGGTACGGGCTTCCTTGGTCGAGGGGTAGCCCGCAGTCAGGGTTGTCATCCCCAAATTTCTAGTAAGAGTGTGGGGAGGTAAACCAAGCACAACACCCATCCGGATAGAGTTTTTGTTAAGGCGGCCCAAAGCTTTCAGCCATGACGATGAAGATGGAGGGAGAAAGATGATCCCCTTATCTTATTCCTCTAGCGGGGGTTGAAGGTGGCGAGAGGGGATACCATTTAATAGGATGGAATGAAAGGGAGAGGTGATGAGGTTCATAATCCATTTGGCCCAGGTGTGGTGAAGCCAAAAGTTGCTAGGATATTTTTGATGTAGTCCCACGTGCGAGTTTGTCAAAAAGCTTTAGATAGGTCAATTTTGAGAAGCATGCCGGGTTTTTGGTGGTTTTGAAGAGAGTGAATGACCTCATGGGTTAAGAAGATGCCATCAAGGATCCATCTCCCTTCTACGTACCCGGTTTGCTGCGGGGAGATGATGAGGAGTAGTAGCTTCTTCGGTCGGTTAGCTATAACTTTAGAGATGATTTTATAAATGATGTTGAAAAGAGCTATGGGTATATACTTACTAGGAGAGGTGGCTCTGTCTTCTTTTTGGAACCAAAGTGATGAAGGTGGCATTTAGCGGCCGGTAGTAGCTAATGAGTGGTGCGAGATTCCTCACAATGTCCCCCGGACTTCATTTTGGATGATGTCCCGGAAGAAGTGGAAGAAGTTGGTGGTGAATCCATGCGGCCTAGAGATTTTCTTGTTTTTTCGTTGGAAGTATGTCTCGTTCCACCTCCGCTAAAGTGATCGTGACAATCAACATCCTTTTACGATCTTCTACGTTATAAACTTGGGGATATGTTGGGTGATTTCCCCAGTGGCTTCACGCTTTGGTGGTTGGGTTCTGGAAGATTTCCTTGAAGTGATTACGCAACTCCTTATTGATGGGCTCTTGCATTTCCAACCTTTCCCCCATTTGGTTCTTGATGAAAGTGATTCTATTGTGCATCTGTGTGTTGTATGGTGGAGCGAGTGGAAGAATTTGGTGTTTCTTTCTCCTTCTTTGGGCCGATTGATTCTAGATTTTTGTCTCCAAAGGGATTCTTCTTGGTTCCTTATTTCCTCCGGTTGGGTTGTTAAGAGTTTCTCTTGGTGAGTTGTTTCATCTGCGCGCATCCATTATGGATGATTTTTACATGCATGATTCTTCATTTTCTCCACCAAGTCTTTTCTACTCTATTAATATATTTCCAAAGTTTATTTTTTACGGATTTTTCGATTTGTCTTTTGATAAGTTCAATTTTGTCTAGAACTAGAGCATTTTGGTGCCTTGGTGATCCGGGGAGGATTTTGATCATTACAATTCAGACGAGAAAGGTCCAAGTCAACTCCGATGATATGATTTCCGGTTCGATCTTCGAATCATCAATTCACTAGTGAAAATGTCCTTCGGTATCATGGTTCGATGTCAAGTTCATGGTTTGTAAAGGTTTAAGGTTCATGGCATGGTCGTCATGTGTGATGAAAAGGTGTAATGTGGGTTATAATGGTGATGTAATGGGTTAAGAAAGGAAAATACCTTTGTAAAAAATGTAACCTAGATTTAAAACCTAATAGCTAGACCTAAGTCCTATTCCTAAAACTCTAACCCTATGGTGTCCTAAACCATATGTCAAAAATCTACACCTAAAAATTGAATGGTGTAACATCTAAGTCCTATTCATAAGTTTTAAAACTATGCTAAAAGCCTAGTGAAAAAAAGTATCAAAACCATATTGTAAAAACCTATAACATAAACCTTATTCATAAGGTTCGGATGTCGAGTTTAAAACCATGGTGTAAAACCTGTTAATATAAGGTTCAGTATTATTCGGTTAAAAACTATGGTATAATCCTTTTATAAGGTTCGGGATATTAAACATATGATGTGGTTTGAAACAATATAATAAAACTTTAATTAAAACCCACCACAATGTTAAATTTTAAAAACACTGTCGGCTCACGACCGCGTCGGGAAAATATTAACCACCAGAGCAAATGTGACGAGACTTAAGACCGTGATAGAATTGTTACCGAAGTTATATACGGTCATAAAACCGTGATGTTTGCGATGGAGTTCTATCATGTGACCTGGTCACGTATTTGGAACCGTTGCAGTCAAGACGCGTGACCATCGGTGATCCATATCCGCCCGCTACGATCACAGAGGCTGGATGTCATCCTCCACCGGTTAACATAGCCGTAGGATAGAGATTATATTATAATGTTAAAATATGGGCTTTTAACATAATTTCAGCACCTAAGATTTAGGGAACAATATCCGTAAGGTTCATGCATAGGAGGGATTCAAGACCTTATCCCTTCAGATTATCAACAAATTGCTAATTGAAGTAAACGGTGGTTCGATGCAGGGCTATTTAAGCCATGACATTGGCTCATGAATTCATCGGGGAATATTGTGAAGGCATAGTGTATTTTAAGTGTAGTTTCGAAAAGGTTAGAGGCGATGCGACATTTCTCGGCCATCGGGTGGTCGAGTGAGCGCGAGACGAGGCATTGGAAAGGTGAGGAAGATTAATTTTTGTTTACGGGGTTTAGAAGTGCTGCGAGCACACTCATTCTGTTTCAATTTCAGGTGTAAATATTCCTCAAGATCAATCCTAATAAAAAACGGATGCCCACTTAAAAGCGGACCCCGGAGATGTAGTCCGGAGGGGGTGAACTCCGCCATCAAATTGTTTGCCTCTTCTTCTCTCTAGTATTTTTGTTATAATTCATTTATACTACTTGGTTTGTGTCATTTTTCATTAAAGAAAACTTGGTCTATCGATCCAATCTAAGGGACAAACTAATCAAACTACTTACGCACTTTATTCGATCGATTTCGGATCACTTGGGGGGGGATTCAATGGAGGACCACTAGTTGGTCACCAATTCCACTTGAACACGGGTGCTTGAACCAGACAACTGTTCAAAGTGGAAAGGTTTGGGAGCATGCTTACACGATTTGGAGCCATTGGAGTTGTATTAGCTAGTGATCAGATCCCATTGTAGGGATGATGGTGGTATCCAAGTTACCTCCAAGGCGGATGAGATCATCGGTGATGAGGAATCTATCAGCCAAGACAGGCAATCTATTGGGCACCCCTTTTGTTGTTCCATGTAAAGATTCCATTGGAGGTCTAAAGATCAGTGAGGTTGTTACTTTTGGATGAATTTTTTTTAATCCATTACTATTGAAATCCAAATGAAACCTTCCCCTTTCTTTTTCCTAGAGGTTGGTTATCATGTTGAAATCTCCTCGATAGAGCCAAAGAGGGTGGTATCGTTGTATATTAGATTTCCTCTAGATTGTTTAGGAGCATCAATTTTTTTTGCGCATTTTGAGGTGCATCAACATTAGTGAGAAGTCCATGGATGTTTGTGCTAGTCGGTGAAAAGTACCACTGAATGAAGTTTCCGTTGGCATGAAGGTTCTATAAGGTGATGATTTGGGGGTTCCAAATGATATCCGGTCGTCTAGACGCCCCGTTTTCATCAACCGCTATAGTGTTACTACCTTTCCATATCTTTTTTTAAGATGGTTTCCAGTTAAGTTGGTACATTTGGTTTCTTTCATATAGAAAAGTTTGGGGATGTTCCTTCGAGATCATTTTTTTAAGATCTTGTGCTTCGTGGGGTTGTTGAGCCCTCTTATGTTCCATGAGATTAGCTTCATGGGATATATTTGGAGGTGAGGGCACTGGAACCCTCGTCGACTTGGGGAAACGTCCCGAGTCCACCATTTCTTTCTCGACTTAGTGATTTCTTTACGAAGACATTTTTTCTTCCTCTTTTTTTGAGACTCTTTTGCGAAGTATTGAGTGTTGATTAGCATACCTCACCTGTATGCCAATGAGTAGGCACGACTATGCCTTGGCTAGAATTTCCTCCATTTTTTGTATTTGTTTCTGCGGGATTTGTGCTGTAGTCCTTAGTGGTTCGGGAGTTCTTATAGCCCGGCGAGATCCAATACTTCTAGCTCTATGATTCGGTTCCTCCTACATCGCCTGCGGGATAGTTTCCATGATCGGTTATTTTCCCTTTCTCGGCTTTGATTGTCCTCTTCGATATTGGCAATGGGAGATTTTTAAGAAAAGTTTCAGGTGGAGGCTTGTGTTCTTTGAGCCTTAGAGGTTGGACCTGCATTGTGGATATGCTCCTCGCTTCATTGATAGGTACGGTTTCATTTTCACTTAGCTTGATGGAAAGCTACGTGACACTTTCGTTGGTTGGTTGTGGTATTTTTAACGTGCATTGTGTGGTAGATCTCTTGTTGTGTATTTTTTTACTTGCTACCTTCATGAATCATGTCGCTCCTTGTTCGTTGGTATCCTTTTGTGCACCTAGCTTTCCTATTTGGGGGACAATCTACTGAAGAGATTCCTATGTTGGTGGCATTTTATACACCTAAAAGGAATATGTTCATAATCAATAGTTTGATTCCATTCAAATTCTTCATGCAAAATATTTGCCTTGCCTAGGAGCGAGTTCGCTGAGATTCATGCTGAGACACGGATGCGAGTGTGAGGTCGCCATAGCGGTTGATTTTTTGTTTCTGCTAATTCGTGGCAAACTCCCCTAGGGTGTTTTCGATGTCTCGGAGGGTGAGCTCATCCCAATATTCTTGGGGAGGGAGTAGAGTGGGATCCCGGATGAGTGACCAAGTTAGATCCTATTTGTTTGGTTTTTGAGGACGCTAGGTCATGGTCGAGGTAGAGGTCCGCACTTTGTTGAAGAAGTACGTCCTTGTCTTCAAAGCAGGGTGAAGAAAGCATGTTAAATAAGCCCTTAATGCACAGTTGCAGTTCTATGTGTCCTTTGGGTTTCCATTTCGGGCTATCCATCCTCTCAATGCCTTTTCCATGGGCTAAAAGCCCGCATGAACTTGCATATTAATGCATGATCTTTCATGAATTAAAGTCGTCATTGATGCGATGCGTACGAGAGTTCAAACCTTGTGTTCTTGGTGTCCTTTGGTATGCGTGTTGCACTGATTTAATGTTTGCATCTGCTACTACTTGTGTATTATTCGTTTGCACTATGGGTGTCGCGTGCGTTTTCTTGATAGGGCCGAGTTGTGTTGATGAGACGTTTTCCGCCTACCGCATCGTCCGTTGAAAGGGCCCGGCCTATAGGGAGAGCGATGGCACTAGAGTCGGTCATGGGAAAGACTCGAAGCTATCCGGATAGCGGATTCTTGTGGGTGGGTGCGAGGAGAAGGATCGCAGAGGGTAGCCAACGCGCAGAGCATGACAAACCTAGGGTCATGGAGGTCGACCTGGTGCGAGCTCCACTACGTTTTTACGAAAAATATGAACTTTCCAATGTTATGTACAATAGAGCCTTAATAATTTTTATGCTAACACCACACAATATTTTTAATTTTTTTAAATTATTTTTATCGTGTAATATGTTATTATGTAATATAAAGTATGCAAAAAAATTAATAAATGAAATAGGATGATAATTATGAAATAATTTTATTAATAGTTCATGAGTAATCAAAATTATTTCACTTTGTAATTAAAAATGAAATAATATAATAATAATAAGATTTATATTATTACTTTAAATGAAAATGAAAAGAAGAAATTAAAATATTAATAATTTAATTTTAAGAAAAATGGCTAAAGGAGACACCAAAATGGTGTTAGAGACACTTCATTAAGAGACACTTTGTTTGTGAAAAAAAGGAACCCACCTCTAGAGTTCACACGATAATTTGACTAATAAAATATATAGAGCTCTACATGTTCTAACTCTCTTTGGATTTCAACCTATAATCCTTTTAAATATATATATATATATATATATATATATATATATATATATATATATATATATATATATATATATATATATATATATATATATATATATATATATATATATATTAGTGTTAATTTATAGTTATAGGTTTGGAGTGTTTCTCACCATATTTTTCCAATCTAATTTTCCAAAGAATCTCACGTGATTTGTTGAAATCATATGTTTGAGTTGTGAACCGAGTGTTCGAGATTTTTTAGAGTGTTGAATCTATATATGATAAACATAAATATTGAGAGATAATAATAAAAAGTATTTAGTAGTTGATGAATAATACATACACCTATTAAGTAGTTAAACAAATAATATAATAATAATATTATATTAGCATAAAAATAACGAGAAAATTTAATTTAAATTTTTGTTTTTTTCATAAAAATAGGTAGCTTACTTGTTCAAAAATGTTTTAATAAATATTATAATATTGTTTTTAGATTAAAAAATTCCATTTTTAACCAATTTTAAATCTAATTTATCTTTTTTTAAAGCTTGGAAATCATAATTTTTAATACTTGATCCAATCATAACTTTTTTTAAATTTTTAGTTCATATAAAAGACGGCTATTTTTTTTAGTTGGAACTTGGAGGGATTTCATATTGTCGACGTTTTGAGAACTCATAAACTCTCCATACATTTAATTATATATCTTGTGTTTATATATTATGTGAATTTACATGACATATATTTAGATCTCAAATGAAGAGAAAGAAATCCATTGAAAACCCATGGTTGATGAACATAAAAAGCAAAAGATGGTTGTCAAAATGTCGATAAAGAAATTAACCTTGACTATTTATTATATAATAATTGGTCATAAGAATTTGATATGATTGTCAAAATACTTTTGTCACACAACTTTTTGTTTGTTTATATAATCTTTTGATTTTTCATTTATAAAAACTCTTTCTTTTTATTTTTTCTTTCATTGAAATCTGAAAATATTTCATAATGTTACTGATTATTATTATTAATGGTTTTAAAAATATAATGATATTTAGAGTATCACTATGCACATTTTTTTTCTTATATTTTTTAATAAATAAAATATAATAAAATTAATATGGTAATGATTATAGAGTAATTTTATTTAATAAACATGTAATAAAAAAATCAACATATCCTTATTAAGTAATTGAGATGAAAAAATATAATAATAAGATTTATATTATTATTATAAATGAAAATGAAAAAATAAATTAAGATGTAAATAATAATAATCTTATTTTAAGGTAATGGATTGAAGATAAAGATCAAAATAGTCTTAAACATCCAATTGTTAAAAACTATCTCTAAAATATACACAATAATTTGACTAACTAAATTTATGCATCTCTCTTTGGATTTGAAGCTATAATCCTTTAAAAAATATATATATATATTTTAATCTTAATCTATGAGTTATAAATTTGGAGAGTTTTTCGACAATAGAATCTAAAATCCACAAAAAATAAGAGAAAATCCACGAGGAAATGAGATAAATGCAGCAAATAGATATTAATAATGGTTAAAATTATAATTATTTTTATGTTATCAATTGATTTTATTTTTAATTCATTTTTTTAATGTCATGTAATGTTTTTATGGAGTATAAACTATGCATAAAGATAAAGATAATTATGGAATAAATCTATTTAATAGTTAATGGGTAATAAAAAAAATAGTCATATTGAGTAATTGAAATGAAATGATATAATAATAATAAGATTTATGTTATTACTATAAATGAAAATAGAAAAGAAATAATATTTACATAATAATACTTTTAAATTTCTATTTGTATTTGAACCTATAACACATTAATAAAAATACACATTTTAGTCTTAATCTATTTGTTATACTTTTTCTAGGGTTTTTTTGACATATTTTTTAAATCTAATTTTTTTAGAATATTGTGATGTGGTGCATTAAGGATAACTAATTGTTAACTAGTTAAAAGAACATTTTTAAATATTATTTCAAGAAAAGAGTTGGAATTATTATTATTTTTATGAAAAGTTATTTTCATTAGTGATTAATTATGAATAATAAATCGATTATTGGAATTAAATTCATAAAAAGTAAAAGTTGATGGTAAATGTTTTCCAAGAGCGGGAAGTGGTTGGGGGACGGTTGAAAACGAGTTACATGCTCCTATGGGGATAGAGAGCGAATCCCGGTGAGGAGTAGGGGGTTACGTTCTTTGGGCGAGGAAGAGTGTGGATTTCCCGAGCTAGTAGAGACTAGTGGAAAACACTCATCAATCCTAAGAATATTTTTTGAGTGCGACTAGACTCGGGCGTCCTAAGGTCACAATAGAAATATCACTTTGTTAACCCGTACCATCCAAGATTGGAGCACGGGGGCAAGAGGAGGACGTAATCGCCTCTCTTGGAGGTTGGGAGGACCACAACTACAAACTTTAAAATACAAATAAATACATAAGAAATTTCGGTATTTTAGAGGATTTAGTGAAATCTTGTTTAAATTTATTTACGAGTATTTATCCATTTGGAATCACAGAGACAAGATCATAGATTCTTGTTTGAGTTCTTCCTAAGTGAGACTTTTATCTTTGTATCTTTTTTTTAAAGTATAGTAGTTATGTTAAAATTAACTATTTCCAAAGATATGCATTGGTGACTATGTGGTAGAGAAATAATGAATAGAACAAATTTATGAATGCGGAATGAGAAGATTTAAAGTACACTTTTTCAAACGGTAAATGAAGGTATTTCTTGGAAAAGATGGACTAAAAAAATTGAAAGGTAGCATTATAAATTGTGAATATGGTAAAAGCTACAAAGAACCCTCGATCGACATAATATTAAACTATGCATTATGTGTATACTATAAAGTGATTACATGCATTCAACACATCGTAAAAATTTTTTCATTAAAATTTAGCTAAGCGAGTAAGCTGTTAGTCGAGGGTTCGGGTGAAACCCCCGACCTAAGACTAGTCGCCTCTCAGAAATTTTCTATACTCGGATAGAGTTATAAGGTGGTCCAGAACACCGTCTATATTAATTTTTTTTCATAAAATAAATTAGACGAAGAAGAACGTATATTTAAGTATCGAAAAACTCGAGTTGAGAATAAACTATAGAAAATTAGTGTGCTTATATATGTTATAGGACATTAAGCATGAAATAAATAACAAGAATTCTTATGTAATAAATTTTCTCTTAGAGAACAAAAATATGGAAGAAAATACATTTTAGAGGGAATTAGCACAACAAGTAAATCTAGGTTACACGTAGAAAACTAAAACCCGGTGTTTCCAATACCATTTAAAATATAAGTTAGTCATTATGATTAACATTGTTTATACGAGTTCAAAAGACTCGAAAAAACGGTTATGGCATATCTTAAGCAAAAAGCCATATCCAAAAACAAAGATTGAATTAAAGTAAGGGAGGATTCCTAGGAAGGAAATCCCTCCATGAACTTGTCTTATTAAATAAAAAAAATATGTCCATTACAAAATGGAGGTGCGAGAAATATATCCAGAAGTCCTCAAGTACGGGACCGAGTTATATCCTAACAATAAAATATAAGCAGGGAAAAATAGGAATAAGACATCAAATAGACAGTAGTTAAGCTTGTTTTGAAGTTCTTAACCATAAGAAATTTAGAGCACGCCTAAGACCTTAAACCCCATTGATAGGATGTGAATTCATAGGTACACGTAGAAAGGCTAGTGCGTTAGCCATGAAAAAAATCAACTCGGTAAAATATTACTTTGTATGCCAAAGAGAGAGACAGGTTAATGGTAGAAAGTGCCAACTTGAAAGTGTAATCTGCATAAAATCTAAGAAAGGAATGATCGTAAGAAATCTAGTTGGGAAAAGGCTAAACGTATTTCTTCTTTTTAATAAAGGAAGATCATTGCCAATAAAAAATGAGATTTCAATAAGAGCATTACGAGTGAGAGAATTTGTTCTTACTCTTCGATCAGTCACTGACTGCGAGCCTACATTCAAATGCGGAAAAACCCAAGGAAAGATATATTATCAAAGGGAGAAACAACAACTAAAAAGCTTGGATTAAAACTTTTTCTACGCATTGAGGAAAAATGGTACATATGCGAAGGAAATAATACACGTGAGGGAGCAAAAGGAGCTGAACCAAGGAAAAATTTTAGGAGCAAATTTTAGCTCAAGGCGAATTTAAAAGGATTTTAAATTTTTAATAGGGTGAATTATTAATATAAAACCCATTTTCTATAGCTTTATAAAGTTATTCCAATAATTATTTTAAAAATAATTAATTATTAAATATTAGCCAACCACAATAAATGCACATATTTGAAAAAATCAAATTCACCCTCGATTTTCTTTGTTAGAGCAATTTTCAATCACATTTGCTTAGATTTATAGGGTCGGAGGGAGGGGTTGGAGTGATTCACCCCCAATTTTTTACGGGTTTGCTGGGAATTTCTCGGGTATTTATAGGGTTGGAGAGGTGGTTGGGGCTTGGAAGGGGCGTGGAATAGTTGAATGTCGGTCCTTGGATGTGCAAACCTACCATATTGATGGAGGTCGAGTGATGGAGGTGGAAACGATACGCGGACGCATTGACCGATAACGAGTTGCACGAGGGCAGACTAGTTGCGGGAGGCCCGACCATGGTAGGCCGGATTTAGAGCTCCAATGTTCAAGATATCCCATTTCCCCGGTGCAATGGAGATAAACCCACACGTGAGGAGGAGTTTGGGAAGTGGTGTTGGCCCTTGGCTTTGCAATCGTAATTATATTTTTTCTATAAAAAGGGCCGAGGTCACTTCAGAGACGAGTGACCTTCTCGGCCCTTTGGCTTCTTCCATGGGAGGTGCCACGACACCGGCATTCTTCGAAGAACAAGTTCTGTCTGGTGATAGAAGCCTATCCATTTTTTTCTCGTCGGGAAACCGTTTCACGAGCTCTTTGTGAGAAATAGCGGTAGTGTGTTTACCGGACAGAGTTCGAACATGGAATCAAGATTTAGGAGTTGTGCTTGAAGACGTTCCTCATCTCTCGGACTATTTTCCCAATTTGTCTCGTGAGAAAATATTTGCTTAGTATTATGTCATTAGAAATCGTATCTCCCAAGCAAGTTTTGGGCCATTTTTTTTATTTTACGATGAATTTTAATAAGGTTTCTTTCAATTTGGATGGATTCGTTAGTTGCACATACTAATATAAGTTTACTTTTCATTACTCTCACTTAATTTATGAATCTGACTGCGATGGCAAACAATAAACACCAAGCGGTGATGTAGTGAATGCCCCATATCCAATTTAACATGACATCGGTAATCGGAGGTGGTGCTACATTTATAGCCGTATATTATTTAAGTATTATAGTCTAATGCGACATTACAGTATCCTAGATAAAATATGTCAATTCGGACCCAAGAAAATATTTGCTTTAACATAATTTCATTATAATTCAGGATCTCTATTGCAAGATTTTGGGGTTTTTTCTTTTATTTTATAGTAATTTCAATAGGTTCGCTTTCAAATGGGATGGATTCATTAGTGTACATATTATTTACTTCTTAAATTTCCTCCGATAAGTCTAATTTTGATTACTCGTCCCTCGAGTCATGAGTCCAATTTCACATTAACTCGATACAATACCCACTAAAAAATCACTCGACAGGTCTTGCATTCATTTCAATCAGGATACATATGGTCCAATCTAAGAAGTCCAAGATAAATTGCATCAAATTTTAGATGCACAATGGTCACCTCTTTTAACATTAGAGCTGGATATTTTCAATGACTTGAGATAAAAAGGTAGATATCAAAGCAAAATTTTCCACATTGTATAGAGAATATAATATTCATTGACATTGAGATGCGAGGAAAGAATTATACATTGAGAAAAAAATTTGCAACTCTGTTTTGCTTCAGAAGCTTATACCAATTTTCCCATCACATTTGACATAGAAAAATAAATCTTTCACTAGAATTAACAAGGAGAAACTAATCCGAGAAAGGGAAAAAATGGAAGTAGACGAATGATTTCTTTGTCAAACAAAAATAATGATCTATTCTCAATTTTGACATGGTCAAGTCCGGATGGAGCAGAGATGATTTCCCATAGAAACTGTAGCCAAAGTGTCTCTATGCTTTGACAAAAGCAACTTGAGCATGTGTCTAAGGCAGTTGAAAACTCCTAAAAAATAGACCTATTTGATTGTGCAACCCCTAATATCCGGGTGGGTAGAAGAACATTTTAGATTGATGATTGTTGAGCAGAAAAAATATTTTCATCCCAAGGGAAGGTAAGCTAAGAGTTTCTCTAGAGAGGCATCTACTGACAACTACGTAATTGACATAAATTAGTCTAGGAGTGTTCAAGTGTTCAAGTTCAAGTCTTCGGAGTTCCTCATCTATATAGTGAAATGTCTCGAACCAATGTAGGTTGTCCTTTGATGTATATGAGACCCAAATAGGAGCATGCATTTTTAGAAAGGTAGAGCTAAGCTCAAAATGCAAATAACATAACTCTTGCTATATATACGATTAATTCATTGTCAAGCACTTTCTTCGATTATGGGAGGATAACAAACTCCTATAGGTATGACTATGCCATTATAGTGAACAAGGGAAGGGTAGATGTGATATCCTTCTCCGAGGGGCCCTTGGTGGCCTTGAAGATTCAAGAAAGACATTGTCCTCATATTGACCATAGTTTTAGTTCGAGGGTCCTATGTAGGCCTTAGCCCACATAATGAAGTTCTCGATAAAGCCAAATTTCTTCATAGGCGAGAACAAGAAATTATACCTCACTCTATCCAAGGCATTCACCATATTGAGTTTTATGACTCATGTACTTCTTTCCGGATAGGGTGGCTACGCATGGTAGCTTCCTGAACTCTCATGCTATTTTCTACAAATAAGTACGCCTTGAACAAAGAAAGTTTATTTCTACGAGATAGCACATTGCAGGCAATGGTTTAAATCTAGAGAAAGGTAGTCTTACCTAGAATCTTTTAGTTTGGAACGTTAGGGATGAGGGTGAAGTAGAAGGAATTTATTTTTTCTTTAAATTTTCATTGCTTCCTTGATTCTTCCACATAGCTTAAGAGGTCCCTATTGATATATTTCCCTGCTTACTAAAAATATGTTGAGAACTTGTATAGACTCTAGACTAGGTAATTTTTTAAGTTTTGTATTCCATACTATTTCTTGGACTTCCTTGCTTGATATGGGTCATAGGAGTTTCTCATTATCCAATTCTTGTAAAAGACATGGACCTTGTCCAACATTTCCTCCCGAGAACTTCCAGTATCTAATCTTATTCTGAAAACAGGTTCCTAAAGTGAGAGAAGGCTGCTACTTTGATTTCATTAAACCATTTGTTTTCAATCTGTCTAAGAGTTACCTTAGAGATGAAATTTTAAATTCTTCTTGAGTGTTCTTGGTAATGGAAAAATTTAATGCTCCTGTTCCTTGCTTTCAGCCACAGGATCTTTGATTTCAATCTCCAGATTTTGTCTTCAATGATTTGAGCTTTGAATAGTTGAGCACTTACTTCCTTTTCCCCTTGCTTGAGTCTGTTCAGAGAGCCCTTATTCTTCAATTTGGGACTTGACTTCTTCAAGGATTCCCATCTTTCCAAAATGGGACGATCTTCCTTGTGGGATTTAGCACATTCTTTCAGTTCAATTTTAATCTCTTTATTTTTTTCTCCCAGATGTAGGAGGCAAAGCTATGAACTGGGAGAGATCCAGACTTTCTCACCATTTCTTTAAAGTCTGGCTGTGAGAACCATACAGGGCTATATTTTAAATGACCTGGACCAAGTGCTTGAGATTTTGATAATGAGAGCAGAATTATCTTGTGATTGGATAGAGCACTTGGGATAATTGTAGAATTTAGAATTACTCAAAGAAAAAGGATCTTTATAAGAGAAACCTATCAATTCTTTCCACAATGAACCCTGGCCCTAGCTCTATATTGCTCCAATTGAATTTTCCATTAAAAAGGTCATATTCTGAAATCAAGTCTTCAATGGTCCTAATGGTTAAGAACATGTTGGATTTTTTTCCATTTCACTTATTAAACTTATAGAAAGGGTCCATTTTATTGATTAAACAAGTGTAAAGATACCATTCCATTGATTTACCCTGCAAAGGGTCCATTCCGCTGATCAAACCCATTAGATGATTTAACGCTTTCAATTTCTTTTTCCAACACTTGTTCCATGCATGTAAACCAAAATCATTGGCCCACCTAGCAATGTGGACCACTTGGTGTCTTAGTGTAAGAACACTCTTAAAAATCCTTAGCTCCTCTTCAAGCTCATGAAATATTACTTGCAATCATTTGAAATTGTTTTGAAAATTATTCATCTAGGAAAATTAAAGGAATTTGCACCTATGATTAAATCATAAATCATTAGGGACTTGGATGTTGTGTATGTGTGAAGTTGTTTCTAGCCTACGCTTGAAAACTACCTCATAAGGAGCTTTTCCTTCATTTGTTCTTGCAAGCCATTTAGTCGCTAAAACTGTCCTTAGAGCATGCCTGTTAATTAGCCCAAGTCCTCGATCTTATCTATGGAGGGTGTAAATGTCACTAGTAACTGAATAGTTGCCTTCTTCCTCACTTTTATCATGGAAAATGATAGAGGATATGTTTCAACTTCTTATAACCAATTCATCAAGGGAAAGATAAGTAAAATAATCACTAGTAACTGACTAGTTTCCTTCCTCACTTGTATCATGGAAAATGATAGAGGATGTGTTTCAACTTCTTATAACCAATGCTTTACAACTTAAGGGAGAGGTGTTTTGCAAAGGATGATTAAAGTTATTGTAATATTTTGTTGTTTTGTTTAAAGCTTTCAAGTGTTCATTAGGTGATTTGGAGATATGAATTAAATTAGTTGAAATTTTTATATATTTTACATTTGAATGTTGTTATTTGTTTTATAGATGATGACTCATGACGTTATTTTTTTGTGTATAATGATTTATTTTTGCTTTTAGGCTTGGTTCTTGGCACAACATTTTAATAAAAAAATTCATAATGGTTTTTGTGAACATTACACTTATTTTACTTTGAAAGCTACTTACAAATCTAGTAATTATCAACTCTTGGAAACTATTGATGCAGGTTTCTAGATCGAGGAATATTCAGTGAGATGTCAAAAGATAATCCTGGGAAGAAACTATCAAGGCAAATTGATGTATTATCATACTTTAAAAAGTCTCAATCCAAGAATACAGATTCTCTTCATGCTTCAAGCTCCTTTGAACATTATGTTACTGAGAGAGATGTTAACTCTTGTCAAAATTCGTCTGATATCCATATGATGGATGAAATAATAGGTTCCTCAAGTGATCAGGGTGAGATAAATGCAGTTTCAACAGAAATTAGTGATGAAAATGTTAAAGATATTTCCTTGGAAGGTGACACAAACCATTCACGGAAAAGGAAAAAAGGCCAGTGGACCGTAGGGAGAAAATTTCAAGATGATTGGGTCTCAATTTTTCCATTTATTGAAGAAATACCTCCTACAATTGAGGATTTACGAGAAGTTAAATGTATTGTGTGTAGTTGGAAAATTTGAAAGGTAGTGAAATTTCAGATGAAGCTAGATACAATACAAAAGCATGCAGGAAAGGTTTATGAAAAGAAAATTGTAAATGGTAAAGTGAAATCTATTATCAGTTGGAAATCTTTGGAGGAATTTCGACTAGCCAATGTGTGGAAGAATACAAAAAATATTTAATAAGTAAGATGAAACTTGAGGGAAGTGGAGGAACCATCATATCTCAATTTGAAAAGACGATGGAAAGAAGTTTGTTATCCAAGACGATACAATTGAGCATTGTATTTCACATCTTATGTAAAGGTCATCCTATGACAGATTATCCAGATCAAATGAAATTTCTATCTTTTCTTCACGTGCCAAACTTTCCATCTTCTCATTGGTCCGTAACTAGTGTTTGGGAATGGGCAAGATATTTAGCTCAAGTAGAAAATGATGATTTGAAACAGGAGATTGCAAATGCTAGGTTTTTGGCATTGTCTTTGGATGAGGTTACGGATATTGATAATACTTCATGGATCTGAATGAGCATTTATATGGTTAATGACCATATTAGGCATTCCTATCTACTTGGGATTAAAAATACGAGAGAGACTTCTACAGCTAGAAATATTTATGAACTTGTTCTTAATACTTTGAAGGAAAGTCGTATGGATCATTTAATGATTGCAAAAAAATTGGTATGTGTTGGAGAAAATGGAGCATCGGTAATGCAAGGACAAAGGAATGGTATTTGTGTTAGAATACAACTATCAGCTTCACCATATATGATTAATATTCATTATATGGCTCATAGGATGAATCTTGCATTTAAAATAGTAAGCAAGTTTCCATCAGTTTCAAAAGTTGAAGATCTTGTACGTGAGACTCATGCATACTTTTCTCGTAGTCCCAAACGATATTTAGAGTTTCAAAATTTTGCAGATGGTGTTACAGATGGAAAAAAACTATTGAAAGCTGTTGATACAAGATGGATCTCATTAAATGGACTAGCTCAAATAATAATTAGTGAGTTCAAATCTTTGGTAGGGTTGATGTATGAAAATCGCTACAATGTAGACAAAGCTCAAGATCTTCTTTTTCGACTAACTGATATAGAAACATTATTGACATTGGCTGGATATGCAGGAATATGAAAAACGACAGCGGTCATAATTTAAAACCCGTGTGGAGTCGCCATTTGTTAGTATGAATCCTTTGTCGAAGTGTACGAAAAAAGACCACTTTAGCTACGCATAACTAATAGCCCTAACATCAAAATTGGCTGCCAATATCTTCAGATCTGCAGTTAGTTGATCAAGAAAAGAGCTGCAAAAAACCAGATCTATGCATAGAAAGACATTAAGCAGTAAAAAGAAGGGTTTTCTCCATATATCCAATAGACAAGACAAGAATAATTTTTGAAAGAATTTTTGTATTAAGGGCACCTGGGAGGAAAACAAGAAGGCGTATCCAATTCTCCTCAATGGGATGGGTTCTTGGAAGTCCTCAGCACTTCAGATCTAGAATCTCTCTCTCTTGTTTGTGTAGAAAACCCAGACAAAGATAGAACTCAAAGGGAGCTCACACAGCAAATAATGTAGAAAAATGTGACCAAGTGTATAGATCCAGAGTGATCTAATAGGCAACAAAAGGTGAAGAATGGTAGGAAAAACCCTCCTATTTATAACAAAATATTGGATCATTCTAGATCTTGGTGCATGATTAAAATAATGTTAACCAAATCTAGATCCACCTTTTATGGAATATTTTATTATATTTGTTGGAGGGAAAAAGTATTTGACTTCGGTCAAATCCCTTTATTTGTCAAAAATAAATAAATAAATGATTTATTTATCTTTTTAAGGAAGTGGTTGAAAGATAATTAAATAAATAATTATTTATTTAATTATTTGTGGGTGATTTGGTCATATTTAACAAGGAAAACTATCTAAATAAGATTTAAATAATTATTCCTAGAAAATAATAAGATAAATAGAGGTTTATCTAATTAATTCATTTGTTTTTGGGTTAAACATGACTGGGAATAATAATTAAATTATGGTTTAATTAATTATTCCATGAGGAAAATCAAACAAATATAGGTTTGTTTAATATTTCCTTTTGGGGTTTCCTGTTTAGACCATAAACAACCTAATAAATATGGTTTATTAAGTTATTTTACATAGTGAAAGCAATTTTACTTAGGGTAAAATTGGTCTTACATGGTGTACTTGGGTCCATCTAATGATAATAGGTTAGATGACCAAAAAAATGGTGTAACATAGAGAATTTTGTTGAGTTCGGAAATTTTTGGTTTGTTTTGGTCAGATATTTTTAGTCCCTTGAATGCTTATGGGTCTCATATCATGCATAGATCGATAAATCTAGTTTTATTATTATAATCATTATTGTTCTCTTTATATATTTGGTGGTTTGAGGAAAGATATTTTATTTCCTTTCAATTTGTGGCATGATTTCGACATATTCACCTTTTAGAATATATTAAAATATTTTTCTTATTATAGATTTTTCTTGGAAAATAATTATTGATATTTGGAAACGGAAATAAGCCCTAGGTAGCTAAGCGAAGAGAAAAACTGTCTATGTACTAGGTTCCTGCGCATTCATCGTAGGATACCTATTGGCATGAGACAGAAATTCCTTTGATGCGATTACACTTTTGATGCCAAGGCGGAGCTGAGTTCGTTGACCTGGGATAAAAAGTGGAAGTTGATCATAATGCTAAGGATATTAGAATGTTGGTTTCACAAATAGCTGACCATGCCACCAATGCTAGTGGAACCAAAGGAACCGCATCAGCTTATTATGATTCTTTCGAGATTCATCAGGGTGAAACCAAGGCTGTTTTGGGAAGCATGGAAGGTAGTTGTGGTTTCCTAACATTTAGTAGCAAGGTATTCTTATGCTGATTGCTGATTCCTGGAATCTCTTGAAATATGATTGTTACAAGAGGGTCAATTGTTTGACCTTTGTAGTGACAGTCAAATTCCTAGATATTCCTGGAATCTGCAATCCTCATAAGTTCAACAATCAGTACAATAGCATGTGTTTAGTTTTAAGAGGTAACATGTTTAAATCCAAAAGCATTGAATACCCCTTCCTAAATTCACATATGTATTCCTTAATATATTTTAATATTCATAGTTCAACTACCTCTTTATTATTGTAATTAGCTATAGGGAGACTTTTTTGGGAAGTTTGATTGTCTACTAGGTGTTCTTGTAAATGACTGATTGTATTAATGTCGTTTGTGTGCAGGAGTTCTTGATATGAAATGTGCACTCTCTTCAGGAATAAAAAGGGCATACAGACAATTTTATTTTCTATCTTCTGCCTGGAACACCCTATTCACATGCTCAATATACTCCAGGTGATCTCTTAGATTTTACTAGCATTGAAATATAGTACACTTTCTCTCTCTTATTCTAAATTTAACATTATATGTTGTTGTGTAAGCAGGAGGTCTTCTTTACACATTGCAAGATACTAATTTGCAATATGCTTACAATTGTTGCTTCCTTTTGGGAGTTTGTGCTTAACTTTTATTTTTTTTGGGAGTCTAAATTGGATGTAAAAATTATGGTATTGATGATGAATGTAGTTACCTCAAAGGTGAAAGTAACTACGACGAGTCTGAAGCAAAGCCAAACTTGTATATTAGATTAGACATGAGTGTAGGTGAGGTATGAAGAGTTTTTCTTCAACAGTCTCACCTGACTCAGGAGCATATTGTGCAGAAAACTTTGGACAAATTTGAGTATATATATATATATATATATATATATATATATATATATATTACATTTGTGTCTCTGTAAGATGTATAAATATCCAAACCTCTTAACCTCGTATAGCTTGTCCTCCAATGAGTGCTAAAGAGCGAGTAATCTTTTCAATGGAAACAAAATTTCAAACTTCTAAAGTATTTTTCTTGTTACTTTGCATTGGAGGTGTAAGAACAAGGGCGTCAAAAAGTTTGTTGCTTGCTCTTCTTCTTACGATTCATAAAAGCTTGCTTATGCTCATTATCATTAGGTCTCCTATAATTGAAATTGAGCTCTATGTTTTGAAGCAACCTTGTCTTTCATGCTATATGATGTAAGTTTAGAATGGCAACAATAATTCTGACAGTATAAGACAGATGCATTTGAATTGCCAGTCCCTAACTAAGACATGTTTAGCTGCATTCTGTCACTAGTAATATCTTGTATGCAATATAATTTGACATTGATGCTTTTACTAAGTCTTTTTATATTTCAATCCACTAGACGTGGATTTGTAGGCAAACAGACTGATCACAAATATGGCTGAATTAACTATTATTTTTAGTATACTAACGGCCTCCAAATTACATTCCATCGGGCCAATATTTGTCTCCATACAATCCTGATGAGGGGCCATCTCTAACTGGTTGGAGGGTGCAGCGGTGGGAAAGTTCACGTCAGCAAGTTGCACTGCATCCCCTTTTTGAAAATTCTAATACAAAATTTGGTGGACTAGCACCAATGACAACAATCTAGACCACCAAAGTAAATAAGAGCATATCTCTAATAAAATACTTCAAAGGTTCTCGACCCCTTGCTACACCTAGAAATTTGTCAGCATCCCAGACATCAGTAGATTCAAATGGTGGAAATATTGACAAATTAAACTCTGACCTAGCTAATCAACACAGTGACGTAAGGATGCTAACAAAAATTGTCTTTTCAAGTCATGGAGGGGAGGTTTCTTTTTCTTTTTGATATGGCGATGTTCATTTATTCTCTGGCAGTAGATTTAATCTCATAGATTACTACTGTGCCACAGTTGGGGTTTTTGTTGCCCTACAGCTTTTCTACTTCATACTAAATTTGTTGCACAGCCTCTGTTTAGCATAAATGTATCAAGGACAAGATTGTACTAAGATTCTCACGTATTCTACCTCCTATTGATGAAATGGTGAAAGAGGTAAATACGACTATCTGAGAACGAGCCATAGGAAGCAATTGCA